>CAKJTW010000012.1:40177500-40620000 GCA_917880005.1 Nanger dama
CATTCAAATTGTTAATGTTTTTTTTTTGTTTGTTTAAAAAATTAGGCTGCAGGTGATATTGTTGACATAAGAGAAGAAATTAAAACTGACTTTGAATTTAAAGGTAAATAATAAAACTTTTTTTTATATATAGTTTAAATATTTATCATTTGTATTGATCTTTAAGGAGTCTTATATATTGGATTACATTTATAATACTTTTTATTCTAAAATATAAGCATTTGTTCTGTTTATCCATTAATTTTATAATTCTTATATAAAATTGTTATATATTTAAATATATTTTTAATAAAACACATTAATGGATAACTTTTTGGTGAAAAACTTGATTTCTGACTGATGTACTTAAGTGATTAATTTACATGGCTTTTCAAAGTTATTTAATGCTCCAAACATCTGAAACTCAGATAATGTATATTCATGGAACTATTCCCAATTTGAACTTTAACCTTAGGAGTAAGTATAACCTAAGTATATTTTAGCCATTCATTTCATGTTCGGTGCCGGGCCTTGCCATACACAGGTTGTTCCCAGGTTTATATAATAACTTTCTCTTGCTGAATCGAAGATCAATTTTATGTTTAGGTTTACTTCTATAAAGGCAGTGATCCTCTGGTCTGCTGTAAAGTGTTATAGTCATGGAAATTTTTAAAGTTTAAATTAAAGTTAAACCATTAACAGAAATGGTTTATAATTTACTACTGTAGAAAACTTTTAACATTTAGTTTATTAGAGTTCATATTTTAGTAATTAACTCTGAAGAGAACTTATTAATTGAAATAGGTGATTTTAGAAGCTATGTTCTAGCCACACAGGTTATATAGTAGTATGTGGGTTTGGAAGGTGAAATAAAAGAAACATATAAGTTAGAGTTGAAAAACAACTTAAGATTTTTGTGATGACAATTGAAAGATTTGTCAATATGTAATTTATAAGTTTGAAACATAAAATTTGTTAATACTCTTATCAATAATGGTAATATAATGTGAAATATAATTTTGATATTTTCAAGTTTAGAAAACAGTTCTGTAAATTTGAATATATGACAGAGGTCATCTTTTAGCACCATGTCATATAACAGCATTGTAGACTTCCTCCCGTTGCCTTTTCAGCTTTAATTTGCTTTTTAAAAACATTATTTTTTTTTCAAATGAAAAGCAGGTAGATGTGAGTTCTGATTTTAAACATTTCCTGCCTCACATGAGGATTATAAATAAGATGAAGCAATTTAAAAGCTAGAAATACTCATCTATAAAATTATAGTAGAATTTTCCAAGGATTAGGCTCCATAGACTCTCCTAGGGTATTTGTGTCAGCAGTGCCTTAGAGTGGAGAGTATCCTGTGACAAGGCTTTTATGTGTTACTTTAGTAACTAAATTCTCTTGAGTAAGGATGGAAGATGGGTATTACTTGTGTTGAATTTTGCGTTATAGCTAGAGTGCATTGTGACCATTTCTGCTTATGCATTTTTGAAGCTCTCAGGCAGCTCTTTATAGTCTTTAATGTGCATGTGAATTCTCTGGGGCTGTGGTTAAAATGCAGATTCTGATTCAGCAGGTCTGGGGAGGCCCTGAGAGTCTGCACTTGTGAAGTGTTCTCCAGGGATGCTGGCACTGCTTGGTCCTTGAACTAAACAGGATTCTAAGAGTCATACATCCTTGGAACTCCATTGTTTGGCTTAAAATCATGTCTTGCTCTTTCTCAACATCCTCCTCATCTCAGAAGAAAGTCTCATTATGTCTAGGTTTGTGCCTTTTAAAAATTGGCTTTTAACAGCCATGTCCTTTTTTTTAAAAAAACAGCAAAACACCGAATTGCTCATAAACCTCACTCCAAACCAAAAACTTCAGATATTTTTGAAGCAGAATTTGCAAATGATCTAAAACCCAAGGATCTGCTTGCTGATAAGGAACTGTGGGATCGACTTGAAGAACTAGAGAGACAAGAAGAATTGCTGGGTGAAATTGATATTGATAGGTACCTAATGACAAATTTCCTTACACACATTTCCTTATAAAATATGTGCCCCTTGACTAAAATACAGAAAAGCATGTTATCCTAAAATATCAATAACCCTACCACTCTAAGGCAAATATTAATTCTCTAGAATATTTTCCTTTAGGTCAATGTGTTCATGCACATGCCCCATACATATGTGTGTAATAGAAATACTTAATATACCTGTTTCTTATAAGATTTCAGCCATATTTTGTATAATTAGTTAAGATATACCAGATATTTATAATTATGGATACTTTTACTGTAGTCAAGATAATGTAGTATGTTTAAATGACTTGTTAAAAAGAAAAATATGCATTCAGTTTAAGTTTGTGGCTATAACATGTTTATCCTTGCTTTCCTTTGCAAACTTTTTTGTTTATTGAGCAAGTAGTTTGTAATCTGGGCTTCCCTGGTGGCTCAGTGGTAAAGAATCTGCCTGCAAAGCAGGAGATGTGGGTTTGATCCCTGAGTTAAGAAGATCCCCTGGAGAAGGAAGTGGCAACTCACTCCAGTATTCTTGCTTGGAGAATCCCAGGGACAGAGGAACCTGGTGGGCTATGGTCCATGAAGTTGCAAAAGAGTCTGACATGACTTAGCAACTAAACAACAACAAAATTTATAATCTGGTCAAGTGGTTATAAGTATGGAAAACTTGACCCAATTGCCGTTTGAAATACACATTAGCGCTTGCTCAGAATTGTCAGAGTGCTTAGTGAAAGGTGTTACTATAGAAGTTGCTATATTATTTTACTTAAATGCTATGCAGAGTTAGTTACTGTGAAAAATAAGACACAGAATATTTTTTTCAATATAATTTCACCTATACTTAGGTCTTTTTAATTAACTGATACTGTTTCATTTTTGTAAATCAGTTTTGAATCTTGTGATTTTCTTCATTGTGATTCTTTTTCAACTTTTGCATGATGTTCTTTCCATTCTGTTGCATTTCTGGTTTTGTTATTTTTATAAGGTCATCAAATTCTTTGTAGAATGAAGCATGGGAAATGTGTATATATGTGTATAAATCATGTACATATGTAGAAGTCTTATTTAAAAAATTTTAACAATACATGCTTATAAAATATTTTGATTATGAAAATAGCAAATTAGAATATGTTACAATTCTGTGGCTGTAATTTCTGGTCTTCAAATAGAGATAATATTCTCTGTGAATTTTGTGCTAACTTATGATGCTTGTATTTTTTTATTATATTTCATTTTATATGGCCAATATCTTCCTTGCAAAGATAAAAACATATTCTACTTAAGTTTGAATAGCTACAGTATAGAATTAGCATAGAACCATTTTTCATTCATTTAAAAACATTTTTATTAACCTAGAAATCTAGTTTAAAAATATTCTATGCAAAAGCGTATTTTTACCTATTGAAATTAACTGAAAAATATTCTAATGTTTGACCTTATTTTCTTTTTCTTTACTATTAATAGTAAGCCTGATACTGTGATTGCAAATGGAGAAGATATGTCCTCTGAAGAGGAA
This sequence comes from Nanger dama, assembly GCA_917880005.1. NCBI lineage: Eukaryota > Metazoa > Chordata > Mammalia > Artiodactyla > Bovidae > Nanger > Nanger dama. The sequence goes on from CAKJTW010000012.1 coordinate 40,181,004, forward strand.
AAGGAAGATCAGAACATAAATGTGAATATGATGCATCAAGTAACAGACTCTCTCGCCCTCAGCAATTGTTATAACAGTCTTACAAATTCAGAACTCTTCAATGGTCAAGTGAACAGTCCATTGAACTATTCAGTGAACGGTTCAAATTCTTACCGCAGTAATGAAGATGATGATGATGAGGATGATGAGGATGATGGTGGTGATAATGAAAATGATCACGCTACCTTAGGGGTTGAAGATAATTCTATACCAACAATATATTTTTCTCACACTGTTGAACCTAAGAGGGTTTGTATACTTTTAACTTTACTAATTTTTTCATATGATTTGAATATTAATGATCATCTACAATGTTCTTTAAACAATATTAACAGGGATTAATATTGTTGATAGTGCCAAATAAGAAAATCATCCTTTGCCTCTTGTTATGACCAGTTTTATCTGAAAAAGAAAAAGAAAAAAGTTTAGATAGTTATCTGGTATTGGTATGTTGTTCTCTTGAAGCCACAATACAATTTGAAATTTGGTGGTCGGGAAGGAGATCACATGAGTGTGTATATTTATGATGAAAGTAACTGGCATTAAATTTTTAATTATACCAGGTTATTTCTGTGTGAGTATATAATGAATAGGAGCATGATGAGCAAAAAGGAAAAATTTATCAGGAAATAAAAATTAGTTCCATTTCTCACAAAGTAAATATAAGCATCTCTGGGTATTCAGGACTTTATATAGTTTTGGTGTTTTAGAGCTGGGGTTACTAGAGCGAGAGCTTCTAATACAGCTTTTCTTAGTATCAAAAGACTTTTTGTTCCCTCTTCACTTATTGTAGAATCCCCAGTTTTTAAATCCCAGATCAAAGCAGGTTGGATCTCAGTGAAGGAAGGACCTTAAACTCATTCCCTTGCTCTCTTGGCCTCATAATACTGCTTTAAGGAGCCACCGGGAATTTCATCTTTCCAATTTGTCTTTCTCAAGGAAACTTAAGGCATAGAAGACCATAGAGTGAGTTAGTAATAAAACAGGGACTCTTTGTCTTAATTTAGTGCTTTTCTTTTTTTTTTTTTTTTAGCTATTAGGTACCCTTGTAGGTATTGCCTGTATCAAAGTTAATGGTCTGTGGTTATCAGTCTTAAGTGCCTATGATTATTATTTAATGAAACATATTTACTATTTCTTAGGTCCTTTTAAGTATTCGCTACTCCAATGTGAAGTGAAATAATTATATGGTTTTTTAAAATATATATTCTCATACTTCAGACTAGAAGAGCATCTTGCGAATTCTTTGGAAAAAATTGACCTATTACCAGAAAAAAAAATTTTGTTTTGTGATTTTCTTTTCAAGCTTTAAGTTGGTTTTCATTTAGATAAAGCAGGAAGAATAAATAATATTTGCAGGAATGTTGTGGGGAAGATTAATATGGAAAGATGGTATAAATGCCGAGTAGGGATAGAAGAATAATGTGTTAATCCTGAATAGCTTTGATTTTATTTTTTTGATCCTTAAATTTTAAAAAATTAGAGGTATTTAAAAATTTTAAATAGTTAAGCATTATCTCATATTGTTTTTAATGACTTAAATTTTATATTCTTACTGAATATTTATTTTGGTTAATTGTGCACTTTGTTTTGAAATGCATAATTTAAACCAAAACTTACATGAAAGTAATGGGTGATGTGAAAGCTTGTAATAATCTAGCATTTAGTTTGTATGTATTTTGCTTTTTGTATAATAATAGTTGCTGATGACTAGAATTGGTCATTTAAAATGAGTCCCCAACCTTTTTTGGCACCAGGGACTGGTTTCATGGAAGACAGTTTTTCCATGGATGGGGCAGGATGGGAGGGAATGATTTTGGGATGATTTAAGTGCATTACGTTGATTATGCTGCTGCTGCTATGACAGGAAGCCGAGCTCAGGAAGTAATGTGAGTGGTGGGGAGCAGCTATAAATACAGATGAAGCTTCGCTTGCTCGCCTGCTGCTTATCTCCTGCTGTGCAGCCCAGTTCCTAGCAGGCCACAGACTAATACCAGCCCGTGGCCCAGGGGTGGGGACCCCTGATTCAAGAAGCAACGCGTAAAAGTAGGATAAAGTAAGGACTTTAGGTCTTAACTAATAACGCACATTATTTCAGTGTCAAAATATGTAAACTGCCTCTTTTACTATTACTTCTTTAATTGTAGAGTTTATTGGTTTTAGTTTTGGGCTTAATTTCTCAAAATGATAGTGATTTTTTTGCTGTGAAATTTTTAGGTCCGTATAAATACTGGAAAAAACACCACCTTAAAATTCAGTGAAAAAAAGAAGAAGCCAAGCGTAGCGAAAGAACAGTTCTGGCAGTAGTCATTCTCCCCAAGAGCTGCCTATGATCAGGACTCCTGCTGACATTTACAGGTGAGTGGTATTCATAGACAGCAGAGCAGTCTCCTCTTCCTTCTCTCTTTTTGCAACGGAGTATTCACAGGAAAAGGTTGCTTGTAACACAGAAGTCTCTCACTGGAAAGTGAGGTATTTTGATAGAGTTAGCTTTTTGTTTCAATGGCTGTCACAGGCGCTGCTGAGCCCCAACACAGCTTCCCAGTTCAAAGCAAGTAGAACATTGCTCATTTTTTTTTTTTTTTTGCATTTCCTCCTCTTCACTAATGCTTTTAAAACATTCCCAATCTGTTGAAAAACTGTTGTATGTTAACTTGAGAGACGGCAGTTTGTGTTTCTGGTGTGCTGGGGCAGCGCTTAGTTAGCCATGTGGTTTACCTTTTCACGGAGTCTACGTATGCGCTTTCAATTTTTTGTTGTAATGTTTGCTGAGAAAGCTGTCATTTGAAAATATCTGCTATTTTCATGACCCTTATTTGTAAAATAGTGAAAATTGCTAAATGACTTTGAAAATATATGTACATTTTGGACAAAACAATCAAGCTGTTGTCACCCAGAACATGCTTGTAAGTAGACTGCTGTATTTCATTGGGTCAAGAAATTATACTTTTAAAAATATTGATAATATAAAATGTCACTTGAGGCCACAAAATTATTGTGATGGTGAAAATTTTGGATATGTTTGAATAAAATATTTTAAATTAATTTCTAGAAAAGACTTAAAAAATCATTATAAATTTATCCTGTTTTACGTTAACTAAAGAGTATATACGATTTTTGTATTACAGAGTCTTTGTTGATATCGTGAATGGAGAATATGTCCCTCGTAAGTCAATCCTGAAGTCTCGAAGTAGAGAGAACAGTGTTTGCAGTGATACCAGTGAAAGCAGTGCTGCTGATTTTGATGACAGACGAGGAGTTCTGAGAAGCATTAGCTGTGAAGAGGCCACTGGTAGTGATGCTAGTGAGAGCATTTTGGAAGAGGAACAAGAAAATTATCAAAAGAAACTTTTGCCTTTATCGGTAACACCTGAGGTTTGTGTATATCTTTAATTCTTTATTTCATATAGTATCTTTTGAGAGTTAAAAGGTAGTGGTAGCTCCATTTCAAAGGGATATGCAGTTTCAAGTTTTCCCCATTTTACATAGTTTGGGAGTTGAAAAGACTTAAAAAATTGTAGCTGCTGTATCTTCCAGGTATGGTCTATGAATCATTAATTTTATTGTCTTTAAATTACTTTATTTTGAATAGTTATTTATTGACATTAATTGACAGGGTAATGACATTGTTTATTTTGTAGCTTCTTTGGTTCATATATATATTTAGTCTCGGAAGTCATAGAGCCTAATTAATCGTAGGCTTTTACTTTTTTGGTAATTAATAATTTATAAAAGTCCTTAGCAGCTCCGGTGTTCTTGCCTGGAGAATCCCATGGGCAGAGGAGTCTGGTGGGCTACAGTCCATGGGGTCGCAAAGAGTTGGACATGCTGAAGTGACTTAGCACAGCACACAGTCCTTAGCAAAAACAATATAGGTATTAAAATAGTCTGAAATTTTTTGGTAACAAAGTATTACCACTCTTGAAGTTCTGTTTCTGTGAAATAGGAATTTTAATGTATCTTAATTAGGATATGTATTTCATTTTTGGTTAGAAAATTATTTGGTTTTGGCCACGCTGTGTGGCTTGTGGGATCTTAGTTCTCCAACCAGGGATCCAACCCATGTCCCCTGCATTGTAAGCATGGAGTCTTAACCACTGCACCACTAGAGAAGTTTCATGGCTAGAAAATAATTTAGCAGCTTTTAAAAATAAATTCCACTAGACCAGACTTATAGCTAATGTTATAAAATTAAAATAGTTCAAGTAGCAGATTATGTGCATGGCTGTGTGCACACTCAGTCCCTCAGTGGTGTCTAACTCTTTGCGACCCCATGGACTGTAGCCCACCAGGCTCCTCTGTCCATGGGATTTTACTGGCAAGAAAACTGGAGTGCAGGTTGCCATTTCCTCCTCTAGCAGACCTTCCCGACCCAGGGGTGAACCTGCGTCTCTTGCATGGCAGGCGGATTCTTTACCGCTGAGGCACTGGACAGGCCCAACACATAATACTTTTCTCTTGTAAATGCTTTGGAAGAGTTAAAGAAGGAAATAAGTAACGTATGACAGATAATTATCTATAGTTCTTCTATAGTTTGACTTGTGCCCGTGAAATTTTAACTCTTGGGAGTTATGGAACCAAGTCTCATGAGAGCTGTAGATCCTCTCCTGAGAAAATGAGTGCACACGTAACACTGTTACCACCACACTACACTCAGTTTTGTGTATGGGGAAAAGAGTGACACTTAGGAGACACCAAAACAAGAATGTTACGGTTTCCATTATACCCACACTTGATATTTTTTTATTCTTGTGTTTAGTGGGTATTTCAGATTTTAATTTAAAAAGTATTTGGGAAGACTGGGGAACTCAGGCCCTTATCAAACTTATGTACCCATTTGACTGTATGTCAAATACATATTAAAATATTTATCTTTGTATATGAGTAAATGTACATAAAACTTCTGTTGCTTGTGCTTAATGTCCTTAGGTGGTACTAGTTGTACTAAATAGTAATTGGCAATAGAGAGATCATTAGTATTTAGGTACGGTTTGTATGATTAGAATATTCTCCTTCCCTTCTCCCAATATAATTATCTCATTTGACCTGGAGAGTATCTTATTTAATAGTCTTCCATACTGTTAGAAAAACAAGTGATAGACTTTTCCTGTTTTTAAGTATCTGAAAATTAGGTTTTAGTAAGGAGTTAATGTATCATGATATAGTTAGAACTCAAGTCTAGAGTTTATTTTCATTTCATCCTATTTAATAGCTATTTAATAGCTTTGCATTTTGTATTGAACTGTTACAGTTAGCATCTAGCTGCTATAAATTTTTTAACATCAAAATAAATAGTTCATGATTATGGCAAGTACTTTGAAAGATATTTTTCCTTATATTTAAATGTTAAAATATTCTTTTTCAAGAGCATTTTTTGTATAATAAGAAGGCCCTGTACTCACCTTAGAAAAGTAGACTCTGAATTCCCTTTAAAAAGCTGGACTCACGCAGGGTCTCACAGTAGTGTGGGAGGGTCAGGGCATTCTTGGTTCTCCTTTGGTGGGACAAGCTGGAGCAGACTGGCTTTTTAAACTACTCAAGTGATGCATTATCTTAACTGATTTGTTCACTTGGTAGACAAAGGAAAGTAAAATATACTTGACAATTTGCATGTCAAATGCGTGTCAAATTTAAGTTTGTACATAATGAGTTTTTAGAAGATGAAAATAAGGAGATTCTAAATACTAGAAATCTTAAAAAAAAATCATAACAACTTGATTTTGATGGATCTCTCCTTAAAAGATATAGAAAAGACCTACTTTGGTTTTATTTCCATCATTTTGTACACGTATATACATTTATACATACATTTTGTACACATTATATACACACTACAGTAGACAAAAAGAAAAAAAGTCCAGCAAATAAGGAATTGAAATTAAAGAATAATTTTTGTGGTGCCTTGATTTCTATTATTGAATTTATTATATTAAAATTCGAGATAGACAATTATTTCCTCTAGCACCAGCACTTCTAATTTTCTGTTTCCACTGACCTTAAATAAAATTGAGGCAAGATGCAATAAAATAATCAAATAATTGCATAAATGGACACCACCTAAGAGATGTCACTGCTACTGAAACTAGGCTGTAGGCTTGCAGGCAGCATGGCCACCATAGGATAACTCATTCATCAGTTGATGTTTGACACTCTAATAGAATTTTTAATTTTAATACATTATTTTTCACAGCATGGTCTGGATGTAAATGGAATGAATGTATGAAAGTTGAGGACCTTTTATTTACTCATTTTTTGAAAATCCCATATGCACATGTTTTTTTACATTTTGTTTCCTTACATGTGTACTGTTAAACATCTGCTTATATTGGTGGTGTAATTAAGATACTTTTTAATGGTACTTGATTTCTATGAGCAATTTGTATTTTGATGTTGTAGTTTTGTATATCAGAAAATCTTATGAAAAGAAATGTTTGATTGGCAATGCAATGCAGGATGAAAATTTTGTGGGCATCTTATTTGTGTTTTGTTATCATAATCTGATTTTTTTTGTTTTCTAGGCATTTTCTGGAACTGTAATAGAAAAAGAGTTTTTGTCACCCTCCTTACCACCACACCCAGCCATGGTTCATCCTGTGCTACCCACCATTCCAGAACGAAAAGAAGTTCTGTCAGAAGTATCAGAAGGAACTACAAAGAGGGTTTCAAAGTTCAAAGCTGCCAGATTGCAGCAGAAAAACTAGGGCCTGCCTAGGAAATGGGAGTTTACATCCTAAAACCTAGTTTGCAATTGTTTAGAAAATGTATAGCAAAATATGTTACATGTAATTTGAAATAAGGCATCCTGAGTAAATTTGGCAGTGAGTTCTCTTACTCTTATCAGTGGTATTAAAAAGAAATCAAAGTAAATATTTAAATACTGTAATATTCAGCTTGTTTTGTTAATTCTCTGAATACCGTCAACACTCATTGTTTAGGTTTGCCATGTCATACGGTGGCAGCATTTTGAATTATTTTTCAAAGAATGCTGTTCATATGTGTTGTCTTTGTGTTTCAAACTAAGTACTGGCAGTTTTGTTCCAGCTGTGATATTGTGCACACCATATGGACCATTTTAAAGAAACTTTTAAAATTTCAAATAGATTCAACAATTATATTACTTGCTTTACCTTTTTAAAGGCACTTTAAAAAAAAAAATCTACTTCTTGTAGGTTTTGCAGCTAGGTGGCTATTTAAAAAATCTGTCCCTGTTTGACTGACTGTTATTCTGTAATCTCTACGGTAGAAAGCTCCATGTAGTTAACAGCAAGTTTCTTTGATTGAAAGAATGGTATTTTGTAAAAAAAAAAAAAAAAAAATTTTAAGTAAAAATTTTATGAAACTTGGTGTCTAAAATGTTGTGAACTTTATGATTCAGAATTCAGTATAGACATGTCTTTCATATATATGCTGCGTGCACCATCCAGTGGATCCTTGAATTCTTACGACTCCTTAGGCAGGTCTCCCCTAGTGTGCGCAGTTTTAAGCGGCATTTTATTTTGGGAGAGAAGGAAAGGTTGTCTAGATGATAGAAATACATAAGTAAATTTTCTTAAATAAGAAATTTTGTGTTTTAATCTTTTGAACATTTTCATTCTTTAAGGCCACTTTCCTACTAGTAAATAATTGAATAACGTATTTACTTTTGGCAGAACTCCTTAAAATAAAGAGAATTTTATTCTAACATTGAAAATTACACTTGCAAGTGTTAATCACTAGCTTGATGCATGCTAAAATGTAGCTTTTAAAAAGCATTCTGCATTAGTACTAAAATAGCCATCAATGCCAGTCCACCCTCTATTCATGGCTAAATATTTAAAGGTTATTTATAGCTTCTTTAATGAATTCTTGCTTAAACAAAGTGAAATTATGTCCTAGAAAAGTAGAAGCTATTTGTAACTAGAGCAGCACAACTGTAAAAATTTTATGAATATGTATCTTAGTAATAAGGGGAAGGAAATGGCAACCCACTCCAATGTTCTTGCCTGGAGAATCCCAGGGACGGGGGAGCCTGGTGGGCTGCCATCTATGGGGTCACACAGAGTCGGACACAACTGAAGCGACTTAGCAGCAGCAATAAGGGGATGAGCCTGAATCCCTACAAGTTAATGGATAATTCAGAACAGGGGGCTGATTTTAAAAGATTGCCTAAAAATGTAGATTTTTTTCTTTAGTAAATTTTGATCAACTGTATATATTTTTGGTTGAAAACTTTTTCTCCCAGCCCATCCCCCACAAAAAATAAAATAACCAAAAGTATAAATCCCATGCACACAAAAGAGCCCACAGTTCCAACTGCCTGTCAGGTGAGCCTTTCTCTGATTTTTCCCCAGAAACAGACTCCATTATGGGATTACTGTGGTGTTCTTTACAGACATGTAATTTCAAGAGTACTGTCATTAAATAATTTTTCATGTTCTTCAACTTCATCTTGAGCCTGATGTTGTTTATGTAGTTTAAATTTCTTGCAAGTAGCTATTTTCCATCATGGAACAAAATGGTAGTAGAAACAAAGAAGATTTTCTACTGAAGACCAAATGGAGTAGTGTTGCCCCATTTGATAGCTTCAGGCTTAAAACAGAGTTTCAAATTGTAACTTAAGCGTATACCTTTATTTTTATGTTAAATTCAGTATTCAGTATGATAAAATGAAATTGGTCTTAAGTGTTCTCTTTTAAATCATTGTAAAATAGACTGAATTTTTTTTAACTTTTAATTTTGAACTAATTTTAGATCTACAGAAAAATTGGCAAAAAATAGTAGATTTCTGATATACCCCCTCATCTAGTTTCTCCTAAAGTCATTTCATCTTGCATGGCCAAAATACAATTATTAAAACCAAGAAATTCACTTTAGTTCAATACTGTTAACTAATCTGCAGATCTTATTTGAATTTCACCAACTTTGCATTTAGCATTATTACTGTGATATTTGCCTAATGGTGGTTTTCTGTTTTGCCCTTTCTTTCAACATTTATTTCTTGGAATTCTTTTGTGATGAAAATCTGTCATTCACCTCTCTGACCCCTGTTCCATTTATTAATTCATTTCTTTATATCAGTATGGATTTGGATATTCTGTTCTATGAGTCAAAATCCAATTATCATTATTTTGTTTGCTCAAATTTTCTACCTTTGATGTTTAGGAACTCCTTTGAGTTGGCTCCTGAATTCTTTCAGCAAGTCTTCCTCTCTTTTTGAACACTCTTTCTGACATCACAAAATGTTATAGGCATATCTTGTCTTTTTCCTGCCCCAACCTTGGAACAGTAAGCACTTCTCCAAAGAGCCCCTGATCCTTCTGTTGGACGATGGTGTTTAAAAACCAACATCTTCTCATGTAGGTGTGTATATTACCATTTTGATATTGTTTCTAGGCTCTTTTAGCGGGTGTAGGAAGTTTTGTCACTAACTAATGTACATATCTATATGTTTGCTTATGTACATTAAAAAATGTAAGTTTATACAGATAACTTCCTGATTTTAATATAAGACCACATGGTTCATTTAGTTTTTTTTTTTTAATGACTTCTTTCTTCAGTAGTAAATCTAGCTTTTATTATATAATGTGTTTGTTTATTTTAAAAATATCTAATACAATTGACCCTTGAACAACTCTGAGGTTGGGGCACTGACTCTCCCCACAGTCAAAAATTGGCATATAACTATACAGCTGTCTTTAGTCCTGTGGTACATATCTCCTGAAGAGAAAAAAAAAACCCAACATGTAAATGAATAGGCACAGTTCACACCCATGTTGTTCAAAGGTCAACTGTTGACATAAGTAGTTTCAGACTGTTAACCCTAATCCTCAGGAGAAAAACATTTATTAAGTATATTTCATTATTTATGTTCGGTTCTTTTAAGTATCAATCAAGAAACTTTTCTGAGGTTCTTTTTCTTTCCATTCCCTTTATTGTGATCTTTCGTATATAACGGAGTTAGGTTCATTTGTTAATGTTTGTGTTCCAGTTTGGAGTCTCCTCATATTGTGGTTGGGTTTAATGGTTTATTTGGGGTGTGTATGAAGGGTATAGGAAACATTAATGTGGTTCTAAGAGTCTCAGCTATATAAAAGATGAATACAGAAAAGATAAACATTCCACTCTTTCTGCCCCATTCTTTTTTTTAAATTGATAACAGAGGTGTAACACTTTTTGTGTATAGATATAAGTTTAGTCAGCCACTTTGCTGTCTATAGGCATTTAGATTTCTGATATTTTACAATTGCAAATGATTCACTGAGTAACTTTGTCATATATATATATATATTTTTGTATCATTGGAAGTATCTTCCAGGTAGATTTCTAGAAGTAGGATTAATGGTCTATCTTTACAGTATGATTTCTTTTAAACATAAAAGTATGTACAGCAAATTATTTGTTGTTCTCTTATCAAGGACCTGGTTTTAACAAATTTGCTTTCATATCTACATTGTATTGATGATTCTTTAATATTAACTTTGGGATGCTCCAATGTCTTAAAGGGACTTGAAAGGTTTATAGTGATTATGCTCATTTTGCTATATTTTTATTTTGGAATGGGAAGGGAGTTGGTCATGCAAATAATTTATAAGACCTTTCTATAATTTGGAATATTCCCAATTTTATAAAATACAGACACCTCATTATATTTATTTTTCTCCTTCATAAGAAACAGCTAATCAAGGATGCTAGTTTCTGTGAATCCTTTCGGTGTGTGGTATATAGGCTTTCAGTTAAATGCCTGTTAAATGAATTCCTCAACTACAATAAATATTTATGGTTTTATGTTTAATCCGTTGGTCAATATTGTCAAGTTTTTACATTTTACAGTGCCTTATCAGTTATTTTCATTTTAAAGGAACATTGTTTAGGATATGAGGAAGTTTTTGCAGTTCCCTTAAATAACCAATGAATCGTAAAGAATCAAGTAATTTTGATCATTTACTCTGTCAAGCATTTTCTGTGTACTTTATGTGAATTATTTCATTTAAAACTCAACAGCAACCGGGTGAGGTAGGTACTATTTTTCAGTCCTTTTCCTCCTACTACCCTCTCCCATTTTAGAGATGAGGAAACTAACTCAGAGAGATTGAACAACATTTTTAAGCCACAGAACTATTAAGTAATGGAATTGGGGTTTAAAACCCAGGCAGCCTTGCTCTGGAATTATTAGGTGTTCTCGTTTTTAAAAAGTTTATAAATTTTTTGCCCTCCAAATAAGAGCGCATAGCTAGTAAGGAAGTGTGTGCCCTGTATATCTATATAAAGTGAAAGTGAAGTCGTTCAGTCGTGTCCGACTCTTTGCAACCCCATGGATTTTCCAGGCAAGAATTCTGGAGTGGGCTGCCATTTCCTTCTCCAGGGGATCTTCCCAACCCAGGGATCGAACTCGGGTCTCTTGCATTGCAGACAGATGCTTTACCGTCTGAGCCGCTAGGAAGCCCCATATATCTGTATAATCTTGTTTATTCATAATGAGGCCACCTTTTAAAAACTCTGAGTTGGTAAACTGTTTCTTTAACTTTAAACATAAAGAATTCATTTTGACTTTTTGGAATGGAGGTGAAGTTTCAGTACTTTGGCCATATGTATAAAAAGAAAGGAATGTGCGATGGAGAAAAGTAAAAAGAATCAGCTTAATATTTCACTGAAAAATTCATTTTTATGTGAATGGGTCAGCAGAGTGTGAGATGGCTAGATAGCGTCTCTGACTCAATGGACGTGAATTTGAGCAAGCTCCAGGAGTTAGTGAAGGACAGGGGAGCCTGGCGTGCTACTGTCTGCAGGGTTGCAAGGAGTTGGACTCAACTTAGCAACTGAACAACAACAGACACCATTATATGTGTGACATATATGCATATTATACATGTAAACAGTGACTTGCTGTGCTGCTTTGAGCATTCTTTTTACCCTGCTTGTTTATTGCCTTCATGGCCCCAGCTCTACAGTTCCCTTTAATACTGTTCAGAAAAACTTTCTATTTTTCTGTTCTCTCCATTGAGTTGGAAGTTACATACTTCACTATATTTTAATTTTGACACTTTTCTATAAAAATGTGCATTTTCCAGACAGTGTAGTGGTCACTTTAGTGTTTGTGGTACTTTGGTTCCACTTTTTCAACAGTTTTATTGAGGAATAATTTGTATGCCACAACATCTCTTTTTCTTTTACTTTTTTTAAAGTATAGCTGATGTAGCTTCCCTGGTGGCTTGGTGGAAAAGAATCCATCGGCAATGTGAGAGATCTGGGTTTGATCCCTGGGTTGGGAAGATCCCCTGGAGAAGAGTTCTGTGGACTGTATAGTCCATGGGGTTGCAAAGAGTCGGACATGACTGAGTGACTTTCACTTCTGCAGGTGTATAATACAGTGATTGACAATGTTTAAAGGTTATGCTACACTTGTAGTTACTATAAAGCACTGATTATATTCCTTGGTTGTACAGTATATACTTGCCTTTACCTAATAGTTTATGCCTCTTAATCCCCTCCTACCCCTGTATTGTCCTCACACTAGTAATGACTAATTTGTTCTGTTTGTGGGTCTGCTTCTTTTTGTTATATTCATTAATTTGTTGTAGTTTTATGATTCTGCATATCAGTGATACCATTACAATACTTGTCTTTCTCTGTATGGCTTATTTCACTTAGCATAATACTCTTGAAGTCCATCCATGTTGCAAATGGCAAAATTTCATTCTTTTTTATGGCTGAGTAGTAGTTCTTTTTTAAATATACAATTTGATGGGTTCTAGTAGATTTCAAGTTGTACCACTAATTCATCAAAGAACATTTCCATCATGCTAAAAATATCCCCTTTTTCCCCAATTATAGTTAGTTCCATTCATATCCCCCAGCCTCAGGTAATCACTAATTTGCTTCCTCTTTACAGATTTACCTTTTCTGGATAGTTACTTTAAATAGAATTATGCAATATGTAGTCTTCAGCATCTATTTTTCAATTAGTCTAGGATTTTTGAGCTATGTCCATGTTGTATTATACTTAAGCATTTTGTTCCTTTTCATTGCTGTATAGTGTTCTGTTGTATGGATATATGACAATTATTTGTTCATTCATAGTTGATGAATGCTTCAGTTATTCAGTTCTCTGGTTATTGTGAATAATGTTGCTATGAACATTCATATGCAAGTTTTTGTGTGGACATATATTTTTGTTTCTTAAAAATTTTTTTTTCTTTTGAGTAGATAACCTTGGAGTAGACTTGCAGGATCAGATGGTGAATTTAAGCTTAACTTTGAGAGATTACAGTTTTCCAAAGTGGCTGTAGAATTTTATATTCTCATCAGCAATGTAGGAAGTTTCTAGTTTATCCATATCCTTGGTGATGTTAGTATCTTTTTTCATTATTTCCTCCATTATAGTCATTCTAGTGGCTATGAAGTATTATCTCAGTGTTTTAAATGTGTATTTCTATAGTGACTAATGATGTTGAAGATTTTATTCATGTGGTTTACATATGTGCGTAGTTTTCTGAAGTGTCTTTTCAGACCTTTTGCTGAATTTTTGATTGGGCTTTTATTATCAAGTGGTACAAATTCGTTGCTTAGTTTCTAAATGTACATTCTTTTTTGGTACATGATTTACAAATATTTTCTCTTAAGTCTTTGATATTTCTGATTTTTTTTTTTTAATGGTATCTCTTAAAGTACAAAAGTCTGGTTTTGGTGAAGTCAAGTTATTTTGGATAAGTTTTTTCTTCAAGGATTGTACTTTTAGCATCTCAGATTTCTTTGCCTAAGCCAAAATCACAAGAATTTTCCTCCTGTGTTTTTTTCTGGAAGTTTTATAGTTTTAGAATTAAGGCTATGGTCCATTTTGAGCTAATTTTTGTCTGTGATGTGAACAGAAGTCTAAATTCAATTAGATACCCAGTTGTTGCAGAACGATTTGTTGAAAAGACTGCTTTTTTTTTTAAACCAATGAATTACTTTTTATTATTTTTTTAACATCAGAAACATTTTGTATTGGGGGATATTAAAAAGCAGAGACATTACTTTGCCAACAAAGGTCTGTCTAGTCAAGGCTATGGTTTTTCCAGTGGTCATGTATGGATGTGAGCATTGGACTGTAAAGAAGCTGAGCACTGAAGAACTGACGCTTTTGAACTGTGGTGTTGGAGAAGACTCTTGAGAGTCCCTTGGACTGCAAGGAGATCCAACCAGTCCATCCTAAAGGAGATCAGTCCTGGGTGTTCTTTGGAAGGAATGATGCTGAAGCTGAAACTCCAATACTTTCGCTACCTCATGTGAAGAGTTGACTCATTGGAAAAGACTGTGATGCTGGGAATGATGGAAGGCAGGAGGAGAAAGGGATGACAGAGGATGAGATGGCTGGATGGCATCACCGACTCGATGGACTTGAGTTTGAGTGAACTCTGGGAGTTGGTGATGGACAGGGAGGCCTGGTGTGCTGTGATTCATGGGGTCACAAAGAGTTGGACACGACTGAGTGGCTGAACTCAACTGAGAGTCAGTTAACAATGTTGTGGTAATTTCAGGTGAACAGCAGAGGGATTCAGCCATACATGTACATGTATCCATTCTCCTCCAAACCCCTCTCATTCATTCTGAAACATAATACTGAGCAGAGTTGTAAAGTCCCTAATTAGCCCTTCTCCCCCAGCAATCATAGATTTGTTTTCTAAGTCTGTGAGTCTCTTTTGTAAGCTTATTTGTATCTTGTTTTTAGATTCCATGTATAAGAGATGTCATATGATACTTCTTTGTCTGACTTCACTATGACAATAAGTCTAGCCATGTTTCTGCAAATGGCTTTGTTTCATTCTTTTTAATGGCTGAGTAATTTTCCATTTTATATAGGCACCACATCTTTATCCATTCCTCTATATCAATGGACATTTAGGTTGCGTCCCTGTCTTGGTTATTGTAAACAGTGCTGCAGTGAACATTGGTGTGCATGTATCTTTTGGGGCCATGTTTTTCTCTGCATATATGCCCAGGCATGCAATTGCAGTGTTGTATGGTAGCTCTAGTCTTTTAAGGAACCTCCATACTGTTCTCCATAGTGGCTGTACCAGTTTATATTCCTACCAAGAGTGCAGGAGGGTACCCTTCGTCTACACCTTCTCCAGGATTTGTTGTTTGTGGATTTGTTAATGATAACCATCGTGACCAGTGTGAAGTGATATCTCATTGTAGTTTTGATTTGCATTTCTCTAGCGACATTGGACATCGTTTTTGTGGTATTGGTCATCTGTATATCTTCTTTGGAGAAATATCTATTCAGATCTGCCCATTTTTTGAGTAGATTGTTTGTTTTGATGCTATTAAGCATCATAAACAGTAAATTTTGGAGATTAATCCCTTAACAGTCACATCATTTGCAAATATTCTCTTTCAGTCTGTGGGTTGTCTTTTTATTTTGTTTATTGTTTCCATTGTTGTGCAAAAGCTTTTGAGTTTAAGTAGGTCTCATTTGTTGTTTATTTTTGCTTTTATTTCCATTATTCTGGGAGATGGATCAAAAAGATGTTGCTGTGACGTGTCAGAGTGTTCTGCTTATATTTCTTCTAGGAGTTTTATAGTGTCTGGTTTGATCTTCAACCATTTTGAGCTTATTTTTGTGTATGGAGTTGAGGACTGATCTAATTTCACTTTTTCACATGTGCCTGTCCAATTTTCCCAGTGCCATTTGTTGAAGAATGTATCTTTTCAACATTGTGTAGTCTTGCCTCTTTTGTCATAGATTAATTGACCATAGGTGCATGGGTTTATTTCTGGGTTTTCTATCCTGTTCCATTGATCTATATTTCTATTTTTGTGCCAATAACATACTGTTTTGATGACTATAGCTTTGTAGCACAGTCTGGTCATGGAGCCTGAGTCCTCCAGCTCCATTTTTCTTTATCAAGATTATTTTGGCTATTTGGAGTCTTTTGTGTCTCCATACAGATTTTGAAATTTATTGTTCTCTGAAAAATGCCATTGGTAATTTGATAGGGATTGCATTGAATCTGCAGATTGCCTTGGGTAGTATAGTCATTTTGACAGTATTGAGTCTTCCAGTCATGGTGTTTCTTTCCATCTGTTTATGTCTTCGATTTCTTTCATCAGCATTTTATAGTCTTCAGAGTGCAGGTCTTTTGTCTCCTTAGCTAGGCTTTTTCCTAGGTATTTTATTCTTTTTATGCAATAGTAAATGGAATTACTTCTCATTTCTCTTTCTGATCTTCTGTTGTTCGAAATCCAGCAGATTTCAGTGTATTTAATTTGTAATCTGCAACCTTACCAAATTCATTAATGAATTCTAGTAGTTTTTGGTAGCATCCTTAGGATCTTCTGTGTATAGTACCATGTTATCTGCAAACAGTGACGGTTTAACTTGTTCTTTTCCAATTTGGATTCCCTTGACTTACTTTTCTTCTCTGATTGCTGTAGCTAGGACTTCCAAAAGTATGTTGAATAAAAGCGGTGAGAGTAGACATCCTTGTCTTGTTCCTGATCTTAGAGGGAATGCTTTCAGCTTTTCACCATTGAGTATGATGCTAGTTCTAGGTTTGTGACATGTGGCCTTATTATGTTGAGAAATTGCCTTCTATGCCCACTTTCTGGAGAGTTTTTATCACAAATAGGTGCTGAATTTTGTCAAAAGTTTTTCTGTATCTATTTGAAATGATCACATGGCTTTTATTCTTCAATTTGTTGAAATGGTGTACCACGTTGATTTGCAGATCTTGAAAATTCCTTGCATCCCTGGGATGAATCCCACTTGATCCTGCTGTATGATCTTTTTAATGTATTGTTGGTCGTGATTGCTAGTATTTTGTTGAGGATTTTTGTATCCATGTTCATCAGTAATATTGGCCTGTAACTTTTTTGTGTGTGGTATCTTTGGTTTTGGTATAAGGGTGATGGTGGCCTCATAAAATGAAAGTTTGAAAAGTTTTCCTTCCTCTGCAACTTCTTGCAACAGTTTCAGAAGGCTAGCTGTTAACTCTTTAAATTTTTTATAAAATTTGCCTGTGAGGTCGTCAGGTCCTGAACTTTTGTTTGTTGGGAGGTTTTTAAATCACCATTTCAGTTTTAGTGCTTGTGATTATTGGTCTGTTCATATTTTCTATTTCTTCCTCGTTCAGTCTAGGGAGACAAATTTGTCCATTTCTTCCAGGTTGTCCATTTTATTGGCATGTAGTTGTTCATAGTAGTCTCTTATAATCCTTGATATTTCTGTGGAGTCAGTTGTAGCTTCTCCTTTTTCGTATTGATTTCAGTTCTCTCCCTTTTTTCTTGATGAGTCTGGCTAAAGGTTTATCAGTTTTGTTTATCTTTTCAAAGAACCAGCTTTTAGTTTTATTGATCTTTGCAGTTGTTTTGTCTCTGAGTCATTTATTTCTGCTCTGATTTTTATGATTTCCTTCCTTCTTATAACTCTAGGGTTTGTTTGTTCTTCCTGTAGTTGTTAGTAAGGTTAGATTGTTTATTTGAGATTTTTCTTGTTTCTTGAGGTAATGTATTACTATAGACTTACCTCTTAGAACTGCTTTTGATGCATCCCATAAGTTTTGGACTGTTGTGCTTTCATTTTCATTTTTAGAACTGCTTTTGATGCATCCCATAAGTTTTGGACTGTTGTGCTTTCATTTTCATTTTTGTCTAGGTATTTTTATTTCTTTGATTTCTTTCAGTGTCCCAATGGTTGTCAGTAGCATGTTGTTTAACTGCCATGTGTTTGTATTTCTTTTTTTCTCATCAGTTAGTTCAGTCGCTCAGTCATGTCTGACTCTTTGCAACCCCACGGACTGCAGCATGCCAGACTTTCCTGTCCATCACCACCTCCCAGAACTTGCTCAAACTCATTTCCATCAAATTGGTGATGTTTTTCTTGTAATTTATTTCTAATCTCATAGCATTGTGATCAGAAAAGATGCTTGATAAGATTTTGATTTTCTTACATTTTCCAAGGCTGTCATTGTCCTGGAGAATGTTCCATGTGCACTTGAGAAGAATGTGTAGTCTACTACTTTTGGATGGAATGCTCTGTGAATATTAAGTCCATCTTGTCTAAGGTGTCATTTAAAGCCTACATTTCCATATTAATTTTCTTTCTGTATGATCTGTCCATTGATGAAAGTGGGGTATTAAAGTCCTCCACTATTACTTTGTTAACTGTTTTATGTTTGTCAGTATTTGCCTTACCTATTGAGGTGCTTCTATTTTGGGTGCATGTATATTTATAATTGTTATCTTCTTCTTGGATTGAACCGTTGATCATTATATAGTGTCTTTTATCTCTTATAATAGTCTTTGTTTTGTAGTCTTATTTTGTCTGATAAGAGTATTGCTACTCCAGCTTTCTTGTGAATTCTATTTGTGTGAAATACCTTCTCCTCTCCCTTTACTTTCAATCTGTAAGTGTCTGTAGGTCCGAGGTGGGTCTCTTGTAGACAACATACACATGGATCTTGTTTTCATATCCACCCAGCCAATCTGTCTTTTGATTGGTGCATTTAATCCATTTGCATTTAAGGTAATTACTTATATATATGATCCTATTACCGTTTTGCTAATTGTTTGGGGTTTATTTTTGTAGATCTTTCCCTTCTCTTGTTTTTCCTGCCTAGAGAAGTTCCTTTAGCATTCATCATAACAAAATTGGTGTAGTGGTGCTGAATTCTCTTAACTTTTGCTTATCTGGAAAGCTTTTACTTTCTCCATCAAATCTGAACAAGAGTCTTGCTGAGTAGAATATTCTTGGTTGTAGGCTCTTCCCTTTCACCACTTGGAATATATTATGCCATTCCCTTCAGACTTGTAGAATTTCTGTTGAGAAATTGGCTGATAACCTTGTGGGATTTCCCTTGTATATTGTCTTTTTTCCCTTGTTGCTTTTAATAATTTGTCTTTGTCTTTAGTTTTTGTCAGTATCTTCATTCTTTTTCCAAGATCCTGAATCATTTTGGCTATCATTATTCTGAATTCTTTTTCTGGGAAGGTGCCTATCTCCACTTCATTTAGTTGCTTTTCTGGGGATTTATCTTGTTCCTTTGTCTGGGACATAATCTCATTTCTTTTCATTTTGGTTAGTGTTCTGTGATTGTGGTATTAATTCTGGAAGCTGCTGGATGAGTTCTTATTTCTTCTGTCTGCCCTCTGGTGGTTGAGGATAAGACACGTGGGCAAGCTTCCTGATGGGAGGGACTGGCTATGGGGAAAATTGGGTCTTGCTGTGGCAGTCAGGGCTCAGTAAAACTTTAATCCAATGGTCTACTGTTGGGTGGGGTTACACTCCCTCCCTGTTAGTCCTTTGGCCTGAGGTGACCCAGTTCTGGGGGTCTACACACTCTATGGTATGGCTGTTGTCCACCTCCAAGAGGGCTCACCAAAACCCACCTCCCAGGACTGCTGCTGCCAGTGCCTCTGTCCCAGTGGCAGGCCACTGCCAACATGTGCCTCTGCAGGAGACCTTCAAAGACACATAGATCTGGCTCAGTTTCCAGTGGGATCACTTTTCTTTTCTCCTTGGACCTGGTACACAAAAGGTTTTGTTGGTGCCCTCCAAAAGTGGAGTCCCAGTTCTTTGGAGATCCTGTAATCAAATCCCACTGACCTTCAAAGTCAGATTTCCTGGGGCTTCCTAGTGCCTGGGCCAGGTCCCCAGGCAGGGGAGCTTCATACAGGTTTTAGGACCTCCACAACAGTGTAGAAACTTCTGTGGTATTGTTCTCCAGGTTGTGGGTTGCCTATCTGGCATGTATAAGATTTGGTTTTATCATGATTGTGTCCTTCCTACCATTTCATTGCAGCTTCTCCTTTGTCCTTGGATGTGGGGTATCTTTTTTTTTTTTTTTTTGGTGGGTTCCAGTGTCTTCCTGTCATGGTTGAATGACTCGTTGCAATTTTACTGCTCCAGTGGGAGAAGATGAATGCACATCCTTCTACTCTGCCATCTTGAACCAATCTTTACAATGAATTATTTTGACATCCTTTTTGAAAATCAGTTTACTATAAAGTTACTTCTTTGTATACTCTTCGTTTTATTTGTTTATCCTTATATCAGTACCAAATTATCTTGATTTACTTTGTAGTAAACTAACCTCTCCCAACTTTTGTTTTCTTTTAAAAAATGTTTTGACTATTTTGGCTCTTTGCATTTCCATGTTAATTTTAGGTTCATCTTAAAAACTGAAAAAAATGCCATTTTGATTTTTATAGGGATGTATTGAATCTATACATGAGTTTGTGGGTGAATGTCATGTTAATATTGTCTTCTGATTGAGTAATATGAAATGTTTCTTCATTTACTTGGATCATCATTAATTCTCTCAGGAATATTTGTGGATTTCAAATCACAAGTCTTAAACTTCTTTTTAAATGTACTCCTAAGCATTTTATTGTTTTTGATGCTATTTTGAATAGGACTGTTTCCTTAATATGACATTAAGTTGTTTAAGTTGTTTACTGCTAGTATATAGAAATATAATTGACTTTTGCATATTGTCTTTGCACCCTGAAGCCTTCCTGAACTCTGTTACTAGTTTTTGTTTTGTCTGTTTCTTAGGATTTGCTATACACACAATTATGTTATCTGTGAATAAGAAGAGTTTTCTTTTTTCCATTCTGGATTTTTTTTTCTTAACTGATTGCACTAGGTTGAATCTCTAGTACAATATTGAATAGAAGTGTTAAGAATAGGCATCATTGTGTTTTTTCTGCCTTGTGAGAAGATATTCAATTTTCACCATTAAGTGACAGATTCGTTTTATTGGGTTGAGGAAATTTTCTTGTTTTCTTGGCTTGCTGAAGTTTTCTGTCATTAATAGGACTGCATTTTGTCAAATGTTTATGCATCTATTGAGATAATGGTGTGGTTTTGTTCTTTGTTAATGCAGTGTGTTGCATTAATTGATTTTCTGTTGTTAAGCCAATCCTACATTCCTGGGCTAAATCCCACTTTATATAATCCTTTTGTTGTACATTGTATAATCCTATGTTACATATAATCCTTTTTATGTGTAATTGAATTTGGTTTGCTGATATGACAGATATTCATGAGGGATATTGGTCTGTAGTCCTCTATTCTTGTATAATGCCTTTGTTTGGCTTTTATGTCTGGATAATAGTGTTCTCATAGAATGAGATGGGAAGTGTTTCTTCCTCTGAATAAGTTTGTGAAGGATTGGTATTATTTCTTCTTTAAATGTTTGATAGAATTTGCCAGTGAAACCATCTAGCCCGGGCTTTTCTTTGTGGGAAGATTTGTAATTACTACTCAGTTTTGTTACCAGTCTGTTTAGATTTTCTGTTTCTTCTTGAGCCCATTTTGGTAACTTTAACATCCTAAAAATTTGTCCATTTCATGTAAGTTGTTTCATTTTTTTTTTTGGCATAAAGTTGGTCATAGCATTCCTTTATAATCTATTTCATTTATGTAGGGTTGGTAATGATGTCTCCTGTTTTATTTTTGACTTTACTTATTTGTGTCTGCTCTCATTGTTTTGGTCAGTCTAGCTAAAAGATCTTTCAGCTTTGTTTCTCTTCCAAAGAAACTTTAAAAAAAAATTTCATTGATTTTTTTTTCTCTACTCTTTGATCACTGTTTTATTGATTTGTATTCCAATCTTTATTCTTTCCTTCCTTATCCTTGCTTTGGGCTTAGTTTGGTCTTCCTTTTATGGCGTTTTAAGGTGTTTAAGGTATTAAGTTCACTTGGCATTTAAAGATATAATTTAGCTTCTAAGTGCTATTTTAGATATATCCACTTACTTTTGACCTGTGATATTTTTGTTTTCCTTTATTTCAAAAGATGTCTGTTTGATCCATGATTTACTTAAATATATATTATTTAGTTTTCTAATACTTGAGTATTTTCCAGGTTTATTTCTGCTCTTGATTCCATTTTAATTTTCTTGAGTTGGGATAATAGTTACGTCTTCTGAAATTAACTAAGACTATTTTTATAGGTAGCATGTGTTCTCTCCTGTGTGTTGTTAAAAAGTCTGTATTCTCTTGTTGAATGGAGTATTCTGTTCATAGAGCTTCACTGATCCAGCTGTCTTTCATATCCTTGCTGATCTTTTCCCTTCCTTTTTGGTCATTGAGGGTGGGATATTGAGGTTTCAAGCTGTAATTTTGGAGCTGTCGCATCTTTCCTTTTTGGTCATTTTTGCTCCATGTATTTTTTTAAGCTTTGTTGTTAGGTGCACGTATGTTTCTCATTGTTATATTTCCTGATTAATTGATACTCTTATTACAAAATGCCCCTCTTCTTCTTCTTTCAGTTCAGTTCAGTTGTCAGTCAGTCATGTCCGACTCTTTGCGACTCCATGAATTGCAGCATGCCAGGCCTCCCTGTTCATCACCAACTCCCAGAGATCACTCAGACTCACATCCATTGAGTCCCTGAGGCCATCCAGCCATCTCATCCTCGGTTGTCCCCTTCTCCTCCTGCCCCCAATCCCTCCCAGCATCAGAGTTTTTTCCAGTGAGTCAACTCTTCTAATGAGGTGGCCAAAGTACTGGAGTTTCAGCTTTAGCATCATTCCTTCCAAAGAAATCCCAGGGTTGATCTCCTTTAGAATGGACTGGTTGGATCTCCTTGCAGTCCAAGGGACTCTCAAGGGTCTTTTCCAACACCACAGTTCAAAAGCATCAACTCTTTGGTGCTCAGCTTTCTTCACAGTTCAACTCTCACATCCATACATGACTACAGGAAAAACCATAGCCTTGACTAGACGGACCTTAGTCGGCAAAGTAATGTCTCTGTTTTTGAATATGCTATCTAGGTTGGCCATAACTTTCCCTCCAAGGAGTAAGCGTCTTTTAATTTCATGGCTGCAGTCACCATCTGCAGTGATTCTGGAGCCCCCAAAATAAAGTCTGACACTGTTTCCACTGTTTCCCCATCTATTTCCCATGAAGTGATGGGACCTGTTGCCATGATCTTCGTTTTCTGAATGTTGAGTTTTAGGCCAACTTTTTCGCTCTCCTCTTTCACTTTCATCAAGAGGCTTTTAGTTCCTCTTCACTTTCTGCCATAAGGGTGGTGTCATCTGCATATCTCAGGTTATTGATATTTCTCCCAGCAATCTTGATTCCAGCTTGTGTTTCTTCCAGTCCAGCGTTTCTCATGATGTACTCTGTATAGAAGTTAAATGACCAGGGTGACAATATACAGCCTTGATGTACTCCTTTCCCTATTTGGAACCAGTCTGTTGTTCCATGTCCAGTTCTAACTGTTGCTTCCTGACCTGCATACAGATTTCTCAAGAGGCAGGTTAGGTGGTCTGGTATTCCCATCTCTTTCAGAATTTTCCACGGTTTATTGTTATCCACACAGTCAAAGGCATTGGCATAGTCAAGCAGAAATAGATGTCTTTCTGGAACTCTGTTGCTTTTTCCATGATCCAGCGGATGTTGGCAATTTGATCTCTGGTTCCTCTGCCTTTTCTAAAACCAGCTTCAACATCAGGGAGTTCACGGTATTGCTGAAGCCTGGCTTGGAGAATTTTGAGCATGACTACTAGCATGTGAGATGAGTGCAATTGTGTGGTAGTTTGAGCATTCTTTGGCATTGCCTTTCTTTGGGATTGGAATGAAAACTGACCTTTTCCAGTCCTGTGGCCACTGCTGAGTTTTCCAAATTTGCTGGCATACTGAGTGCAGCACTTTCACAGCATCATCTTTCAGGATTTGAAATAGCTCAATTGGAATTCCATCACCTCCACTAGCTTTGTTTTTAGTGATGCTTTGTAAGGCCCACTTGACTTCACATTCCAAGATGTCTGGTTCTAGATTAGTCATCATGACTATCTGGGTCATGAAGATCTTTTTGTACAGTTCTTCCGTGTATTCTTGCCACCTCTTCTTAATACGTTCTGCTTCTGTTAGGTCCAGACCATTTCTGTCCTTTATCGAGCCCATCTTTGCATGAAATTTGGTATCTCTGATTTTCTTGAAGAGATCTCTAGTCTTTCCCAATCTGTTGTTTTCCTCTATTTCTTTGCATTGATCGCTGCGGAAGGCTTTCTTATCTCTTCTTGCTATTCTTTGGAACTCTGCGTTTAAATGCTTATATCTTTCCTTTTCTCCTTTGCTTTTCTCCTCTCTTCTCTTCACAGCTATTTGTAAGGCCTCCTCAGACAGCCATTTTGCTTTTTTTGCATTTCTTTTCCATGGGGATGGTCTTGATCCCTGTTTCCTGCACAATGTCACGAACTTCATTCCATAGTTCATCAGGCACTCTATCTATCAGATCTAGGCCCTTAAATCTATTTCTCACTTCCACTGTATAATCATAAGGGATTTTATTTAGGTCATACCTGAATGGTATAGCAGTTTTCCGTACTTTCTTCTATTTAAATCTGAATATGTCTATGGCTGTTGTCTCTGATATTATTATTACTAGTGTAGCTTTTATGATTGCAGTTACATAGTGTTCCTTCTAGTTTCAACCTTGTATCTTTAAATTTAGCAATTGTATATTATAGATATAGTTGAAACTTGCCTTTAAAAAAATCCTTTCTGACAGTCTACGTACTGATTGGTGTATTAAGTCATGTAATTATAGACATGGTTCATTTACATTTGCCATTTTACTGTTTTTAATATATCTTGTATCTGTTTTCTGTTTTTTCTTAGATTGCTTTGGTGTCAAGTATTTTTTAGTATAACCTTTTAATTCTTTTGATTATTTTAAAACTATTTGTTAGTGATTGCTCTAGTGGTTATAGTATATATTTTAACATCACAGTCTATTGAATTTGAATCTGGAGTTGAAAAGTATTAAAATAACCTAAGTGAAGAAACATGTGAAACCAGTGAACTCAAACACGATTCAGTAGAAATTATATAATCTGAAGAACAGTCTCCTTATGGGACTCCCGTTATGCGTTTGTTGATATGATTGGCTATATCCCGTACTTAATTCATTTTTCTCATTTTTCTTTCTGTTCTTCACATTGTATAATTTCTACTTATATGTATTTGAATTCATTGATTGTTCTTTAAGCCCGTTTTAAAATCTGCTGTTGAATTCGTCGAGTGAATTTTTCATTTTACTTACTGTACTTTTCAACTCTAGAATTTCCATTTGGTTATTTTGTAATTTCAGTCTCTTTATTGGTGTTCTTCATTTTATCAGTCATTGTTTTCATGCTTTGTTTAAACATGGTTTCCTTTAGTTCTTTGAACATATTTATAATGGCTGATTTGAAGTCTTTGTTTTTTGGACCCCCACAAAATAGTTCCTATTTACTGCTTTTTCTGCCCCCAGTGTTTGGGCCTACATCTTCCTATTTAAAACTGGACATTTCAAATCATACGTTTTAATAACTCTAGATTCTGACCCTCTCCTGCTTGGGATGGTTGTTAGGTTTTGTTTGTTTCTGTCATTTGCCTGGAGTAATTATGTGGAATCTGTTTAAGTGTATTTTTCTTTTTAAGCCTGTTTTCTTATGGACTGCTCTTGGATCATTATATTTTAGTGGCCAGCCAGTGATTGGTCAGAGATGATACTGAAACATCCTGGGACCATAAGGCCTCTATCGTTTGTCAGTACATCTGTATGTGGTTTAGAGAACACACTCAAAGATTCACGCAGTTTACGTTTTTACTTCATTCAGGCTTTCTTCTGTGTGTTTATGCATGTATGCATGCACATGTGTACTTGGCCTCAGAGTGAGGATTGCTAGAGCCTTCTCTCAGGTGTCTCATCAACATGTCCATAGACAGTCTAACATGCCCACAGTTTTTAAAAATGTGAGTATATTCAAGGCTTACAGTTGTCTCCCTAGATCCTCCTGTGGGATTTCCAGCCAGTTTTCTGGTCTCTTGTTGACCCACTGGCTTGCAATGTCACGTCATCTGTGATGTGGGCTTTTTCCTTTTACTTTTTTGATAAAGCTCTTGAGCACTGGAGTTTTTCACATTACTACAAATATAGTCAGCTCTGTTCTCCATAAACACCTGTGGTTTTCATAGATTGTCCCACCTTGTTAGAACTACTGCTCCAGAGGGGCTGGGGTGAAGGAGCGTGGTTAAGATGTTACGCTGCTATCATTCTTAACCCAAGGTGCAATAGTTTTCTTAAATACAGACTTATTATTTATTTTATGCCCTTGGTCAATTTTCAGAGTACTGAAACAGTTGTTTTTGACCATGTTGTCCAATTATGTCTTTTCTTTTTGGGGAGTGTGTTCACAAAGGTCTTCACTTTGCTATTCTTATCAGTTATTCAATTATCTGTTAAAGAATATTTTTAAAACATGTAAAACTCTTTAATGTCTCCTCATGAATTTACAATTTCTAGTGCTCTTCATTACCTTCAGTTTGTTCATGTTTCCGTCTGATTTTATTTTCCTCTAGTCTGTAGAACTTCTTAAAACAGTTATTTTAGAACTGGTGTGATAGACCAAGTTCTGTCAGTTTTTTAAAAACAGCGACTTACTTTTGGCTGCACTGCTGCCTGCTGGCTTTCTCTTGTTGCAGCAGGTGGGGTCTACTCTTCTCTGTGGTGAGTGGTCTTACCATTGCAGTGCTTCTTTTTGTTGTGGAGCACAGGCCCTAGAGTGTGCAGGCTTTAGTGTTCATAGCTGCAGCTCATGGGCTCCAGAGCATCGCCCCAGTAGTACGGCACTTGGACCTAGTTGCTCTATGGCGTGTGGAATCTTCTCAGACCAGGGATTGAAACTGTCCCTTGCATTGGCAGGAGGTGTATTTGTCAAAACTAAGAAATAAGTACAACAATACTATTAACTGAACTACAGACTTTATTTGCATTTCATCTGTTCTTCCACCGGTGTCATTCCCGCCCCCCTCCCCCCCCGGCATCCACCCTAGGATACTACCTGCAATGTGGGAGACCCAGGTTTGATCCCTGGGTCGGGAAGATCCTCTGGAGAAGGGAATGGCAACCCACTCCAGTATTCTTGCCTGGGAAATCCCATGGGCGGAGAAGCCTGTTGGACTAAGTCCATGGGATCGCAAAGAGTCGGACACAGCTGAGTGACTAACACTTTGACTTTTGACTTTGACGTCGCATTTAGTGGTCATGTCTTTTAGTCTCATCGTGTTTGTGACAGTTTCTCAGTGTCTTGATTTTCAGTGACCATGATGCTTTTGAAAAGTATTGGCCAGCTAACTTTATAGGCTGTTCCACATTTGGGTGTGTCCCGTGTTTTCTTATGATTAGCATGGGGTTGTAAGTTTGGGAAAGAATATCATAAAGGTGAGATGCCTTTCTTTTCACATAACTTCATCTTGAGCACTTCACTAAGTTGTTGTTGGTTGGCTTCTCCACAATAAGGCCAGTCTTGTTCTGGTTGGACTCCTCCTGTTCTAAGTCAGAGAAATCGAGCTATGCTGATGCTAGGACCCACCTCGTTGGTTTCTCTTTATTCCTAGTGCCTAAAAACATTGGTGTCATGTATTTTGGGCAGTTTTTCAGTTGGTTATGGTAGAAGGGCAAGTTATATACCAGTCTAAGTCACTGGCAGGACCTCTTTATGTTAAGTTCATTGACTGGAATTCCACAGTTAATCTCGCTGCTTGCATTTCCACAGCTCACCACCCTTACAAGGGCTAGCTATGGTTACACATTCCCAGGGGACGCTCCATGCCAATTCACTCCACTTAGAACTTGGGCAGATAAAAATAAGTTTTCCTGTTGCTTTATTTTGATAGTGGGAAAATGTATCTTGCTCTGTCTTTTCACTCTGGCTGCAACTCTTCATGGCCAGTTGCAGTTTCACTTTCCTTCGTCGATCCCAAAGACTTGCTTCCTATTTCCTGAGCTTTCAAAATATAAACTTCTGCCCAGGACTACTCCAACCTGATGCTAATGGTTTTAGCTTTCTGTTTACTTTCTTGCAAACTAGGTAGGCTCTATATTTGAGAAGATATTTACCATTTTATCTAGCATTTCTGAGATTTTATAGGAGGAAGACTGATAGTATATTGTCTGTAGTGTTTTTGAGTATTTTCTCTGTGTGAAGTTTTGTTAGGTGCCATAAAGAAGGCCATATATTGCTTTCTTGTTTTGGAGGGCAGGTCAAGTGTGTGCATCAAAGAGAATACCAGAAGTGCCTCAGAGATGTGCAGTGAAGGTTCAAACTCGGTGTCATCTGTCCTCTTTAGGGTAAGAGAATTGACAGCTACCTCACGTTGTTATTGTTCATTTGCTAATTCGTGACCGGCTCTTTGTGACCCCATGGACTGTAGTACAACAGACTTCCCTGTGTGTCACTATCTCCCGGAGTTTACTCAGACTCGTGCCCGCTGAGTCGGTGATGCCATCCACCCAACTCATTATCTATTGACCCCTTCTCCTGCCCTCAATCTTTGCCAGCATCAAGGTTTTTTCCAATTGGTCAGCTCTTTGCATCAGGTGGCAAACATATTGGAGCTTCAGCATCAGCCCTTCCAGTGACTATTCAGGGTTGATTTCCTTTAGAATTGACTGGTTTGATCTCTTCATGTTAGAGGAAGTACTTTAGGTAGGATAGAAATCAGTAGTTGTACAGGATGAAAAGAATCCTGGTATTCTTATTGGGGATAAAGCTAGTAAAATTGAAACCAAGCTAGGGTTTTATTTATGTTATATTTAAGTTATAAGAACCCTGAGTCTATTAAGGAGTAAACATTATTTTTGAAGACTATTTTGGGGGAATCCAAAATTTTTTTTGCCAGTGCACATTTGAGGTCTTGGAAGCTGAATTGAAGGTAAGAGTGGGATGTCAGGGATGATTTGGTAATGAATCCTGTTTGCAAGGGGGGAATGGTATAATTTGGTGAAAATTATAATGAAATCAAAATTGTGCATTAGAGCAGACTTTGATATTCTAATATATAGAAAGCAGTGTTTAGGTTAGATCCATCTGTGGTCACAAAGGCTAAAAGAGTGAGTTTAATTTTCTGTGGTTACTGGGAATCTTTCAAGGAGCACTTGTTAGGAGATAATTGAGGTATAACCAAGGAACAGCACTCAGACCCTCTTCAGAAAAGTGAAGTTTGCAAATGCTTATCAGAACTTAAATGTGTTTGGGGATGTGGGTCTGGTGTCTTCTTCATAATTGAGACTTGTATGTAGTTGTTGCATATTCCAAATGTGCTATCTAGTGAGTCTTAATAAGACACTGACTCTGTCAGTGTTAGAACTATGCAAGAATCTGAAAAATTAGAAATAAATTTTTTGAAATTTGTTGATTTCTGAAAAGCAAAGTGAGAAGTAATCAATAATTATACCTAGAATTGATTAAAGGGAAGAAAACTCAAAAAGCAAATCTATTGATTTTAAAACTGTAAAATACTTCTGAAAAATTACTTTTTTATGTTACAGTGTAATCAGCTAATTAGGGTCTGGAGTGGAAAATTCCGTGGTGTTTAATATCAGATGTACTAGGGAACATTCCCTCATGACAGTGAATCCCAGGAATATTGAAGGATTTGAGCGTTCTGGGGATTGAGCCTGGATCATACCACCGAAAGGCGAGTCAGTTCAGTCGCTCACTCGTGTCCGACTCTTTGCGACGCCATGAACCATAGCACACCAGGCCTCCCTGTCCATCACCAACTCCCAGAGTCCACCCAAACCCATGTCTATTGAGTTGGTGATGCCATCCAACCATCTCATCCTCTGTCGTCCCCCTCCTCCTTCTTCATGCCCTACGTCTTTGTGATACTTAACCTAGCCTTAGCAGCCTTTGGGGCTGTTTGTCCTTTCTGCTGACCAGACAGAGTTTGTGACTTGTGGAACCTGCGCATATGGTAGCTGCAGGCTGAAACTGGCCGCCTGCAGCGGGAATACCCATCCTCCTGGATTGGACTGGGGTTGGAGAAGCTGTCAGTTACATCATCTCAGGAACCAGTACTTGACTCATTACCCATGCAGCATTCTCTTGCTTTGGAAATTGAAAATGGCAGATTTCTGTATCCTAATAGTGGTGAATGCAGCTGTTTTCGTTGTTCATTTTAGCAAAGTAACGACTTGTGCAAAAAGATGAACTAGGATTAAAAGAAATCAGATGTGTGTATTTGGTATGCAATATTTTTGTATTACAAATAGCTACATTCTAACCCACATTAACCCCATGATATGTGAATTTTGCCAACTCCTGCTGTGTCTTTTAAATCAAATCCAGTAAATCACTGTGAATGTTCTAATTTCTAAACAAACTAGTCTTCCAGTAGAGGTACTCTAACACTGTACTGCAAATTAGACAACCTAAGATAAATGAACCATCTTTGTTAATTATGTAGTTTAATTGATCAAAACTACCAGATAGGGTTTTATTTATAGTAGTTTTGCTTAGTATCAAATTCTATACTATTAAATAGCTTATGAGTCATATATTTGAGGTTATTAAGATATATGCTATTATTTAGCCTCTGTTAACCTTATTAAGTACCTTTTCTTGGTCTAGTTCATGTCACAATAGATGAATTGAGATGACCAGTTTCCATTAGATTGTTCAACCCCCATTGTATACACGAACACAAAGCACTTTTCATTTTTGCTCTATTGATCGAACAGCAATTTGCTTGAACTATATTCAGAACCTGGTGGAAGAAGATGGGGGATTTCTCTAAATGTCCTTTTTGCTGGTGGTTTTTCTCTCTGGCAAACCCCACTGTTCGCATGTAACTAATTTTGCACGCCAGTAGGTAGCAGTGGTGAGCAGAGGCACCGACAGAAAGCTGCCAGTCAGTGGTTATAAATTATTATTCATTTCTGTTATAGGTGGGGTGTGCAGTCAGTTACAGTAATAATTACCAGGACCAGAGGGTTTCCTAGGCAACCAATTTCCCCCCCTCATTCATGCTGTTGCTGAGAGAGTGTCTGTAAAGCATGACATTGCTGTATTCTGAGGTTTGTTGCCCCCCTGCTGCTCCAGGTTTGAGGTTAGTTACAGCATCATAAGGTGCTCTCAAGCATAGAGAACTCAGGCTGGGCTGAAAAAGCAGACCGGCAAGAGGGCCTCTCCTCCACTGTTTCACTTTAAAATAACAGAGCTTGCTCTAAAAATGCAGATTCCACAAGCTGCTTGATAACATTGGTAAGATCTCTGCAAGTTGTAGAACATTATATTTTCTATTTATTTTGGAGATAGTGGGCGATTTCATTTTCAAGTTTTATTACTTAATAAAAATGTACAGAAACAGACCTGAAACAAAACCTTTCCTTAGGATTTGAGTCAAATAAATCAATGGGGACCTGTCATAGCTAATCATGGATGTGTTTGTTGTTTATTCAGTTTTATGAAAATGGTTCATAAAGGAAGGTAACACATTCTTCCTGCAGTAGCAGGATTAGTCCTTTTGTGGTAGGAAAATAATAGAAACCACATCTGTTATCTGGGATCTCTACATGAATCATATCCTACATTTGGGGGCTCTCTAAAATCTTTCATTTTAATGAACTTACATCAAGTGCTTTGCAGTGATAAAAAGTAGTATTTGTTTGTGTCTGCTATGAAAAAGATAGGGGATTCGTGTTTCAGTCTTTCATGGAGATGTGAAATGTTTATCCATTTACAAGGCAGAAGTCACAAACCCAGACATGATGCATCCAGATCTCATTCTCTGCTAGATGATTGCAAAAGCGCTGGGGACCTCACTTGTGTATTTATTACCTTGTGTTTTCAGTGAGATGAAGGCTGTCTGCCACTGTGTGCATGGAGGGTTGAGGCCAATTCAGAGCTGCTTGTGACTGATGGTTTCATTTGTTGTATGTGAGCCATGGCCAGGCTCCTGGGTTCCGGGCCTTCTTACTCTCGGCAGAGGCTCCTGCTTTCTGAGGAGAACCTGCGGGGACTGTTCACTGACCCCCTGCTTCCCCTTAGAGGGATATAAATAGCGCCTGCCTCCCTAAGCCTATGTGTGGGGTGCTGGTGATCCTTGGGTCAGGTATGGAAGCCTTGAGCAGGGATCTGTGGTGACATGGTCCCTCAAGAGGCCAGAGCTAACAGCCCTGTGCCTTTAGTTTTCCCTGTGTGGGGGGGGAAAAATCGCCTTCTGCCACTGACCCAACTTGTGCTCCAGAATATGGGCTTAGGACTCAACTGCACTGGGCTATGAGAGCATGTCGGTCACCATTGCCTGAAAATATCCCACTTCCCACATAAAGGAATCCTGAAGTACAGTTTCTTGAAAGCACCTCAAAGGTACTAAGCCTAAGTCTTCAGTCACCCTGTTGGGTGTGGGCTTATGAAGTGATTCATAAAAATGAAATGTGTGGAGTATGTTTTTGATATTACAGATACTGTAAAATATAGTTGGCTATACGAATCCACCAGGATGGGGTCATCTGAAGTTTAGGTTTACTTTAAATAGTTTAATAATCTTTTAAAAAGTATTCATGAGCCAAAACTATGAAGCTGGCACCTGTTAGCCCAAACAGTTTTATCAAGTAATCCCAGTTTTCCTCTGAATAGCCTAAATAGAAGGGAGTGATTTTCCTGACATGTTTGGTGTGGTATACTTTAGATGAGGACTTCTGCCCAATTAAGCAAAGGAAAGAATTTTATATTTCATATTACATACCTCTCTGTGCTGCAAATTATCTAAAGTGCTTAGCTAGACTAATGTTATAGATTAGATAATGAGTTGATAACAAGGTACATAGTAAATTAAAGACATGCTATGAAGTCATTATTTCCTTAGAGACAACTACCCTTGCCATACGAAGTCAGAAAAAGTGGGTGATCTCAAACGAGGCTACTTTGAACTTTGGATTCATTATAATGCCTTTTAATTGCATCTTTTGTATCTAAGGATTTGGGAGAAAGAAGGAGCACCTTAATCTGCAGAAAGAAGTGTCTCCTGTTTAAAATAATGATAAAGTAGGAAAAGTTGAGCCAGTATTATAAGCTTGTTTTCTGTTTTCTTTTTTAAATATATAATTGAAATGTTTTAGGAAACAGTATTAAAATCTTAAGGCTAAAGCATTCTTTCATATTTTTTTGTCTAAAGATTATTCTGCACCCTAGACAAAGGAAATATTTAAACTGTTAAATTTGAACAAAGATACTGTCTGCATATGACTTCTCTGAAGCCCTATAAAAATTCTTTAAAATTGCCTATTCACTCAAATTTACTGAGTGTAGCAAAAATGTCAAAGGCATAAAGTCAGAGAAGATTGAATAAAATAATGCAGAAAGACAGATTAGTCATGCACAGACCCACACAGCCTTTCAGAGCACACAATACCACTTTTTATTACCGCTCTATCTTTACAAAGACTACGTTCAATACATAGAAGATGATACATGGTCAGCCATGTCATCTGCCTTTGATTCCAGGACTCATTTATCTGGGCCCTTTTCACAATGACATTGATGAGAGATCTCAGTGTTTTCAGAGCATTGTTTTATTTATCATATATAATGGCTGGTGGAAAAAAAACAGGAATTATGTCACCGATAGCGCATAAAAGAGTTGCACAGAAGATTCTGAGACAAAGTTTGGCAAAACATAGAACAAGGAGGCTTGTGTGAATGTTCTTTCCTCTACTTTTTCCCCTGCTGTGCCTTCTCCCTCATTCTCACCCCCAAAGATCTGCTGATAACTGTTGGAAAATATCGGGAAAATATTTTTCTTAGGTCAAATGTAGCCTACCCCAATCCCTGTAAACTCTTTGGCAATTTCATTTTTGTTTAAATTTAGAACATATTTTAATTACTTTAGAGTTGCTGACCATTATTTATGCATTTGCAAAGGGAAAGACTATTTGTCAGTCACAGTTTTGTATCTTGCAAATTTAATAAAGAGCAGCCCTTAAGATAGAATTTCTTAGGCTGCCACAATTGACAAAAGCCAGCTAATGTTCAAATGTCAACAGCAAACCTCATCAGCAGGCTGCACTGCTGTGCAATCAAGAGCGC
Source organism: Nanger dama (assembly GCA_917880005.1). Taxonomy (NCBI): domain Eukaryota; kingdom Metazoa; phylum Chordata; class Mammalia; order Artiodactyla; family Bovidae; genus Nanger; species Nanger dama. The sequence continues at coordinate 40,214,876 of CAKJTW010000012.1, forward strand.
GCCAAAGCTCCACATAAACAAATGTATGTAATGTGTGTGTGTGGGAGTGAAGAGCCCATGGTCTCAGTGCTGAGGGGACCAATGGCACAGGCTAGCAGTGCAGGCATATCAAGAATTCCCCAAGAAAAGCTTCCCTTTCACAGTTAGAAAGGCTGAGGTGGTGACCGACAGCTATCTTAGAAAAGATTATCTCTCATAGGTTCTTTGGGGGAATCTCATTTCCATGCTCATGGGGGATGTTGTCAGAGAAGGCTGGAGAACAGTTAAGGGGAGCTTCACGTTTTGGAGGCATGGACCAGCGACCAGCTCCTTCAATGGACATAAACTCTTTTACAGAACCCTGATCCTGGTGGTCATCAATAGTCCCTGTGATGCGGAGGTAAGGGGGTTGGGTGTCATGCTCAAGCTCCACCCCTTCCTGGTTGATTGATCCTCGGGCATGTCATTCTATTTCTCTGAGCCATGTCCTCACTGCAGAAATCCAGATAGCACCATGTAGAAGGCTGTGGGGTCGAGATGAAGTATTAAATGTGGAAGTGCCTGGTGGGAGGTAATTAATACCATTTTTCTGTGTGGAGTGAACACAAGTTTCCTTTGTCCTTTGAAGGTTTGCTTTGGTTCTGTATCCTTAACTGAGTGGTCTTGCCTTTTTCTCTTCCATCACATCCTCTTTGTGGACTGGTGGGCTGCAGACCCAGAGGACCTCCACATCAATGGAGGCTCAGATGAGAAAAGGTCTTTTCTAAGGTCCCAGTGTTTCAGCCTTAACTCCTTCACATTTGCATTTGACATAAAGCAGGAAGGGAATGTATGTAGGGGTTGCCTGGTTAGCGTGCATAGATTCCATGGATGGAGAGGTTACCCACATGCCTCCTTTTCTCCCAGTTCCTTGAACTTCAGAAATTCAGGTTTCACCCTGCGGCCCTTTCACCCCCTCCCCGCCTCATTGCCCGAGGCTGGCCACCAGGGCCCAGAGGTCCCCAAACCAGGATGTACAGCTCACCTTCCCTCCCTACCCCATATGATGGATGAAGGCATGGCACCTGCTGCATGCACCTCATTAGGTCCTGTGGGAGAGGGGAAAGGGCAGACTTGGGGAAAAAGGCTTTTTGGAAAGGGTTAATGCCGTTCACCTCCTGTAAATAGAACATGCTTTTGCTCTGGCCATCTTCCAATTGCTGGGCAGTGCCATGAATGCCCTGATGTTCTTCCCCTCCTTTGTGAAGGCTCCTGTAGGCAGAAAGAAGCCCAAACATCTAGAGAAGGGGGAGCAGGTAAGAGGCAGGAGCCTTCATATGCGGCTCTCCTGCCCTGTGTGAGCTGAGGTGGAGTTGGGGGGGTGGCGTGGGTTGCTGCTTCTCCAGTCTGGGATTCCCAAACTCATTTGTTTAGTCTTCACTGAGCCACTGAGCTACTGAGCTGCTGCTGCTGCTAAGCCGCTTCAGTCGTGTCTGACTCTGTGCGACCCTATAGACGGCAGCCCACCAGGTTCCCCCATCCCTGGGATCCTCCAGGCAAGAATACTGGAGTGGGTTGCCATTTCCTTCTCCAATGCATGAAAGTGAAAAGTGAAAGTGAAGTGGCTCAGTTGTGTCTGACACCCAGCGACCCCATGGACTGCAGCCCACCAGGCTCCTCCGTCCATGGGATTTGCCAGGCAAGAGCACTGGAGTGGGGTGCCATTGCCTTCTCCGAGCTACTGGGTCTCTATTATGTGGTAGCTGTTGCAGACAGAATAATAAAACAGACATATCTGGTCACTGCCTTCATGAAACTGAGAGTCTAGTGAGAAAGACAGCGTAAACAAAGAGTGGGCCTGGAGGATTATTGGGTGGAGGAAAGGCCTCTCTGGAGGGGGCAGCAGCTACCAGATCTGAAGGATGAGCAGGAATGAGCCATGGGTAGGAAGGCCTGGGGGTTCTGTGGGGTTGGGGTTTGGGACCCAAGGCTGGCAGATGCCCCGGCTGTTAGGAGAGTCACCAGGGCCGTGCTGGCTGTTAAGGATATTGTTCTCAGGGCAGTGTGAAGCCCGAGGGTTCTGAGGAGGACACTGACTGGACCTGACTTACATTTAAAGAAAATTCACAGGGTCCACACCCTTCAGTATTGACTATGGGAGGCCAAGCATGGAAACAGAGACACCAGGAAAGTCACTCAGCGAGATGCTGGCAGCAGCAACAGAGATGGAGAGAAAGGGGCAAATGTAATAGACATTTCTGTAGTCAGAATGGTAGGACTTGCTGGTGGACCAGTGTGGGGAGGAAGAGAACAGGAGAGCCTCCATCCTTACCATCCAGCTTGGGTGGCTGGGTGCAGATGGGACCACGAAATGAAGGAGATGCAGGAGCATAGGAGGGGTGCAGGTGGCAGTGACCTTGGAGACCAGAGAGAGAACAGACCTCGTGCAACACTCTGGAAACATGCCCGAGATGTCCAGAACCCAAAGCTCTTGCTTCTGCTTCAAGACTCAAGCCCAGCCCTGCTTCTGACCCTGCTATTTTGGATCTCCCTTGTCTGCTTGGATCCTCTTCCTTGACTCTTCGGAGTCTGTATAAGAAGTGTCAGCCGTGCATTGTTCGTGTGCTGGCCTGGCGACACAGAAGTCACAGGGATGTGAAATGGAAGCTGTGGTCCTCCACTGTGTCTGGGTGGCAGTGTGTGTCCACTGGAGCAGATGGGAATGAGAGGTCGTGGGGCATGTAATGGGACAGAGGACAGGGGGGAGGGAAGAAGCTGTAGAAGCGGGGGAAGCAGGGTTATGGTGAAAGAGGGGCAGCCAGGGCCAAGGCAGCCACTCCACGTGGCTGGGACCGATGGGCTGAAACTAAGGAGTTGTGGTATTAGTGGCTGGAAAGGCCTGTGGAAGTAACATAAATTACCCTCTCAGCTCAATGCAGTTAAACCAGTTCTAGAATCCTGGCCCCTCCCTTCTGGTCCAGCATCTCTTCAACCACATCTTTAAAAAATAGTTGAATCAGAGATGTAAAGATAATATCTCCAACCTGTTAGTTGCAACTCTTCATACAATAGTGAAATACTAAAAAAAAATCCACGGAGAAGGCAATGGCACCCCACTCCAGTGTTCTTGCCTGGAGAATCCCAGGGATGGGGGAGCCTGGTGGGCTGCCGTCCCTGGGGTCGCACAGAGTCGAACACGACTGAAGTGACTTTAGCAGCAGCAGCAGGAAAATCCAAGTGTCTTAACAATAAGGAACTGGCTAAGAATAAAATAAAAATATGACTATTAAAGTGGTTTTTAAGACTTATAGAATAGCACTAGTTAATGTTCATGATGTATTCAATGTTATATGAAAACAGGATATGAATACTCTATTTTGTGAAAAAGATCTACATATAAATATAGGTAATTGTATTAGGGTTCGCCAGAGAAACAGAAGCGGTAGGATGTATGTATACACACATGTGCATGCACACATATATGTGTAAATTGAGAGTAAGAGTGAAAGAGATTTACTTTAAGGAACTGGCTCAGGCGATTGTGGGTGCTGGGAAAAGTCTGCAGGGCATGCCAACAGGCTATAGGCCCAGGGAAGAACTGATGCTGCAGCTTGAGTCTGAGGGGTGTCTGGAGGCAGAATTTCTTTTTCCTCAGGAGACCTCTGTCTTCTAAGACCTTCAACTGATTGGATGAGACCCATCCACATAACGGAGCTTAATTGGATTTTGATTTGAAAGTTCAGTTCAGTTGCTCAGTCATGTCTGACTCTGCGACCCCTATGAACTGCAACACACCAGGCTTCCCTGTCCATCATCAACTCCCGGAGTCCACCCAAACCCATGTCCATTGAGTTGGTGATGCCATCCAACGTCTCATCCTCTGTCGTCCCCTTCTCCTCCTGCCCTCAATCCCGCCAAGCATCAGAGTCTTTTCCAATGAGTCAACTCTTCGCATGAGGTGGCCAAGGTATTGGAGTTTCTGCTTCAGCATCATTCTTTCCAAAGGACACCCAGGACTGATCTCCTTTAGGATGGACTGGTTGGATCTCCTTGCAGTCCAAGGGACTCTCAAGAGTCTTCTCCAACACCACAGTTCAAAAGCATCAATTCTTCGGTGCTCAGCTTTCTTCACAGTCCAACCCTCACATCCATACAGGACCACTGAAAAAACCATAGCCTTGACTAGACGGACCTTTGTTGCCAAAGTAATGTCTCTACTTTTGAATATGCTATCTAGGTTGGTCATAACTTTCCTTCCAAGGAGTAAGCGTCTCTTAATTTCAGGGGTGCAATCACCATCTGCAGTGATTTTGGAGTCCCCCAAAATAAAGTCTGACACTGTTTCCACTATTTCCCCATCTATTTCCCATGAAGTGATGGGACCAGATGCCATAATCTTCGTTTTCTGAATGTTGGGCTTTAAGCCAACTTTTTCACTCTCCTCTTTCATTTTCATCAAGAAGCTGTTTAGTTCTTTTTCACTTTCTGCCATAAGGGTGGTGTCATCTGCATATCTGAGGTTATTGATATTTCTCCTGACAATCTTGATTCCAGCTTGTGCTTCCTCCAGCCCAGCGTTTCTCATGGTGTACTCTGCATATAAGTTAAATAAGTAGGGTGACAGTGTACAGCCTTGATGTACTCCTTTTCTTATTTGGAACCAGTCTGTTGTTCTGTATCCAGTTCTAACTGTTGCTTCCTGACCTGCATACAGATTCCTCAAGAGGCAGGTCAGGTGGTCCGGTATCCCATCTCTCTCAGAATTTTCCACAGTTTATTGTGATCCACACAGTCAAAGGCTTTGGCATAGTCAGTAAAGCAGAAATAGATGTTTTTAAAAGTTAATCTTGTCAAAAAATACCTTCAAAACAGCATGTAAACTGGTGTTTGACCAATAACTGACCACAGCCTTGCAAGCTGATGCATAAATTTAACCATCATGGTAACAATGAGGAAGAGCAGAAGGAAGAATGTCCATGTTAAAGGGATTCTAGGGCATTTATTTATACTTTCCTCTGCCTTCCCCAAGTTTCAATAGTAAACACAGTTTTTAAATTTTAATATATAAAATATAAACAATTAATAAAAATGTTGTCCTTGCCCATATCAGGAAATAATTCTTTCAGTATCTGAAAGAGACGTTTGTTTGTTCCAACTCCATGCCCAGTAGTGGTACTGATATTATCTCTTAAATTTACCACCTAAAATTATAGACTAACATGAAGACAGCTACACTTCCGTTTAAGAAGTCGTCTATAATCTTACCATGCTATCAGAGTTGTAGTTTTTGTAGTTTTTCTGCTGCATTTCATTTTCATTTTTTTCCCCATGGTGTACGTATGTTTGCACAACATTTCACCTTAACTTTTCAAAATTTCTTTAGTGTTCTATTGCATGATAATGATTCATCTAATCTTCTTTTGTTGGATATTAATGCCTTTTCTGGTTTTCTGCTATTAGAAACAATTTGGTCCTAAACAGCTTTGTACACTGCTCTTTGCACATGTATCTGATTATATTCCTTAAAATGAATTCCTCGAAGAGAAATTTCTGGGTCAAAGCCTATGTATTTTTACAAAACTTGATGTGAGTACCTAGAATGGATTTATCATAATTCTTGGTTCATACATGCTCATCCTTGGACTATGCATGGCCCATATGTAGTATAATTATTTAAATGATATTTTTAGTAACATGAGCCTACTATCCAAAACACAAACTAAGAATTTGACTGTAATCTATGATTCCTCCCTCTACAGTTCTCTCAATTCTGTTTATTTCCTTGTTTTCTTTTCTATATATTTTATTGTGTCTATATTGTATTCCTAAAGACATGTATTTTTATTTAGTTGTTTCCAGTTTTCAAAAGGTACTATCCTGTATATAATGTTTTGTGGCTTAGTTTTTGTAATTACTGCTGCATATTGAGAGTGAAAAAGTTGGCTTTAAGTTCAACATTCAGAAAACGAAGATCATGGCATCCGGTCCCATCACTTCATGGGAAATAGGTGGGGAAACAGTGTCAGACTTTTTTGGGGGGCTCCAAAATCACTGCAGATGGTGACTGCAGCCATGAAATTAAAAGACGCTTACTCCTTGGAAGAAAAGTTATGACCAACCTAGACAGCATATTGAAAAGTAGAGACATTACTTTGCCAAAAAGGTCTGTCTAGTCAAGGCTATGGTTTTTCCTGTGGTCATGTATGGATGTGAGGGTTGGACTGTGAAGAAAGCTGAACACCGAAGAATTGATGCTTTTGAACTGTGGTGTTGGAGAAGACTCTTGAGAGTCCCTTGGACTGCAAGGAGATCCAACCAGTCCATTCTGAAGGAGATCAACCCTGGGATTTCTTTGGAAGGAATGATGCTGAAGCTGAAGCTCCAGTACTTTGGCCACCTCATGCGAAGAGTTGACTCACTGGCAAAGACTCTGATGCTGGGAGGGATTGGGGACAGGAGGAGAAGGGGACGACCGAGGATGAGATGGCTGGATGGCATCACCGACTCGATGGACGTGAGTCTGAGTGAACTCCTGGAGTTGGTGATGGACAGGGAGGCCTGGTGTGCTGCGATTCATGGGGTCGCAGAGAGTCGGACACGACTGAGCGACTGAATTGAACTGAGCTGAACTGATTGTCGCACCATAACATTGTTTACTCATGTGTTGTGTTCCTGGAGGGTGTTCCATTGGGTGAAAATACCAGCTAGTGATCCCACTCTCCTGTGATGAGTGTTGGGGTTGTTTCTGGGGCCGTGGTACTGTGAGCAGTGTTGCTGCAAACATTCTGTCATTGTTCTTCTTTAATACACATGCAGGATTTTCTCTTGAGTATATAAACCTAAGAGCAGAAGTTAATACTCAACTTTAGGAGACAATTCCAAGATGTTTTTCTGAAGTGGTTGCCTCTCCAATAATGTAGGTGAATCCACATCCTCCCCAACACTTGCTATTATTGGACTGGTACTATTTGTTACTCAAATAGTATAAAGTGGTCTCTTGCTTGCATTTCCCTCATCACCAATGATATAGCTCTGTCTGAATCTAGTCAGGCTGCCATAACAAATACCACAGACAGGCTGGCTTAGACATTTATTCCTCCCAGTTCTGGAGGTAGAGAAGTCCAAGATCAAGGTGCTGGCAGATCCAGCTCCTGGTGAAGGCCCTCCTCCTAGTTTACAGGTGGCTGCCTTCTTGCTGTCTCTTCCTATAGTAGGGAGAGAAATCATTTGTTTGTTCTTATAAGGGCACTAACCCCATTCAGGAAGGGATCTTCCTAACTACCTCCCAGAGTCCCCCAAAGGATTAGAGCCATATTAATTTGGAAGGATACATATTAATACATACATTAATACGTAATGCATACATGTTAATTCTGGAAGGATATACACATTCAGTGAATAGTATTTTCTTTTATGGCCGTATTTATTTATCCTTCTGTGAAATTCCTATTTATACCCTTTGCCTATTTTTCCATTGGGTTGCTTCTGCTCTTCTTATTGATACTGAGTTCAGTACATTTGTGATATTAATTTTTTGTCGTTTATGTATATTATAAACCATTTATTTTTTACTTTTAGAGCCATCTTATATTGAAGTATAATCAGTAAACAATAGTATATGTTACAGGTGTACAATATAATGATTCACAATTTTTAAAGACTATACTTCATTTATAGTTATTATAGAATATTGGCTATATTTCATGTGTTGCATGGAGATGTCTTTTGATAAATATAAAATTCTTAATTTTAACACAGTCAAATGTGTTAATCTTAGTCTTCATAGTCATTGATGTTTAAGAAAATCTATTCTTACCCCAAGGTCTAAATGATATTTAGACATATTTTCTACTAAGAAGTTTAAAGTTTTGTTTTTAACATTTAAATCTTTAATCCATCTGGACTTGGTTTCCCAACATGGTGTGAGAGAAGGTACAATTTCTTCTTTTTCCAGATGGCTAATCAGATTTTTCAGCTTCATCTATTCAGCAGGTCTTTTTTTCTTTGCCGTTCTGACATAACTTCTATCATATACCTTAGTGTGAGGTTCTGTTTCTGAGATATTCCTCTGGTGGATTTATTTTTCCTTTCGCCAATACCACACTGCCTTAATTACCATAGCTTCACACTAAGTGCTGACATAAGGTGGATCAAGCCCTTCCTGTCTACTTTTCATCTCCAGAAGTATCCTGGTTATTCTTGGCTTATTCTTCCAAATCATTTAATAAGTTTTTTTAAAAATCCCTGTTGCAACTTTGAATGGAATAATATCAAGTCAATAGGTCCATTTGAGGAAGAGTGATATGTGTATACACTGTTAAACTTTCCTATCCATGAATATGGTATATCCCTCTGTTTAGTTAAGACTTCTTTAACAGCTGTTAACTGAGTTTTCCTGTGTAAGTTATAACCTTTTTGTTAGATTTCTTCCGAGGTACTTGATATTTTCTGTCTGTGGATCTTTTTGCCATGTAGCTCTCCAAGCTGCTTCTGTTTATTTCCTGTTTCCCTCGGCAGACTGGGAGAGTGAGGCAGCTGAGAACTGAACTGGGAGAATGTTTTAGGAATGGAAGTTCTGGTCCACTTTCTGCTGCTTGAGCAAGCTAGTGAGGAAGTTTTGTTCTGGACCTGTTTGGGAGTATATGCATATGCTATGAGTCATGGGTGTACGGGGTGATCCAGGGAGGAGCTGGTTAAGGGAGAAGCACCCAGCCAGGAGAGGCTCTGTGGGGCAGTAGGAGAGAGAGCTCCCAAGATCCAGGCTTGAGTCTTGACTCTGCAGCTACTGGCATCCTTTCTTTTAAGTTAGGTTAACTGTTTGTCCTACATCAGCAAAGGTGCCCAAGAGTGAAGTTCACTGGAGGAAAGATCTGCATGGAGTTAAAACTATATGAAGAATTTTCTTTGAATCTTTCTTTGAACCAGCTGAGAATGGTGAGCCACTCATGTTGTCAGAGTGTTTGGGACAAACATGCAGCCACAGAGGCAAAGCTGGGCTAACAGTCATCACAGAACACATGTTCCTATTCCCTAGAGGCAGCACTGGGGTTTCTTGGGCCTCAAAGTGACAAGATTTATCCAGGGAGCATAAGTTATAGGGATATGGAACAGTGCCACTTCCGGGGCTTTGAGAAACTGTGGCGCATGTGCTGTGGGTCTGTTCTATGGTAGTGTGCTAACAGAGGAGAGGATTGCGTTGTTGGTGGAAGCCTAGAGACCTGGAGGATACCCCAGCTTCATTCTAGGGTGGCTCTCATGGGGCCCTACCCCAGCCTGAAATCCTTGCCACATGCACCTTTAACACGCCTGTAGCCTTGTAGGGTGGCTGTAATATTCCTACCATTGGGACTTTTGGCCTGATGACACCATGAGGTTTTCAAGTTTCCCTTGGATCCCATCCAAGCTTCCCCACTATGTTCGAGGGGGCCACTGCCTGTCTCACAATGTTTAAAGCAAGGTGGGACAGTCTTTCCTGAGTGCGCTGGGGATTCCCTGGATGTCCTTCTCTGAAGGTCTGTAGACAATACCTAGGCCTGCCTATGTGCAAGAAGCTTCCCCACAAGTAGCCAAAAAGGCTCCATCTTCACCTGATTTGTGTCCACTCAAAAGGAGGCTGCAGGAGGCTGATAAGTCATAATCCAGAGAGGTGATGACAGTAGTCTCCATGTCCATTGATTAATGAAAACAGGACTAGCTGGACACAGAGTAGATGGTTATAAATGGTGCTGTCAGGGAAAAATAATTATTGTATTAATAAGGAAACGTTCAAAACCAGGCTTTAAAAAAAAGAACTGGCAACTTAGCATTTCGTGGGTAGTAAGGCAGGCTTGATGGGATGGGGGCCACCTTAGCCCCCCTTTGCCTTTCCAGATGCCAGCTTCCTCCTTGCCACGGGTGTGCCTGTGCCTGCACCCGGGTGTACTGTGAACCGGGGTGTGTGGACGCCGTAGGCTTAACCTCGCTCTCATGGGATGCGAGAGGGTTCAGCTGGGGTTGTTTGCAGGCATCCGGGACCACTTCCAGCAGGAACAGGGAAAACGAGCATATCTTATTGTACCTGAAACACTCTATGATATGTACTAAATATTATGACTACTCGGGGCCTTGCAATAATTGATTCACCCACACAGCCATTTAGTCTGCGAGCTGTTCGTTTTACAAATTCTACAATCTTTTAGAAATTCTTTCAGTGCGGAAGATTGCTGCCTGGCCTCAGATTCATTATGGTGATTGAATCCTCTTCAATAGAGAACGGTTTAAAGAGAGCACATGCCCGTGTGTCTCACTCAGAGTGAAGGCACATAGGTTAAAAGCTTGTCTGGGTGGCATAATTCACTGCTGCTATGCCAAACAATCACGTCTTATTGTGACCTTCATAAGATACAAAAAGGCAACAGGATGGAGCTCGGCTTTTTTTAAACCCACTCACAGATTTAGCTTCCCAACATCTGAAGCTTGGAGAATTCCTAATTAAATAACCAATTAATAATGTAGAATAGGAAAAGCTATTTTTTTCTGAAATGCAAAATCATAATTAATCAGAGTACAAAAAGCTGCCTGTCTTTATATCAGAAAAATATAGACTAGGTATTTAAATATTCCACCACACCTGAACCCTGGCCATCCGTCATTGTTATGACTTAAAACATCTCAGACTAAATTAGGTTTTGTTTGTATAGAGCAGTGAAAGTCAGATGGCTTGAATGACAAAATTAGAACATGCTCAAATCACTGAGACAAAACCGCATAAAGAGAAAGATGTGCAGGCAAAGGGCTGCCAGTATGGAGCAGAAATCTTCCACTAATTTTTTTTAAAAATGAGTTCTTTCCCATTTGCTCAACCAATTGGTGTAAATATAAATTTCTGACCCACAAGCAGACATTCCAGGGGGAAAAAAATTATCCCTGCCCCCTTGTTAGCTGCCCAAAATAGCAAACGCCGCTCTAGAGAGGTCGCCCCCTCCCTCCCGTCCCCTCCCCGCCAATTTCCCTGCCTCTGGTGCCATTTACCCTCCGCGGCACCGCCGCCCACCGCTCCCGCCCAGCCCGCGCCGCTCCGCCCACCAATTATTGTCGGGGAGACGGGCAGGAGCCACTAACGATAGACGTTCTCCCCACCCTCCGCACTTTGCACCTCTCGGCACATTTATATTTTAAAAAGAAAAGCTGGCTTTTATAGTTCGTGCCACCTCCACAATTTATACTTTGCCCATGAAATACCAGACCCGGGAGTAAATTTTCCAAGGAAGAAACGTATGAAAAATGCTTCCCTAGACTGACGAGCCGAGCGGCCTGGGGAGAGGAGCCGGGGCTTAGCAAGTGCTGCGGGCCCAGGTGCCCCTCGGCTCCCAGGAGCCAAGCGAGTCCGGCCCTGCGTCCTGAACACGTGGGCATTTGCCGTCAAGCTCTTGCTCCTGCTGCTTTCTTCTCAGGGAAGTGCACATTTGAAACCCGTCTGATGTTCGAGGTGGCGCCACCTCTCTCCTCGAGGACACTCTCCTGGCGCCCGCACCCCACCTTCTCCTTCGGGTTGGTGGGTGTGGACCCTGGTCCTGTAGGGGCGACCCTGCGCAGCTGAGGAGGGCGTGGTCAGCCACGGTGGGCAGGGGCACCTGCCTTCTCGCGCAGGTTTTAGAGCGACCTTCGCCTGGGCCCCAGATGCCACCAGCCTCTGTCCGAGCCACCGCCACAAATCTCCTCTAACATATAATTTGCTGTTATCACAGCAATAAATAATTTTTGGTGACAGTTTTACTGTGAGACTTTGTGCGGTGTTTTTTTTTTTTTTTATTGACAAAACCGCTGTGAATCAACATACATGAACGCAATAAAAATGTGAGAAATATCTGCATTACGGCTGAGGTTTTGTCGATAGGGCAGCGCATCGATCTCGGCTCCTCTTTGGGGCTGTTTGTGGAGTTCAGCGCGCGGGTTTCAGAACTATCCGCTCAGGGGCCGCCCAAGCCCGGGCGCCCCAACCAAGCCCCTTGCGAACCCCCTCCTTGTGGGGGAACCGCAGCAGCCTGGGGGCAAAGGAGGAGGAGCCAGAGGCTGGAGGGGGCTCGCTCACTCATTCCTTCCAGCCTCATTCATTCGGGCGCTGTGTACCGGGACCCCGGCGACCGGGCCGACGCTGGCGAGCCCTTCCATCTGGGGGAGGGGCGGGTCCGCGACAGGTCCCCTCCCTGCGGTGGTCAGGGAGATGCTCCCTCACTGGCCCATCTCAGCCCCTGGCTGGGTGCCTCTGGAGGGGCTGGAGGGCAGATGTTATACAAGTGAGGGACCCCTACCAGGAGGCTGCCTGCAGGAGCCATGTCTGAGCCGAGAGAAGGGCAGGGGCGTGGCCAGGACAGGAGCCCAGAGCCGTCCTGGCAGGCGGAGCAGCCTGGGAAGGAGCCCAGTGCATTCGAGGAACTGAGAGGAAGGGCGAGAGGCAGGGAGGGGGGCTGGGGTGAGAGGACGCAGAGGGTGCCCCTGGGAGTGCCCCCAGAGCAGAGGCCTGGGAGAGAGTCAGCGTGGGCGGCGGGGTCCTCCGGCGCCAGGGAGGCTCGGAGCCTAGTCATCCTGACATGGTGTTGCGTCCCTCTGCCACCCCCCGCTCAGCTGCCCTCTGCGGTCACCATGGGTGTGTTGCCTCCAGAATCCCTACAGGCTCGGGCCCTCCACCACCCTCACCTGGACCCAGACCTTGGCTCCTTCGGTGGGTGACGCAGCAGGACTGGCTCCACACTCCTGAAGGCACGTGCTTCTCCAAAGTCAGAGGCCTCGTCCTGCGCCTTGGCAGGGCCTGTGATCAGCCCCGAGGTCTGCCCACACCTGCCCAGCAGGCAGGGGGCTTTCCATACCCACCTTCCCCACTGTCTTGCCACCCCTGCACTGGGGTTGCCACCTTGCCAACTGCTCCCATCAAAATCCCACCCTCTGTGGAGGCCCGGCAGCACCGATGCCCCCAGCAAGCCTCCTGGGGTTGTGCTGCCACATGACAACCCCCAGCGTCCCTGTCCTTGTCTCCAGGAGCTTGTCCCCTGGCTTGGGAGAATGGGCTCCTCGCTCAGTAACATTCAGGATTTCTTGGCTGTCGGCTCCAAACTTTGGCTCAGCCCCTTGAGGGGGCAGGGAATGGGACTAGCAGTCATAGATTTGAGGGCCTTCAAGGCCAGGCACCGGCAGAGGGCCTGGAGGCAGCGGGTATGAGGCCCTGCCTGCCTGGGGCCGTCCGATCTGCTTCCTCCTCCTCCTCCCCTCAGCCTCTTTCAGTGACTGGGCTTGCCAAACTGAAGGTGTCTGTCCATTCTTGTCCCCAGTGTAGTGAGGGAAATGGAGCCCACCCTGGCCTGGAGGTCTGAGCCAGGGGCCAGCCGGGAGGCAGGGAAGAGTCTCCCACCCCTGGGGTACTTGCCAAGTGCCAGGAGACGGCAGAGCTCAGGCTTCTCACCCTCGGGGGCACCTCTCACCACCCCCACCAGAAGCCCTTTGAGCCCTTGTGTAAATCACCTGCTTCCCTCTCCCCCGTGTCTCACGCGGGTTCCTTTTCTTTCCTGCTGGTGGTGATCACTGTCCAGCTCAGTGGTTTACTTGTTTGAGGGCTGTGTCCCTCCAAGCCAGCTCTGGGCTCCTGAAATCAGGGACCGGGGGCTTCCCTGTGGGAAAGTGAGGGGCAACCTGCAATATCATCGGAGGGAGGGGACTTGAAGTGGTGGCGTTCACTTGACAAAGTGAGAGTCCCGTGCCCTTGACAGAGAGCAGTGCTATTGGAGACTGCAGGTGGCTCACATCTCTCTGCCTGTCCCAGCACCTGGGGCTACGCTGGCCCTGGACGAGCTCCTCAAGCACCCCAGCTATGCTTACCAAAGGGCAAACACTTCTTTCAGTGCAGATCAGTTGATCACCCCACATTCAGGGAGTGGCTGGCCCTTCCCTGGTCCCCAGCACCTTTATCAGGGTCCGCTGGCCTACTGGAGCTGGCCAGGAAAGCAGGGTTTCGTTTTAAGGGTGATTTCCTCAGCCCCCATGGACTGCCCTGCCAAGCACCGCCCCCTCCCCCCCTCGTGGCACCTGCCCACGCGGCACCTGCCCAGGGCAGCCGGCTGTGCCCCCGCCACCCTCCTGACGTCAGCTGAGGGGATGCTGCTTCCTCTGTTGCATGCTGCTCAAAAGAGTAGGCAAAAGGCAGGTGTCCAATTGCTGCTGGTGAGGAAGAGAAATAATTTGGTTTCTAAATCAGGACTCAGCACCAGGGCCAGACACTGGAAGGGAGTCTCTCGGCTCAAGGGTGGATGATCCTACACGCGGGTGATGGCCTAGGACCCCCAGGGACATTGGGGGCTCCCCTCAGCCCTGACTCTGGGTGCTGAAAGCCCTGAGAACAAGCCATCTGAAAATTAGGATTCTGTGTCGGCCTGTCAATCCCCAGAAGCACACAGCCTTTCATTAAAATCCGCCTGACATTTCTGTTATGCTCAGAAATCCCGAAGATATGCCAAGTGCCTGCTATTTGCCATCACATCCGCCTGGGAAGCTGTGGGCCGCCAAGCCCATTGTGCTGAAATGCCCCCAGGAGGCGGGCAGCCGGCTGTGCAGGGCACTGGCAGGGGGCACGACTGGGCTGTTCCAGGGGGCTGCCCGACAGCACAGCTGGGGACAGTGGGCCCTGGGTTCATGCTCTCCAGGGACACGATGGCTCCTCTAAGCTCATAGCCCATCAGGGGTTTTGAGTGCAGGGAGGTGCCTACAAGCCCAGCGAGAGAGGCCACTGCTGCAGCCCCGCAAGCCCGCAGGGAGCCTTCCTCCTCCGTGCCAGGCCTGGCGACAGGTGACAGGGCAGCAGGGGCAGACAGGAGGCAGGAGGTGACAGGGCAGCCGGGCAGACAGGAGGCAGGAGGTGACAGGGCAGCCGGGGCAGACAGGGGAGGCAGGCAGGTGCTGTCGATATTGGGCATTGACCTGGGTGTCTCCAAGGAAGGTCCTGTCATTTGGCCAGCGTGCCAGGAGTAAATGTGCCCGAAAGGTCACAGAGCCCACAGCATGTGTGATATGGAAATACCTCCATCCTGAGAAGGCTGGGGCAAGCCTTGGGAAGAGAGGGAAGGCCCCCACTGTAGAGTTGGAGGCTGTGGCCACATCTCAGCTCTGAAGCTGTGCTGTGAGGTGGGGGACAAACCAGACTCCTACATGGAAGTATACGGGGAGCAGGAGGCTGGAATGCTGGGCAGAGCTGTGGACTTCATTGTGTAGTTCATGGAGGAAGTGAAAGAGAGCAAGATTCCTGAAGAGGAGTCTGGCTGAGTTCATTGACTCCCTCCCTCCATTCATTCATCCATCCATCCATCCATTCAGCTCTCTGCCCACCCACCCATCCTTCCATTTCTCCATCCATTCATCCCTCCCTCCCTCCCTCCATCCCGAGAGTTTGCTCACAAAGATGTGGCTTTCTGAGGGTCTGTGAGTGGGAACCAGGGGCCGAAGAACAGCCAAGACTGTTTTTCACTTTTGTTACTCCTCTCCAGCCAGGAGAATGGACGTGTGTGGTCTGAGGGTTGCACTGTGTGGCAGGCACCCTGTCCATCTCATCAGCTGCCAGGAGAGTGGTTCTCACACCTCAGCTGACTGATGAGCTGGGGCCATAGGAAAAGCAAGAACCCCAAATCTGAGTGGGCTGGATGGGCAGAGCAGGGAGCAGAGGTTCCCAGTTAGTCCTCACTCAGCACATTCTCCTGATGGCTCAGGTGGGTGTGTCCCTGAGACTGTGGACAGAGGGCAGACGTTTATTAGGCAGCGCCTTTGTGTCAGATGCTGAAAACACAGTGGAGAGCAAGTAAGGCCCAGTCCCACCTGCTGAAAGCAAGGGTGATAAATAGCAGTAACAATCATCCACGTCTGGTTCTGCCCTGCACAGTGCCTAGCTCATTGGCAAACGCCCAGGAAGGGAATGAGTGAAAGAACAAGGGATGCCACCCCCCTGCCCCCAGAGGATAAGGGGGGATAAGCAGCGTCTCCTGGCCTCCATGTGTAACAGGTTGAACCACTTCCTTGTTTAGAAATAGGGTCGTGGGAGATGTCATTAGTTAAGATGAGGTCATACCAGAGTTGTTGTGGTTCAGTTGCTAAGTTTTGTCCGACTCTTTGTGACCCTGTGGACTGTAGCACGCTAGTTTCCTCTGACCGCTGCTATCTCCCAGGGTTTGTTCAAATTCATGTCCATTGAGTCGGTGATGTTATCTAACCATCTCATCCTCTATTGCCGCCTTTTCCTTTTGCCTTCAGTCTTTCCCAGCATCAAGGTCTTTTCCAGTGAGTAAGCTCTTTGCATCAAGTGGCCAAAGTATTGGAACTTCAGCTTCAGCGTCAGTCCTTCCAATAAATATTCAGGGTTGATTTATGATTGACTGGTATGATCTCCTTGCTATCCAAAGGACTCTCAAGAGTCTTCTCCAGCCCCATAGTTCGAAAGCATCAATTCTTCAGCGCTCAGCCTTGTTTCACATCCCCCAAGACTATTGGAAAAACTCTCACATCCCTACATGACTACCGGAAAAACCATAGCTTTGACTATATGGACTTTTGTGGGCAAAGTGGTGTCTCTGCTTTTGAATACACTAAGTTTGTCATAGCTTTCTTTCCAAGGAGCAAGAGTCTTTTAATTTCATGGTTGCAGTCTCCATCCACAGTGATTTTGAAGCCCAAGAAAATAAAATCTGGCACTGCTTCCACTTTTTCCCCTTCTGTTTGCCACGACGTGATGGGACTGGATGCCACAATCTTTGTTTTTTTGAATGTTGAGTTTCAAGCCAGATTTTTCACTTTCCTCTTTCACCTTCATCAAGAGGCTCTTTAGTTCCTCTTCACTTTCTGCCATTAGAGAGGTATCATCTGCATATCTGAGGTTGTTGATATTTCACCTGGCAATCTTCAGTCCAGCTTATAATTCATCCAGCCCAGCATTTCACATGATGTACTATGCCTATAAGTTAAATAAGCAGGGTGACAATATACAGCCTTGTCGTGCTCCTTTGGGCCCTAATCTAATATGGCTGATGTTCTTACAGAAAGGGGAAATCTGGACATAGACACTCATGCAGGGAAGACGGAGTAAAGAGACACAGGAAGAAGACAGCACCTACCAGCCAAGGAGAGGGGCCTGGAACAGATCCTGCCCTCACAGTCCTCAGAAGAATCCACCGAGACCTCTAACTTCTGAGCCTCCAGAACTGTGAGACAGTAACATGTCTGCTGTTTAAGCCATGAAGCCTGGAATGCTTTGTGAGGGCACCTCAGGAAGCTGTCTAGGTTTGTCAGAGATGTGCCATCTGGGGTCTGCACCTGGAGCTCTCAGGGGCGCCCATAGCCAGGGGCTGGTGGGTGGGGGTGGCATTGTCCAGACACTGGCTGCGCCCCCAGGTCAGGGAGGGCTCAAACATGGGTCTCCCTTCTCCTCTCAATGGTCTGCAAGGGCCTCTGGCTGCTCCTCTTCTCTGGGCTCTGGTGGCCCAGGGGGCCCTTCTGAGGCTACCCAGGGGCAGGGCAAGCCCACTATAGTCCACCTAGGGCATCTCCAGTGGGAATTATCAGGGCTGAGTGGCAACATGGGAAGTGGCATTGGCTTCTCCCTTAATAAATGTCAGCTACGCTGTCCTGCTATTTTCTAGAACACCCCAAGCAGTTTGCAACTCTGGACATTTTGCCTGCTCTCCCTGGCCTGATGTTCTTTCCTGAGCCTGTTGAATCACCAGCTGGTCCTCAACATCACCTTCTCCTAGAAGCCATCTTTGCCTGCCCAAGTAAACCAGCCTTGTCCTCTGGTTTTCTCTGATGCCTTTATTTCATTGCAGGTGCGTTAGGTCAAGCATTTCACTTGTCAGGTCTGCTACCATAGCTTGGTTTTCAGATGGCATTGTGCATACAACAAATCTTTAATAAGTACTTGAGGAAGGATGGGTAGATGGACAGACAGAAGATGGATGGGCGTTTATCCTGGGTGGAGCAGAGAGACCATCTGGGATTTGGTTGCTACTCAACAAGCTGCTTTTCTCGAGGCCCAGTGCAGGGCAAGAATTCAGGGGGGAAAGGAGCAGAGGTGTGGGCCACCCAACCCCAAGCCCTGAGCCCCAGAGTCCCCAGGGGCCCCGGGCAGACGCCTGCAGGGCTGGCCAGCAGCCCCGGGACCTGTGTGAGAGCCCTGCTCCATCTGAGGTCCATTGGCTGCTCTGAGGGGCAGCCAACTTTGGGAAGAGGCGAAGGAGGAGCATCCCCTAAGGTTGCAAAGAAAGCAGGGCACCCTCAACCCCGACTCATGCCCTCTGTGTGCCCTGAGTGAGGCAATGTACTTCTCTGAGTGAGCTCCCGGGAGACCCTGCGTGGCTGTGGCCACAGCTCGTGTACAGAGGGGTTTGCGGAATGTGTCCAGCTCTGAGGAAAGGGAGGGTTGTGTTCCCTGTGTCTGGCCTGCTGAGGAGCACCCTTCATCCAGCCCCTCACTCATACGCTCACACGACAGCTTGAGACCCTGGGCTTGACCGCCACTCCCACCCCCAACCTGGGTCAGGCAGGGAGGACTGAGGTTGGCACAGGCCTCGGTTCAGCAGTGAGAGTGTCACCCAGGGGCACTTGTGTGACAAGTGTGGAGGGATGATGGCCCATCTGGGAGGGGGCCCAGGTGGCCCCCGGGCTCCTGCCTGGAGCTGCTGCTTCTTGGCCTAGAGGGGCTGCTCTCGGGAGGGACTCCAGGCAGTGGGGACAGGCCGAGCACCCCATTTTGGAAGGCGATGTACTGCTCCCCATCAGGCAAGCACCACCCCCCACTCCCCATCCCTAACGGCCTCCAAAGCTGCAGGAAAAGCCCGCTCTGGTCTGTGTTTATTTTTGGAGTTTTAACTGGTTGGACAAGGAAGTGAGCCTTGTTAAAAGGGATTTATCTGTGGGTCACAGTGAGTTTGAGGGGCTTAGGAGGAAAGAAAGGGAAGGGCTTTTCCCCTTCATCTTCCCCAGAGTGGGGCCCCTTGCTCACAAAGACTCAGGCCCCAGGGCGGGGGCCTCAATGCCAGCCCAGCTGGAGGGAGCGCCTCAATAGGGAAGAGCTTAAGTCATTTATGGGAACCAGAAAGGGGTTTCTTAGTATCGAAAAGAAAGGCCTTCCGGAGCCCGGCAGTGCCATGGGCTGGGCAGAGGCATTTCCTGGGCTGCCTTCCTCAGCCGCTCCAGGGCCGTGTGGTCTCCTTCTGCCCTCTGGCGCCTGAGGCAGCACGGGCTTCAGGGCCGGGGGCGCACCCAGGACCCCCTTCCCTTCACTCAGCTACCACGGGGATACCAGTCACCATGGGCTTGATCGGCAGCCCTCTGTGGAGAAGGGGTCAGAGCCAGGCCACCGTCTGGGTCTGTGCTCTCAGCACGGGAAGGTGTTCCGTGGCTGGCGGCCTGCTGCTTTCTCGGGCGCTCTGTCCTCTTTCTCTGAGACCAAAGGTGGGTCCCCTCTGTCCACCCGCCACATGGGGTCCCAGAGGGCTGCGACCTCTGTCTGAGGGAGGCGGGGTGTGGGGATGCCCACCTCCTTCCAGGGAGTGTGTTTCAGCTACTTTGTCACTCCCAGTGGCTCCTCCAACCCCCTCCACGCAGCCGGAGTCCCAGGATACCCTTTCACCAGGGCAGAAGGCGTTCATGGAGTCGTCCTGGCCTCTTGGGGAGTTTTATTACTATGGGAAACAGCCAAAGTGCTGAGGAGTGGTGATGGTGGAGGGGGCGGGGGGAGGGTCCATCATCTCCTGCAAGCAGATAAAATAGAAACAACTAAATAAAGCACCCTTGCTGCTCAAGGGAAAAATTCTGCTTGTCAATTATGATTTATGAGCGATTGCCAAACAGGGAGCTGGCCTGCCTGTCTCGAGGCCTGTTTCTGCCTCCCCACTACTTGGTGGGCGAGGCTGGGGGTGGCTTCGCGCTCCTGGGAGAAGGTGGGTCCTGTGACAGCACAGGCTGTTAACCCCTTGGTGCTTGCATGTCCAGCGCCCAGCTGCTAGAGGGAAGGGAGGGGACCTGTGCCCCCACTTTGGCACCGAGGTGGGGAGGGCATATGGATGGCGGCCACTGGCAAGGTGCCCACGCCAGGCTCTGGCTTCGGTCCCAGCGTGAGCTCCGGCCAGCGGCGGGTAAGCTCTCTAGCCCTCTCTGCCCTATATAGTCCCTGGCAGAGCTGCCCCCGGTCCTCCCCGGCTCCCTGTGGAGGGGCACCAGTTTGTCCTCGCCTGCGACTGTTCAGGCCAGATGGTGGGTATTTCCAGGCCACAGAGTCCTCTGACCTTTGAACAGTTGCCGCCGAATTTCAATAATGAAAGGACCTCTTTTGAATACGTACAAATGAGACGTTATATTTCCATACATTTTATTTCTAGCCTCATCTGCGAATCTAATATTGACCCGGAGTTATCTGTGATGGGGAAGTTATTAATTCTGACAGATATAAGGGAGAAGCTAATATTCGCCTTTTACAAACACCTAATATTAATCTTGGGTGCTGTAACGAGAGCCGCATGCCGGCATGGGGGAGATGACACCAGCTTGGAATTTGATAATGAAAAATGGGCAGGTTTAATTTCAGGGAATGGATAAAAACGTTTGCCCGCTGCGCAGGTAAGCGGCATGGGAGGCCCCGGCGGGATTCCCAGTGGACAGAGCAGAGGCCTGGGGAGTGGCCCGCCTGCCCACAGGCCCGGGAGCCTGGGATCTGGAGCGTCGCCAGCCGGGGGTGGGCACTGGCCTCCCAGGTGTCGGAGGGAGGCCATCCTGGAGCCGCAGCCTCTCTTGCCACTGCCCACACCTTTAGGAGCAGCTTCTGGACAAGCCTCTGCTGCCTCACCCTCTGACGGTCCCAACATCCCTGTGGCTGTTGCCTGACCAGGGGTTCGTTCTTCCCTGCTGGCAGACTCGAGAGATAGGGAATGGAACAGAGGAGAAGCCAGAGGACTCTCTGACCTGGGAGCCCAGGCCCCAGCCCTGCAGCAGCTGCCTCCTCTAGTGCGACCTTTGCCCTCAGGGGCCTGCCTGCTCTGCTGCCCCCTCACTGCGCCCCCCAGCGTCCTCTCCGTTTGCCACTGGACTCAGCCGATGTCTTCTTTCCTGCACTTTCTGTGGCCCTGCCTGCTCTGTACCCCCAGCCCTGCTCCTCTACCTCCTGCAGATCTCAGCCTGGAGCCCCTCCCTGGGGGAGGCACGCCTGACACCTCACACCGTCAGGCCCCCTTTGGTAGGCTCCTGTACTGTTAGGGGTCTTCCCTTGTAGCCCAGTTGGTAAAGAATCCACCTGCAATGCAGGAGAGCCCAGTTTGAATCCTGGGTTGGGAAGATCCACTGGAGAAGGGATAGGCTACCCAAGTCCATTCTAGGGCTTCCCTGGTGTCTCAGCTGATAAAAAATCTATGCCATGTGGGAGACCTGAGTTTGATTCTGGGATTGGAAAGACCTCTGGAGAAGGGAACAGCTACCACTCCAGTATTCTGCCCTGGAGAATCCCATGGATTGTATAGACCGTGGAGTTGCAAACAGTCGGACACCACTGAGTGATTTTAAGAGTTGATGACTTTCACTTTCATGCTGTTAAGAGTTGAATTCCTCCCTTCCCCATTCCTATGTGGGAGTCCTAACCTCTACTACCCCAGAATATGACCTCATTTGGAAATAAGGTCATTGCAGAGGTGATTAGTTACGATAAGGTCACACTGGAGCAGGTGAGCCGCTGACCTCGTGTGACTGGTGTCCTTATAAAAGGGCATATTTGGACATGGGGAGAATGCCAGTGACATGAGGACAGACCCTGAGCTGGTATCTCCACGAGCTAAGGGACAGAGATAACCAGTAAACCTCCAGGAGCTAAGGCAGAGGCTGGGACAGAGCCTCTACAGAGCCCTCAGGAGGGACCAGCCTACCGTCCCCTGACCCTGGGACTTGTGGCTCTCAGAGCTGGGGAGAACGTGTGTATGAGCCCCTGCCTGTGGAGCTTCCTTATGGCAGATGACAAACTAAACACACGCACATCTCCTTTGTGGCTTTGTCACCACACACCACTTTACAGGGAGGTGTGACTCTCTCGTGAGCTCCACGGTGGGGAGAGATGATTCTGTGCCCCGCTGAACACCCTGATGGATTCTCTGCACTGGGCATGTCGCCCAGCACACCGTAGGCACCCGAAGAGTAGCTGTTGGATAGATGACTACGTTCCTTGTCATCTCTGTCGGAAATAAAGCCGTCAGCGTTCACCGGATTCTTTCTACTTGCTCCAGATAGTGCCAGCGTTTGGTGTGTACACAGGACATACCGTAACAACCACTCCCGAGCTGACCCAGTGGCATGTTCTTTTAATTTCCACAGGCCTTGTGGGTGCTGGGAGTCTGGTGAGGTGGGGGCTGTGTCGAGGGTCAGGGTGGAGCCTGAGTGCAACCCTCAGCTTGGGCAGAGGGGGAGGCCGTGGGAAGGCCCGGGAACAGTGGAAGCTGCAGGTCCCTGCTGGGGTGTGCAGGCCTTGGCGGTGGGCTCCTCCTCCGTCCATCCGCTGTGGACCTTTGGGACAGAAATTGGCACCCTGGTCACTGCAAAGGGCCAGCCACCCCTTCACATGCACTGGCTGTTGGGGTGAGCAGCTGTCCTAAGTTGCTCTGCGGCGGGTCACAGAGGGCTCTTGCTTTGTTCTTGAAGCACCGCCGTCATCTCTGTGATGTCATGGCTGACCCCAGGTTCTGGTACCTTATGCACGATGCCTGATGGAGCTTATGCCTTGGGGCAGACGTGGGCCTTCAGATCTCCGCCTGCAGATCTGGGAAGGACCTCCGTTATCACTGAGCCTCCCCTCTGCAAAATCGGCAAATGAGCAAACAGAGAGGCAGAGCAACCTATCCAGAGCCACACAGCCGGGCAGGGTCAGAACAGGAGGAGGGCCCAACCCTTACTCCAGGCTTAGGGTTTAGACACTCACGCTTCAGGAAGAAGGGGCTGGGAAAGCGTGGTACCAGGAGAACAGTAGAAAAGTTCCAGAGTTGTTTTCTCTGTTTTTCCCCTTCTTCCCCTTCTGTGAAATCCCGAGTCTTAAGTGCTTGCTTTTCAGAAGCATCTGCGAGAACCCCAGGAGCCGGCTGCCCCTCCCTCCCGGCGCCGCCCCTCATCCCCCCGTGCCACGCTGCTCCCGCCACACCTGCTCGCCCTGCCCCCCCCACACGCGGACGTGTGAGCGCACACGCGACGGGGTACTCACAAAGCATGTGCCACACACAGGGCGCACATGCGCACACACTCGCGACACCCCTGTGCTCTGCGCAGACCCCGAGGAAGCCCCGGCTGTGTGGCTCCGATAGCACAGGACGACGGGGTCCTGACTGCTCCTCGAGGGCGCGGTTCACAAAGAGCCCCTTAAGAATCCGCAGGCAAGCCCTCACACTCGATGAGTGCGAGGGTGTGACTGTGCACTTCTGAGTGCAAGTGTGGTTGTGCACGCCCACAGCAGGGAGCACGGAAGTCCAAGCAGCCGCGGTCACCTGCATCGTCTGGTCTGTCCCGGCCGTGTTCGTGCTTGGCCTCCACGTGCATAAGCTGTCCCTCCCCGTCTTCTGTGTGGTTGGTGATAAAGGTGAGCTGGGGGAGGATGGATGTCCTTTGGTGACCTCTCCATACTTGGAGCCGTGCCGCCGCCATTCTCCAGTATTGGCATTCCCAGCAAGGCCGGACTCCTGGCCAGAGGTTCCCACAGGTCCCACCCAAGAGAGCCGGGCCCATCTCAGGCTGAGTCCACCCAAGCCAGCCAGTATGCCTGTGGGGAGTCGCTATGGTGACAAGTCGCTATGGCCCCATCTGCCCTTCTCCAGCAGAAAGCACTGACCGGCCATCCAGTGGCCTCTTGCCCGACCTTCATGAGCCGAGGCTGTGTTTATTGTCAGAAAGATGACTAAGAAATCCCGACATAGCGTATCATCAGCATTATGATCAGAGAAACAACACCTACAAAATCTATTATTCATTAAGTGTAACCAATATATAATTTAAAACAGTGGGTTTTGTCAAATAATGTTAGGTCAGCATAATTTTCTGCCTATTACTAATATCTATAACATCTTTGCCTTAGTCAGCTCTATTTAAATATGCAATCATTTACAGCTTTTGAGAATATTTCTGTGCACTCCCGATTTCCAATATTCAACTACGACAAATTTTATGCTGACATCAATAGCAAACTATTAAAGACAGTATTTCATTATTGGTTTTTCATCCCAAAAGTTATTTACAATTATATACTAAGCACTAATATTAAAGGAAACCATTTAAATGAGGTGCTATCTACTTTAACAATATGTCTGTCACAGAATGAGATTGTGTTTAAAGATTTTATCAAGAAATGGTTGTTTGCTGAGGTTATGTTTTGTCCATGAAATATGCATTTCATATCTCTTTCATTTCATTAACATAATTTAATTTGTGCTTTGCATTTTGTGCATAATACATATTTGATTTACAAAACAAATATTTCCATTAGAAAATGAATTTCATGCAGGCAAAAAAGCAGAACCAAATGATGTATTGAAGGAAAATAAGAAGAAATGAAATGCATTTTCTCAGTCTATTAAAAATCTATGGCATTGACAGAAAGTGCACTTAGTGCTACATTTAAAAATAGCACATATGTCAATGTATTAACAAATAGAATTGGAAATACAAATATTTCCCTATATCAAGCCAAGAATCTCTTTATTTTAATTGAGTTGATTTAAAAGCCCAACTACAATTTAATTTTTATTTCATGATGTGATGCTGGGGCTGGTACAGTCAGAGCTGTGTGGGGTTGGCGGTTGATGGAAGAAGATAGTTGACCTTAAAAATGGCTTTTATTGACAATGGAGAGACATGGTTGAATAGGAAGCGAAGGGGAAGCAGGCCCTTTGTGATCTGGGAGCAGGGTGGGGAGAGTGAGGCTGGCAGGCTTTGGAGCAGCTCCTTGCTCAATTGCTCCCCTGTTGCCCTGTTCTGGCTCCTCTCTCCTCTGCAACCTTCATACCTTGCCCCCACCCGGACTGTGGCGTTGGTTGGGGTCCCAGGAAGTGAGGAACATGAGTGTTTGAGTCTTGGCTGGCCCACACACGAGACAGAGGCTCTGGAATTAGGGGAGCGGGGGATCTCAGAGTGGGGCTCCTGCCCTGCAGGCCAGCCATGGAGGCCCTTCTCACCCAGAAGTGTGGCTCAGGATGTGCACGCCCCGTCAGTGCCCCTACAGCATCGTTAGAGGTGATGTACTCGATCAACAGTGCAAATTCAATGATGAAAAGACTCAGGAAGAGGTCAGGACTCCCGACTTGGGTATCCCCAGCTCTCATTCAGCTCAGTGGAAACTGAGGGGTGCTGATCCTTCAGGAGAGCTGCGGGCAGGGGGACCTTCAGGACAGACTACTGGAGTCTAGCGAGGCTCAGAGGTGGCAGCATTGAACAGTGAGTCTGTAGCCAAGCTGTCTGCACGGGCCACTGCCCTCTGTTCCTATTCGCCGATTGGAAAGCTCTTTTCTGTATCTCAGAAATCCATACCCCACTCACATCCACCATGGCTGCCCCACCTGCAGAACAAGGACGCAGCCACTGTCCTGACGGCTGCTGGGATGATGAAACAGGGTAGGAGAGACCTCAAGTACAAGGCTGAGGTCTCTTTAGAAGGGAACCAAGGCTAGTCTTGGTATGTGATTGTGGCTTTGTTGAGGAGGGCTGCCTGGGCCTCAGGTGACCTCCCTTATGTGTGCAGTGGGTGGTGGTGATACCGGGGCTCCACGCGGGGCTGTAGCCACAGTTACACAGCTTGCATACTGAACCACAATAGCAATGCCGTTCATGTAGAACAGTAGAGGGTGCCTCCAGGTGTCACACAGTATGGCAGCCCTGGGGCTGAGCCACACCGTCGGTGGCATGGGCGCACACATACATTTACACTCTGACGTACTCACACATGCTCCCACTCACTCTACTTATGCACACTCACAGCACACATGCTCACAATTATAATCACACTCACCCATATGCACATATATGCATACAGCACTCACACTCTCTCACACAATCCGGAGACCCTGCAGACCAGCCTGCTCACCTGAGCCCACCTTGGCCTGTGCCCTCTGCACTCCTTGTCTGCTCCCGCCAGAATGTGGGCTCCTCTGAGACTGGACCAGGCCTCCTTGGACAGCCTCCACTGTACCAGACAGAGGCCCATGCACACCTGGACACAAGCAGGATGGCACCTTGCAGGTGGGAAATGCCCACAGGCCTCTGGGGCTGGGAGGGGAGGGAAAGGGGGCTTCCTCAAGCATCTGAATGGGACCTATAGCACCGGACTCAGGGCATGTATGTGCTTGCAAGGCCTGGCCTAGTCCCTGCTCCTGACCTGTTCCAAGACTGCAAGTCCCCTCCCTCAGCCCCTCCACTACCTGGGGCCAGCGGGCAATGTCATTAGACAAATCCTTTTTGTTTCAATCCCAATGGTCACAAAAATAATCGTGCTAGCTGGAGCAGGAGGAACCCAGCTGAGGAACCAGAAGGTTGAAGGTCTGCCTAGAAGGGGGAGGGAGGGGTTCAGACCCAGAGTGGGGGTCAGGGTGGTGGGAGCTCCTGGTGTGGGTCTTGGCTGACTTTGTCCAGGCACTCAAAGGCCAATCTGATGGCCTCTGTGTCCCCCCCACTCTGAGGCCCTGGCCACGCTGCCTGGAGGAGCTGGGGACTCAAGGCCCACACATGAGGAAGCTAGGGTCACTGCACCAGGAGGGGCACCAGCTGTGTGTGGAGAGAGGGGGCCTGGGGTTCTCTGGCCCTCAACATTCATCCTCGAAGTGGCCTTCCTTCCAGTGCCTGGTGGGAATGGTGGTGTCCACTGCTTAAGGGGGAAGAGAGAGGGAAGGACGGAGCCTTGGGGACCGGCCGAGGGCTGTCCCACAGGGTGGGTGGGTGGCTGTCACCCCTGGGGCGGGCCGGGGGTCCTGGCTCCCTGTGGGGGCCAGGCCAGCATGCACGTGGCTCGTGAGGAGAGGGAAATATGCTGACATGGGAAGTCAGACTTGCTTTCTGACTGGGCTATCGGGAAAAAAAAATCCATGTCTGCGGGAGGACAATCTCATCATATTAGAAGTATGGATTTCTGGCTCGAGCCGAGCCGGGAGGCCCTCTCCCCAGGAGGGAAGGGCAGCATGCGAGGGCCCCGGGCGGCATTCAGCACCCTACTTTGCCGTGGCTCCTGAGACCCTGGGCTGCAGGATCTGGACTAAATCCTCACCTCAGAGCCCGGGCCCAGTGAGCGCACCTCAGAGAGGGTACAAAGGAGCGTCTAGGGCCCCAGGCTCCTGGGGCTGTGCTCCCTGCCGGGCCTCGGAAGCCCTCACCTCCTCAGCCAGCCGAGTGTCCATCCCTTGAGGACCTGAGTCCACGCTGTGGAGCCCGAGCTGGCACTTCACTTCTCTCCCAGGACGCTACTTCTCAGCCCCGTCTGAACCTGGTTCACTCCACACCAGTTTCTAAGATGCCGGCGTGGGACCCTGCCCCTGCCAGTCAGTGCTGAAGAGAATTTATCCTTGAGGCATCTTAACACACAGTCCTATTTAAATCTAACTTCCTTTTTATACATTCAATTTGTGTGTAGCTAACATACGTGCATAATTTAAAACATGAGATGGCTCATAGTGAGAAACACTTTTACTTCTAGTGAAAACGAGCGATCTCTGGCCTGCCCCTCCACGCCCTCATGCTGGCTCCCCCGGGGCAGCCACTTTCCACTCTTTCAGATGTTCTAATTGTAAGTGCTTTTGTTTGTTGTTGTTTCTGCTTTTTTTTAAGTAGCATTAATAATTTATGCCCAAATTTCCCGCCAGAACTGTAAACTCTGATGGCGACTGTCAACATATTAGGCTGTCTAACGTTTCCATTTTTTTCCCCCTTGAGGACTGCCTTTGCCTGTAACTTTTGGCCTTGCGGCTTGCTCTCCAGGATGGGGGCTCAGCTGCTCTGCTGGTGTCTCCCTTCCACAGCAGCCTGGGAACCGACTGTGCCCCTCCTGTTTCTTGTATGCTGTCTTCCTTTCTCTTGGGTTAATCCTTCATGTTGGTGGCACACACCCTCCAGTAACTTTCTGAGAAAGTGTCCCTGGAAAATAGTTTTGTTTGAGAAGTAGCTGTTTGAAATGTTGTCTGTCCATCCTCCTTCTTGATTGGCCATTTGGCTGAATCTAGAATTCTAGGTGAAAGGCATCTTCCCTCCCAATGTTGACAGCCTTGCCCCAAGGTCGTCTTGGTAGCCTCATGGCTCTTGGGAAGCCTGAGGCCTTCCCTAGTCCCAGCCTTTCAGCTGTGGCCTGTTCTGTTCTCTGAAAGCTTTCAGATCCTCTCTGTATCCATCCCCACGTGGATGGCCTTTGCCTGCATGGAAATGCATGTCCTTCAGTTCCAGGTATTTCTCCAATCACTTCCACTTCTTTCAAAGTGTTCTACCTTGGGTTTTCTTCGTCACACCTTTCTAAACTCTTGCCAGGCTTCCATTCCACCTCACCCTCTGATCTTATCTCACCTGTTTTCATCCTTTCCCTTTCTGTTCCGGTTCTGAGGGATTTCCTCTCTCCCGCCACTCTACTGATGTTTTAAAATTCTAATTTTTAAAAACTCTCTTCCCTCCTTTTAAGTGAATGTCCTTTTGTCAGTCTCTGCTTCCTATTTCATGGAGTCATGTCCTTTTACCACCACTTATATGAGGCATCAAAAGTTGTCAAACTCAGAGAAGCAGAGGGCAGAATGCTGGTTGCCAGGGGCTGGGGGACAGGAGGAGAAGTGGGGAGATGCTGGTCAGGGGACATAGAGTTTCAGATATGCAAGGTAGGAACATTCCAGAATTCTGTAGGCGTCTCTCCTGCTCCTGCATTGCCTCCATCTTGCCCAGGTTCCTCTCCTGGCCTCTGTCTCTCACTGCACACTGAGGTGTTGAGAGAGGTGAGGTCTCAGGCTCTGATGGGCCCTGTTGGTACTTCTGGGTTCTGAAGACATCTTCACAGCCTCCACAGAGTGAAGCTGGCCTGGAGAACCAAACCCACTCTTCTTCTCTGTCCTGAGTCCACCAGGGCCCCGTCTCCGGGAACACATGCCTCCCACCCCCTTCAAAGGGTGGGTCATTCCTTCCACCTCACACTTCAGCCACCAAGAGCATGAGTTCACTGGTCGGGATACCAACTCATGAGTCTCATGAGTCTGGAAGGAGTGTGCATGTGATGAAAGAGGGAGTGGTGGGAGCTGTCACACCCAGACAGCTCATGTTCCATCCAAAGACAAATATATTAAAAGCTTTTAGTATAAATACCCACATTCACCAGCTGTATGCCCTGTTTTAAGATACAGTATATTAATAGAAAATTTGAGGTACGATAAGGCCAACAGATCAGGATAAGATTGTCGTTGAAATGATATTTGATCACAGTTTTCAAGAGGAAAGGGCACATCACACCCCCAGGGCCACATGAAGAAGCCCCAGTGTCAGCCAGGAGGCAGAGGGCATGAGAGGAAAAGTGTAGGCAGGAGCCTTTACTGTGGTTTCCACAGCAAGGAATGGGTGAGGCAGGGTAAGCAGGCTTAGGACTGGCTAATAGTTTGAATAAATTCAGTGGGCTCTGGGATGTAGTCGCTAGTTTCCTGGGATCTGGCGCTGGGTGATGAGGGCAGGGGCATGGTGGCCCAGAGAGTTAGTGCCAGATGGAGAAGGAGGTTGGGGTGTGGGCTCCAGGTTGGTTATTTGCATACTTGTTTTCTCATCTAGGAATGGTAGATGTGGTCCTGGAAGGAGCAGCCCCTCCAAGGTCAGCAAGATCCCAGTGTTGAAGCATCGGACGCACAGGAAGTAGAAGACACAGGTATGGCAACCCACTCCAGGATTCCTGCCTGGAGAACCCCGTGGACAGAGGAGCCTGGCAGGCTACAGTCCACGGGGTCGCAAGAGTTGGACACGACTTGGCGACTAAACCACCATCACCATGAGGCCAGTGAGGGACCCTGACACTGAGAGAGCACAGACCTGGGCACACTGGGGAGGCCCTCCTGGGCTGAGTGGGGAGGAAAGCCAGGGCCCAGGAACCTCTGGGCTGGGTGGGGCGAGGAGGCTGCCCAGGAAATCCCGAGTGAGGGCTCCCAAGGGGATGGGCTGGAGTCCTCTCCTCTGGGAGATGAGGGCCTTCCTGGGGAGGGCTGTGAAGGGTAAATAGAATTCTGAGGCGAGTGAGTGTGTCACAGGCACTCCTGGGCACCGGGGGCAGTCAGTCACAGCTACACAGTGGGATGCTGTGGGCTAGGCCATTGAGGATCCGGGTCTGTGGCCAGGAGAAGTTCTTCCCTTTCTGTCTGTCTCTCCTTCTCTTCCTCCCCTCCTCCTCATCTGGGGCCGTCAACCAGGGTGCAGGGATGTGTGTTAACTGGCCTCTGAGAAGTAACCAGTGGGCCCCCTGCCCAGCCTCCCCGCCTGGTGGGTCCCGGCAGGGAGCCCCTGGGCCCGGGACTGTAGAGCAGGGGCCCCCTCCTGCCTGCTGGGCCTGGCCAGGTGGGGGAGGCTGGGGCCTGCCCACGGTCACTGCCATTGCAGGCCAGGGTGCCCCGCGGGGGCCTTGCTCAGGGGAGGGGTCTCCTCAAGTGCCTCCTGATGGCGGGAAAATAAAAGCCATGATTTAGAGGCAGCCTCCACTCGAACGGCTTCCTTAGCCGAAGACGCTCAGCTAATGAACCTCAAGCAGATTCACGGCTGTGTGTGAAGTCAACGGGGTCCTCACTCCGCGGAGATGAGCCGCATAAATCTTTGTTTTTAATGTCTAATGATATGTAAAATATTTAAATTTGCAACTCAGAATTATTAAGCTGCCAAGGTTTTTTGCCTATTAAAGTGTATTCTTGCCTAAGAATTTATGGGGCGCCCGTGCCCGCCGCCAGCCCCTGTTAGGGGACAGGAGGTATAGATTTGTGGTCTCCTACTGTAAAAACTTCAGGATCGTCTGACCCTGTAAACTGAAAATTCATGTCTCTCGCCCGGGGACAAATGCATTCTTTGTAAAGGCGGCCCATGGCCAGCCTTGGGCTCATGTTAGTTTATTGTCACTGGTTGATAACGTTTAATGGAAAAGATACAAGAGTGCCAAAGAATTTTAATTATTTTTGTGATAAAGTTATATGTTCGGCCTTGAAAAAGTAGAGATAATGCAGGGATTCATTATTATTCCCAGTGTGTTTAAACAGACGACACAGAATGCAAACAAAAGCAGATGAAATTTGAAAAGTATTATCAATATTGCAGATAGCAGATGCCCTTTCGAATCAGAACAAGCATATCTTCTATAGCAACTTTATGGTTGAGTAGTTTATTCATTTCTATTAGAAGGTTGTACGTTTCTAAAATATGTAGATGGTATCTAGAAAAACCAACCAACCAGATGGGTCATTCTGCTTGTTTTCCTAAATTTATTATTTCACTTTTGCAGGCCCGATCTGAGGGGCATTAACATGGGAGTGGAGTCTCATTGTGTCAAATTCTATCTTGTACATGACCTTTGGCGGGCTTGGTGCTGGTGGGGAAAAGAAACAAGAATGAGGTGTTTGGACCACGGCGGAGCTGGTGTTTGGCTTTATCTGGGTGTATTGGTGAAGTTGGAGTCAGGGTCTGCCCGCCCTTCGGTAAATCTTCCACATGCTCTGGGCTCCCTCAGGCACCCAACAGAGGAAAACCCTTCCAGGAGCAAAGCGCAAGCTCCCCTCCCCGTGCCCCCAAGGTGTTCTGAGGTGACGAGGCTTTATCTTGACTGCATATAAATGGACCTGACTGCTTCCCAGGGATGCAGCTTTGCAGGCTCCTTGTTCCTGGGTAGGCGGCTCTGGCTCTTCTGGCTGCGTGGCTTTCCGAGTTCTGCCCATTGTTTTCTTGGAGGTGAGGGGTAGACCCTGGCTGACTGGTTGATCCCAAGTCCCCACTGACCACCTTTGGGGCCTGCGAAAATCCCTTTGCCCTCCTACCCTGATTTTCCTTTCTTGTTCTCATGTTCTTAGTGGAGTGGCCCAGAGGTCCAACTTTGCAGCCAGACAGAGCCTTGGGCAAGTGACCCCTCCTTATAGCCCTGGTTTTCTCAGCTGTAATGTAGGTTATGGATACTGTTGAGGTTGTTACAATTAAATGAGGTAGTACCTTCGCGGACGCTCTCGGCTCCTGGTCTTACGTTGAGTGCTCAGTAAGAGGGAGCTGTTACTATACCGCTGTAGTTTTCTTCCACTATTGGCTCCCCAAGGCACAGGAAATGACCCTCCCTGTCCCAGCTGTCTGCCCAGCGGGACTCCTTCTGTGGGTCTTTCTTGACCTGGGGTTTCTTTGGTGCAGACCCAGGAGACTGACCGCCGTGGCTAGAACTTAGAGCAAGGTAGAGGGCAGGGAGAGTGGAAGGGCCGCCTGCAGCGGGAGGAGCTGGGGCACGGCGAGATCTTGAGGCCAAGCTCAGACTTGGGGGACTTGTCAGGCCTGGCTGGTAGCTAAGGATGGGTTCAGACCAGGGATGCCGTGAATGAACTGGTGCTCTCAAAGAGCTATACCTGGGTGAATGGCTCCTTAGGAAAAGGGAATGTCCCAACGGCAACATTTATAAAAACCAGCCGTGTCATAGGCTACGAAAGAAGTCGCCATATATTCCAAGGGATCAGTAAGGTACATATGATGTGCTTTAGTCTAAATGGAATAATATTAGACATTAAAAGCAAAAGAACAGCTAAAAATTCTTATGTGTTTGGAAACTAAATAACATTTAAAACAAGAATAAATCAGGAGAACCTAGAATGGAATGATCTTGAGGATGCTACTTGTCATGTATAAGAGACAGAGAAAGCAGTACATAGAAGGAAACCAATGCCTTTTAAATGTATTTATCAGGAAACGAGAAAGGTTGACAGCAAAAGAGCTAAGTTATGCAACACTAGAGGCTGAAAAAAGGGGCAAACCCAAAGAAACAAGAAAGAAAGTCCTAGAGACAAGGGCATACACTTATAAAATAGAGCAGACCAACCAAGGCATAGACAGGCTCATTGAAAAGATGGCTAAGAGGGAGGAAGAGACGAGAGGTGGTGCTGGGGGAAGGGCTGCAGGCCCCAGGAGGCCCCAGGCTGTGGGAGTAGGGACCTGCCTTTCCCTAGTATTCCTGGGGACTGGTTTGCCTGGGTGTCCTGGCTTATGCCTGCTGTCTCCTCCTAATTATTAATGACTCCTTTCACCTCCAAGTGAGAGCTTTGAAGGATAACTTCTACCTGCACGGTCCATCAGGAGTTACACGTGGCTTTTGAGTGCTTAACACTATATAGGGAATATAGAGAGATGGCACTAATGAACCTATTTGCAGGCAGCAATGGAGACACTCGTGGCTTCGCTGGCAAAGAATCCGCCTGCAACGCAGAAGACCCCAGTTCGCTTTCTGAGTTGGGAAGATCCCCTGGAGAAGGGACAGGCTACCCACTCCAGTATTTTCAGGCTTCCCCTGTCGCTCAGCTGGGAAAGAATCCGCCTGCAATGTGGGAGAACTGGATTCAATCCTTAGGTTGGGAAGATCCCCTGGAGAAGGGAAGGCTACTCAGTCCAGTATTCTGGCCAGGAGAATTTCATGGATTGTACAGTTCATGGGGTCACAAAGAGTCAGACACGACCGAGCAGCTTTCACTTTCAGTGGAGACACAGACATAGAGAAGACAGTGAAGGAAGGAGATGGAGGTAGGAACTGAGAGAGCAGCACTGAAACATACACAGGACCATGCGTTAAACAGACAGCCAGTGGGGATTTGCTGTGTGATACAGGAAGCTCAGACCCAGTGCTCTGTGACAACTCAGAGGGGCGGGATGAGGAGGGAGACAGGAGGGGGTTCAAAAGGGAGGGGACATATGTCTACCTATGGCTGATTCATGTTGATGTATGGCAGAAAACAGCAAACTATTGTAAAGCAACTACTCTCCAATTAAAAATAAAACACATTTTTTAAAAAGTGGCTGGAGATGTAAATTCACACCAGATCTTGACAATTTAGTAGGTGAGAAAGAGTGTAAAATAGCTCAGTATTTTTTATTTTATTTTTAAAAGTGGACCATTTTTAAAGTCTTTATTGGATTTGTTACAGTATTGTTTCATGTTTTTTTTTTTTTATGTTTTGGTTTTTTGGCTGAAAAGCATGTGGGATCTCAGTTCCCTGATCAAGGACTGAATCCAGGCCTTCTGCATTGGAAGGCGATGTCTTAACCACTGGACCACCAGGAAAGTCCCGCAATATTTTAAATACTCTTTTGGATATGTTGGATTAAATAAAATACACTATTAAAATTAATTTCACTTGATTCTTTTATGTGGCTTCTAGAAGATCCCCTGGAGGAGGAAATGGCAGCCCACTCCAGTATTCTTGCCTGAAAAATCCCATGGACAGAGGAGCCTGGCGGGCTACAGTCCATGGGGTGGCAAAGAGTTGGACCCGGCTGAGCAACTGAGCACATTCGGCTTCCCTGGTGGCTTAGTCGGTAAAGAATCTGCCTACGATGCAGGAGCCCACCTGCAATATCGGAGACCTGGGTTCAGTCTCTGGGTTGGGACAATCCTGGAGAGGGAAATGGCAGCCCACCTCTGTATTCTTGCCTGAGAAATCCCATAGACAGAGGAGCCTGGCAGGCTATCGGCCAAGAGTCAGACGCGACTTAGTGACTGAGCCACCACCACCCCCCACAGAGAACTGGAGATCACCTGTGTGGCTTGTATTCTATTTCCACAGCTGGTGCTGGTCCACATGGTCTCCCAACCATGAGCCAGCTCTGGGCTAGGAGCCTGATGAAGCACAAAGGAAATTTCCCCTTCTCTAAAACGGGAATGGCATCTGTCTCCTAAGATTAGAGGAGGGGTGGTAAACTTAGATATTTCATATAAAGCACTCAGCTCTGTGCAGTTAGCATTCGTTAAGGATTAGTTGCCAGTCACAAACCCAATAGAATGGCAGTCCTCTGGTGCCGTTTTATTGATCAGGAAGAGACGGTGCACTGAAGTTCGTGCCTTGCTCAAGATCCCAGGGCAGCCAGACTGGCCCATCCGTCCAGCCACACAGCACCCTGACAGCTGCTCCCTGCTCCTGGACTTGCAGGAGCTGGCCCGCCAGGTGGAGTGGCCTCTCTGCTTCTGACCAATCGGGCCTTCTTCCAGCTTATCCTTCTCCTGTCCACTTCTCCCTGCCCAGCGGTCTCAGCCCTTCCTGGGCCAACTGAGAGGAAGATTTCTCTTAGCCTCCCCCACAGACTCAGGGGAGTCTGGACCCTCACATTCCCTCTCGCTGTCTCCCACCTTGGTCCTCCCAGCACTGGGCATATGGCTTGGTCGTCAGCAAAGGTTGGCAGGTAGCTTGACAGATGCTTTCTTGGTTCATCAAACTAACTCTAGTTTGAACTAAATGTGGTTCTTGCAGACCTGTGGATGGGATGGGTCTCAGCCACTGTTAATCAGTGACATGGCATGCAGTGTGCCCCTGGGGGCTCTTGTCTCTGCGTGGCTGCTAGAGCTGGTCTCCCCAAAGGGACACACGGACCTGGGGACTTCCCAGGAGGAGTCCCAGTTGCCTCACCTTGTTTCATGGATAACACCATCATCTCCATTTCAATAAGGCCAGCCCTGCTGTAGATACCTGTCCTGAGACCCCTCTCCTGCCATTCCTGGGCCAGACTCCCTGAAGACTCACGGCCTGATCTCATGAGAATGAGATGAGTGCAGACAAGGAGCCACACAGGGCAAGGCCCCTTCGTGATTCCCACCTCAGACCCAGGGAATTCTGGATCTGAGGGCCACACTGCTGACGTCCATCTGTTGGCTTCCCACAAGGGAAACAGGAGACTGCCAGTGGAGTCAGGAGGCATGAGACAAAGAGCTCACGTTCACCCTGAGGTTCCGAGTTGGTAAAGCACTTTATGTTCTTTTATCTAATTTTCACATAAGTTCTGCAGAGAAGTATTACTCTCATTTCACAGCTGAGGAAGCCCAGACAAGGTAGATGCCTTGGCCAAGAACTTGCAGCTGGTTCACAGAAGAGCCAGGGCTTGGAAAGGACCTTGCTGGTCCTGGGGATGGAGGTCACCAGAGGCGGGCTGGGCTACCTGCTGCCTCAGAGTCCACCCTTGGGGTGTGCCCTTTGGGTGAACGTGTGAGGGAGGGGCACAGGATTTGGGATGCAGTAGAGAGGGTGGCAGTGTCTTGAAGTCAGGAGTCAGGGAGAATGAGTTCAAATCCTGGGGTCCCTTGCGAGCAAGTTTTTCAACTGGGGTTTTGATTTCCTGCCTAGCATCCCCTCACCTGGGTCCTGTGTGTTTAGATGAACCAATGCATGTCCGTGCCCAGGGCAGAGGCTGTCGTCAGTGAGTGGTGAGCCCTCGGTGTTGTTGTTGGTCCTGGGATGTGGGGGAGGTCTGGTTTCCCAGTGGATCCCCACAGGGTACAGCCCTGTCTCTACAGCATCTGGCCGCGGCTTGACCCCGGGCGCGACTTTGGAAAGGATGTTGTGCTTCCAGGTTCGGGAGCCTGCTCCATCAGTTTCAGTCACAGAGTCTTACTGAAGGGGCCTGGAGGATGGGAGGAATAAGGGGCATGCGTGCCGCCAGCCGCAGGGCAACAGGATCTTGCTCTGTTGCTTCTCCCTAGCCCTCTCCTGGGGCCGCCCGCTTCAGTGCTCACTACTCCCTGTGCCTCTTCTGCCTCTTGTCTGTGTGCACCAACATGGTTAGCTGGCTCTTTTCTAACTGGCCCTGCATCCAGGCTGGAACCAGCTGCAGGGCTGATGGCTGCTCAGGCCTGCCGTGGATTAGGCTACCGGGCCACGCTGGCTTGATTACACTGGCACACAGAACCGGTTCTATGAGGAGCTGCCCACCCCACCGTGCACCTAGAGGACCCCACAGCAACCCATTTCAGAGACCGAAGCAGGCAGTGACCACTTTCATCATGATGCCCTCCCCATGGCCTGAGTCCCTGAGGAAGGAGCCATGTTTCCTGTCTGGCTGCTTCCACCAATCATGGTTGAAGACCTTTGAGGCTCTCTGCAGGGACCAGCTAGAGGGACTTTTCACAAGTGCCAACAGGAGTGAATGTGCTGATTTATAAGCTCTGTTCTTTTTTGAAAATGGAGCTTCTTAAAACCATTCCCTTTGGGGAAGTGGCCTTCATTCTTCTACCCTTATGTTCGGCGATAACATTACAAGGCAAAATTGTGTACACAAGTCCGAGGCAGTTATAATTAGAATAATTGTCCCGTGTTTGAGGTGCCCCTCTTTCTGGGAAGCTCAGAGCAATCTTTGAGCATTATCCAATTAATTCTGGACGTAGGCAGTGAGAGAGGTGGGGATGGGCCTGTCATGTGCAGTTTACAACTGCGGAGCTGCAGCACCAGGAGGTCAAGTGACTTGCGTAAGGTCCCACGGTGTCAGGACCTGAATCCCGCTCAGTGCGCAGTGGATTGGTGTCTGCACAAAAGCCTTTACTCTGCAGCTGCAGCCCCCAAACAACAGGTAAAAAGGCCCAGGTTTCATACAGGTGGCCGAAATTTCCCATCAAGCCCCCAAGTCATAGCCCTCCCTCCCTGGTCCCCCGAAGCTAGAGGTAATCTCCTCCTCCCCATTCCCCAAGTAGCTGTTGAACCTCCCTTCCACCTGGCCCAGCCTCCTGCAGGAGGCTTTCTGAAGGCAGTGAAGTGACTGAATGAAAGTTCTTGTAGATAAGAAGGCATGGTGATCAAGAGGTAACCAAGCCAGGTAAATCTTACAGGTTACAGAGCAAATTAGCTATGAAGAATAACCTCCTTAAAAACACAGTCGACAGAGGCATAATCATTTGATTAGCTGTCTTATGGTGACGTTTTATGAGCTAGCCTCAGATGAATTACAAATGTCCCAACCCCCTGCGGAGGAAAGCAGTGGGAACCCCAGTCTCACACTGGTGATTGGGCTTCAGCAGTTCATCGCAGTCACTGAAACTCAAGTCCAGCTTAACTTTCCTTATGGGGGCGTGCAGAAGAGAGTATGAAAAAGTCTAATGGGGACAGTTTTGTTGTTCAGTTGCTCAGCTGTGTCAGACTCTTTGCGACCCCATGGCCTAAAGCATGCCAGGCTTCCCTGGCTTCCCTATTCTTCACTATCTCCTGGAGTTTGCTCAGACTCATGTCCATCCAACCATCTCATCCTGTGTTGCCCCCTTCTCCTTCTGCCCTCGCTCTTTCCCAGCATCAGGGTCTTTTCCAGTGAAGTCAGCTCTTTGCATCAGGTAGCAAGTTTAGGAGATGGTGAAACCCGAATGACAGATGTCTCCTCACTGGTGTCTGAAGACCACAGCTGAGCCCCAGGTTAGCGCCCATGGGACCCCAGGACTCTGTCCTGAGAACTGAAAGGGAAGGGTTCACTCCAGAGCTTGAGTCCTGGCTTGAGGCCCAGAGTCCGAGGGATAACGTGAGGGATTGGTACCTGTTAATATGATTAGAGCATCGCCCCCTCACAGCCTCCAAGGACCGTTCTTCTCCCATGGTTGGGCTGCTGGTTGGGGTTTTGGGGATATTAACCCCAGGCCTGTGCCAGCACAGGGAGAGCTTCCAGGAGGGCATCAGGGCCCTGCTGCTCAGGGTGGCCTCTGGGAAGTCACTGGATGACTTATAGGAGCCTCAGGTATCCGGTGATGTTATGGTAGAGAATCTTTCTCTTACACACACACACACACACACACACACACACACACACGCGCAGCCGCGCAGCCTCCTGCAGTTGAGGTCACACTGCTTGGATTATGCGTTTTATGGACCCCCAGCAATGTCATGAGGCTGACATAGTTTGCCTTTCACAGGTTCCCCCCACCCCATTATCAGCACCCCTCATCAATCTCCCCGTCTTGAAGAGGGGCTCAGCCCCGCCTCTGGCAGGTCCTAGGACTTGGCCAGCGCTGTCTCCCCAGGAGGAAGCCTTCAGTGCCTGGTGGAGCCCCAGGAGCCAGGAGCTTTGGGAAAGGAAGTGGAGCTATTTAAACAGCCCTCAAGGGCCACCTTCCTATCATGGAGAAATAGGTGGCCAGCTCCTCCCCCCAGCCCTGTGATTATACAATAGATTTAAAGTCTCTGATATCCACAAATCTACATCAAAATATATTCTCTAGCCGTGGGGAACGTCTCAGAATTGTTAACCTTCTCCCCAGGTATTAGAGGTAACACACTGTGAGATTAGATGTATATTTTCTTCAAGATACACCACCCATTGAGGGGTTCATATTTACATCTTTTGTTGATATTTTTATAGATTAAAAGCGCCTCTTTGCTAGGTGATAATTCTGCTAAGTACTGTAATTTGCTGCCATTAATATTTGTCTGAGTCCTAGTTTGCAAAATATATTTGAAACCACATTGGAAAGTCACATAATTGCTTCTTTGCGAGCTGAGGAAATGAGTAGTTTCTTTACCCAGCCTTTATCCTGTTAACCTTGGAGGGGAGGGGTATTCACTGGAGTCCTGGGAAGGGCTGAGCACCGTTGGCCATGGAATTCCAGCACGGATGGCGGCGAGGATGTGGCCTGGCTGGACCCAGCTCCCTGTGGTTTGGGCTTTGCTCTGTGCTGCAAGTCTGAACGTATGTTCTCTCTGGACCGTGGTGGGAGATACATTCCATTGAGAAAACACTACCTCTGCATGGGCCCTAGGCCTGGGGGATGCTGAGAGCTGCCTACCCCATGGGACCCAAGGACTCTTCCTGAGCCACTCTCAGGGCTTTATCTGGAGAATGGGGGCATCGCTCTCCTGACCTGACTCTCCCTAGGGACTGTGCAAAGGGCTCCTGCCCAGGGATCAGATAGCAGTGTGGCCACCACATAGTGGATACTCAACAAATATTTTAGGGACACGTGGATGACAGAATTGGTAGTCTCCTGGAAAGTGGGGCTTAGCAGGCTGAGTGGGACAGGCAGCGCAGGGCTGGGTGAGCTGTGCCAGACCAGACCGGGGACTCTCCTGTGTCAGTACCAGGGACAGGGAGCCTCAAGGCTCGGGACAGGGGAGGGGGCCTGTCCAGACCTTGCCTTTCAGGGGCTCTCTTCTGTGCTCCCTACATCCCGTGCACCCTCTTTCTAAGCCTCCTGCATGGGAATGGAGGCAGCATGGGCCCTTGATGAACAGGTGGGCGTTATGTCTGGGTGTTGGTTGCAAGCTTGGCCATTGGTCACAGCCTCCTTCTTAGAGGTAACTGCCCGCCAAAGGCAGCTCCACATGGGCTGGGCCTCCATGAGTTGCTAGGTTCCAGGCCAGGTTCCCCTGGCCTGGCTTTGCACCCCAGGGCAATGACCAACTAGGGCATTTCTAATCAGAAAGGCAGGTTACTTTCTGTTGAGATGTAATCCTTCCTTTCTCTCATCTCCAACAGCTGCTCCCTCGTGGGAGCAAGGGCCTCATGGAGCATGATTAAGCCCTGGTCCCTGGGAGCAGCTGGCAGGAGCCTCACAGCCAGGCTCAGTTTACTCTCATGTGAAATGGGAATAATGAGGCTCCGACCTCGACAGGGGTTCGCTGTAAAAGGAGTGAGAGGTGGAGAGCGCTTGCAAGGGTGCTTTGCTCTAGCAGCAGGTGGTAAAGCTTATGGAATATCTTTCCATGTGTGTGTGCATGTATGCAAGCGAGGATGTGTGTATCTGCATGTGTAGGTTATGTCACATAAGCCTGTTTGAGTGCATTTGTATGTGCAAACTGCGTGCACTGATGAGTGAGTGTGTGCACCTGTGTGTGTGAGCTGCGTGCACTCTGATGGGTGTGTGCACCTGTGTGTGCGAGCTGCATGCACTCTGATGGGTGAGTGTGTCCACCTGTGTGTGAGAGCTGCGTGCACTCTGATGGGTGAGGGTGTGCACCTGTGTGTGGGAGCTGTGTGCACTCTGATGGGTGAGGGTGTGCACCTGTGTGTGGGAGCTGTGTGTACTCTGATGGGTGAGGGTATGCACCTGTGTGTGTGAGCTGCGTGCACTGATGGGTGTGTGCACCTGTGTGTGCGAGCTGCATGCACTCTGATGGGTGAGTGTGTGCACCTGTGTGTGCGAGCTGCATGCACTCTGATGGGTGAGGGTGTGCACCTGTGTGTGGGAGCTGCATGCACTCTGATGGGTGAGGGCGTGCACCTGTGTGTGGGAACTGTGTGCACTCTGATGGGTGAGGGTGTGCACCTGTGTGTGTGAGCTGCGTGCACTCTGATGGGTGTGTGCACCTGTATGTGCGAGCTGCATGCACTCTGATGGGTGAGGGTGTGCACCTGTGTGTGGGAGCTGCGTGCATGCTGATGGGTGTGTGCACACGTGTGAGTGCTTCTCTGTGTGCAGAAGGGTTGCCTGTGTGCCCGTGTGTGCTCGTCCAGGTCCCATCACTCCCCAGGGTGCACAGCAAGGGACCTCATCTTCCTCTCCCTGCTCGCTGTTCCTGCATCTTGTCAGTCTCCTGCCTCCCCCTTCACACCACGCTGTCCTCAGCTCAGTGTCCAGCCCTCCCAATCTCTCCAGCCCTGGCCAAGGCCACCCTCCAGCCCACCCCTCACTACCACTTGCACCCGTGTAATTACATTCAGGCCTTTACACCTGCCGTTGTCTCTCTCTCAGCTTGGTTGACCCTCGTGCAATGGTCCTAACTGGATGTCGCCTCCTCCTGACCCTCCTACTCTCCCAGCCCCAGCCCCTCCTCCCACCCCGCTGTCCCCTCCTCGCTGCCTGCTCACCACGTGTCCGCTGGTCAGCAGGGGCCCACACTGCTCACTCCCACTGGCTCCTCAACTCCGGCCCTGGGCTGAGCCCATCGTGGTCCCCGCCACGGTCCTGTCCTCTGTGACTGCCACCTCCATTCCATTGCCAAGGCTGGATGGGCTCTGTGGGCCGCACCAGACTGATCAATGGGGGCTTTTCATGCTCCAGCATGGAGCGGTGGGGATCTGGAAGCGAGGGGAGTGTGTGAGCAGATTCAATTCACCAACTAGTTCTGGCCTGCTGGACTGCCTCACTCAGGTCTGGTTGAAAGGGGGCGAATGGCACGAGGGAGGCCTGCCCAGCCTAGGCCGGTCGTGGGCACAGCCTAGCTGGGCATCAGGCAGGGCCAGGACCCTCCGAGTGGACAGCACAATGGCCTGCTGAGATGCTCCCCAGTGCCCCATCCAGCCTGCCACAATGCTTCCTGCAGAAGCAAACTCTGGGAAAGGATCTGAGTGCACGCGGTTTATTTGGGAGGAAGCACGAGAGGAAGTGGGCAGTGCGGCGGGGCGGGGGAGCAGCAGTCAGGGTGTCTGAGGTCAGGCCCTCTGCGGTCATCCTCCTGCAGTTTGCTCCCCTTTGGGCTGAGGCTGCCTCTGTGATGCTCCCTAGCCCCTCACTGTGGCCCATCCCATGCACGTGCCAGCACGATCCTTGGCCACTGAAAGTTCTCAGCTCAAGGGTGTCAGCACTGGTGGGAGTAAGCCGGGGCACCAGGGAGCAGAGTGTGAAGGGGTATGGGTGGCAGAGTGTCTGTGGCCAAGAAATACCCCTGGCAACACATGTGCTTAGTAAAAGCGATTTATTATTATTTCAAATGGAAAGGGCTCTGGAAACTCATGTGTGACTGCTGTTTTTTCCATAGAGGAAAACTGAGGTTGCAATAAGAGGTGTTACTCAGGGTCACACACAGGCCAGTCCCGCACGCTTGCTGCTGCCCTCCCAGGGTGGCCAGAGGTGTCTGCTGTTTGGCAGGAGTTTGTGGAACACTCTCTGCCCTGGTCACTCTGCGTATCTTATCCTTTCCAATTGTCATGACACTCTATGAGACAGGAATTACAGGTCCCATTTCACAGATGAGAAAACAGAGGCACAGGAAGGGCAAATGAATGGCCAAAATCACGTGTGCCAGTGAGTGGAAGGTTAGAGCCCCAAATGCAGGCTTTGGACTCCAGTACACAAGGCCTTTAGTGAGCACCAGGAGGCACGGTCTGTGCAAACAGGGAGCGCATCATTTCAGAGACGAAGACATTTGTTCAGGGGAACAAAAATTTTGGCCAAGCCAAGCTGCAAAGCTGTTGGGGATGTACAGGTCATGAATTGACACTGCTTCCAGGTGTGGCTTGGCTGATAAAGAACGCGGGAGACCTGGGTTCGATCCCTGGGTTGGGAAGATCCCCTGGAGAAGG
The DNA here is from genome assembly GCA_917880005.1 of Nanger dama. Taxonomy (NCBI): domain Eukaryota; kingdom Metazoa; phylum Chordata; class Mammalia; order Artiodactyla; family Bovidae; genus Nanger; species Nanger dama. Next base: position 40,258,031 of record CAKJTW010000012.1, read on the forward strand.
GAAAAGCTATCCACTCCAGTATTGTGGCCTAGAGAATTCCATGGGGTGGCAAAGAGTCTGACACGGCTGAGCAACTTTCACTTTCACCAGGGACGCTGGGGCTCAGAGAAAGCTCAGTGATGGGGCGGGGGCGGGTCACAGCCTCCAGCGGATGGGAACCAGCTTTAGAGGGAGGTTGAAGGAAGCCGCAGGAACTGAGAACGGGGCTAGGTGCTGGGCCCGCCTGCTATCTGCTGGCCTGTCTGTCTCTCTTAGGGCTGCACCCTGGGGAGATACTGCCCCTCCTCCCCCCAGCCCGGAGGAAGGCATGTTTGGGCACAGATTTGCTCAGTGGCTTCTTGAGGGGAGAAACAGTCACCTTTCCTTACTTCTTCCAAGTCAGACAGACTCTCCGGACTCCAGCTGGCAGGGACACTGTGTGGACATGACCGTGGCCCCTTGTCTTGTCCCAGGCCAGGAGCAAGGTCAGCACTGGAAGGTGCTGGGAAACCAGGGAAAGCCATGCGCCCCATGGGGTTGGCCTTGTTCCTGAGGCCACTTGGCTAAATGGTGCCCCTTTCTCAGGTTTGGGGAAGTCAGTCCTCTCTCTCCTGGGGCGGGCTGTGCACATGTCTGCATTTGGGGGTCCCAGAGCTGCGTCATCCCCTCTCTGTGCTCTCAGGGGCCTCAACTCACCCCCTTCAGCGGGTCTGAAACTCCCAAGCTGGAGGCTTTGGGGCAGTGATGGACTTCAGATGCCCAGGGTTGCTTTGTGTTTGGGGGAAGGGAAAAGAGATGACCTTGCGTAACCCCAACAGAACCCCTGAGACCCCCAAAACAAATACATCAAAAATTCGCTGTGTCGGTTATGTTCTTTTTAATTGTTCACTCTGATACATGAGCTTCTCACTCATCTTGGGAGGGGGCCTCAGGCCCAAAGAAAAGTATTTCTAACAGAACCATTCAAGTTGGGGAGTGGGGGCCGGCTTGGGACCCTCTCCACGGCAGTGGCTTCCAGGGTCAGAGCTGGGTGCTTATGAATTTTAAATCCGGGCCAAATGGCAGTCAGGGTGGCCAGCATGCCTCCATCTATGGGTCTAATTCATGGGAGGACGCACGGCACACCCTGCCCTCGAGGGGCCTGTGCTAAGCTAGATGGGAAGTAAGTTGACCGGGAGGGGGAGGCGTCAAAGACCCGCAGAAGCAGAGCACCACCCCCAGGGGGCAGTCTTGGCCTGCAGGGGGCAGGACCACAGGGCCAAGCGCTTCCTGGGGCTGACCCAGATGTTGCTCAGTACAGCTGCAAGCTGCACTCCTGTGTCATGTCTAAACTTGTCTCTGTCCCCTTTGCCCTTCAGTTCCTTGTCTGCAACAGGGAGCTTATCCTGTCTGCCCTGCTTACCGATGCTGGGCCCCCAGACATAGAATTTCCAAACACTTCTGTCCACCCTCTGCTGTTGGATGTTTGAGCTCCCTGAACCGACTGTATTGTCACCATCTGCCCATTATTTGGCTCCTGCAGCCCAACCTTCATCTTGGGATTCCACCCTGTGCCGATCTAGATATGCACAAATCCAGTAGGCTTCCCTGCTCTGATGCTGGTTGACAACACGCAGTATGTAGGTATTTGAAATTTGTGCCTTTCTTGGTCTCTGCCACCCAGAGTAATGCTTCTTCATTTCTTTCTGCCTTGTGGCTCTTGGGTGGCTCCTGTCCTCTCCTCTAAATTCTGAGTTTTTCCAGGTTTATTCCTTGTCTTTCTTCTGCACTCCTCTTCCTCCCTGGGTGATTCTACCTACTCCCATGGCTTGAAAGCTTACCTTGTCAATTAACTAGAGCTGTATCACAAACAAAATTAACCCAGCATCAGACAGAAGACAGCATGTGTTTTTCTCAGTGAAGCCTCTGTGGTTAGCTGGAGTAGTTCTGCCTTATTCTGGACAACACAGGCATGATCTTCTCACGGCAAAGTCCAAAGCACAAGCTAGCAAGACCACCTGCACACAAATGCCTCAAGTTTCTGCTTCCATTGTATCTGTTACTGCTTAACTGGTGGGCTTTGGGGGACCCCAAGGTCAGGGGGCCAGGAAGCATGCCTGACTCATAGTGAGCTGTGGCAAGAATGTGGATGGATGATTCTATCACGGGACAGTGAGGAATTGGGACCAATAATTTAATCTACCCCAGCACACTGGTGCTGACAACTCCCACACGTGTCTGCAAGCTAGTTTTCTGTTCTGAGATTTAGGCTCACATTCCACACCCTCTGGATGTCTCTGCCTGACTCTCCAGAAGGCTAGAGACGATTATTACTCAGAGCATCTAGACCCTCTGTTTAAGACTCAGTTTCCCTGTCTGTAAAATGGGCAGGTTCATTCAGATGATCTGCAAGTTCTGAGAGTAGGTCTGGGGTTTGAGGTCTCACATCACCTTTGACTTTTTAAAGGATTTGCTTTTCCTCCGGATTTAGGTGACGGAGAGGAACATGGATGTGTAGCCAGCCTGAGGGGATGCTAGAACCTTCTGTCGACCCCTTCCAGCCTGTGTGATCATGGCTCTCACTGAGCTCTCTTGGACCCTGGAAGTCAGCTGGGTCATGAAGGACAAGTGGATGTGGACCTGCTGGGCTGTGGGCAGAGTGATGGACCCTCACAGTGACTGAGAGCTGATGCCCAGGCCCAGGCTCTGAGTCCAGAGAGGCAAGACCCGTGTGTGGCCCTCTAGTCCTGCTGTTCTCCTGAGGGAGAATCCTGAGCCCTTCTTCAGCAGATAGGTGTGCCTCAGGAACCTCACGCCTCAGGCAGGCTGCCCTCCGGCCTGAAACTACCTTCCTCGAGCCCTGTGTACCCCAAACAAAAGCTGCCTCTGACTCCTCAGCCTTTGTGCACATCTGCATTATTAGCAATGCTAATACCATTCTGCAATGATAAATAATTAAACAATTATGGTCATGAATCAATAAGTTTAGCACATTTTTTCATCAGTAAATTGTACTGTATAAACAAGAAATATAAATTACCAAGTCTAATTTCCCCCTAAAATTATAAGCATTTTATATCTAATAATTAAAAAAGTATTAGAATTCAATGTAGGATAGTTAGAACTTTAAAGAATTTTCAGTTTCCACCAAACACCATTAAATTGTCATGTTTTATGTCTCTGAATCTGATTAACATTTTGAGTTCTGGCCTCAGAAATCTTTCTTTGTGAGCTCCCAGAGAAGTCCTGTATGTTTCCATTTCTCTCCGTCGTCACAGACGGTGAATCCACTGGGCTCCAGCTTCCAAGGGTCTGAATGCACGGGGCCAGCTGGAGAGCTGGGATGTATGGGATCTTGATTGAAAGAATCCATGACTCATAGGCTCAATCCAGCCTTCTACAGTTCTCTTTCTGACATATTAGGAGTTGTTTTATTTTTCTGTTTTGCTTTTAAGTTTCAATTTCTAGATTAAAAAAAAAAAAATTGGAAGATGTAACAAGACTGGGTTCATAGTTTAAGTGCCTCAGTAAATTTACTGCCCAGTTTGCCACAGGCCCCACCACTCCCAACAGCCTCTCAGGCCCTGAGTTGAGGGCTGCAGCAGTCATCTTGAAGGTCACATGATCTTTCTCGTCTCTGGTCCCATTTCGCATCTGTCTATCGGCTTGACCCCATAAGCACCTGGGTTTTCCCCCACTCCAGTTTAATGGCTGGACTTTCTGTCCTCTGTCTTCTAAGCATATAAAGTAAAGGTTCCCAAGGCCCAAATCCCAGGACAGTTTACAAGTGGGAGAATCGTGTACTAGTGGGAAATGTTAAACCAAGTTGACACCAGGCAGGTTTTCTCTCTCTTGCCTCCGGTCACTGGTTTTGCTCCGTGCTCCCACCTCCAGCCTGAGCAGCCTGCCCCTGTGTCCCCAGTGCTCCTGCTGCCTCTGGGGGACCAAACCCCCTGCTCCACCTCCTTTGAGGTTCTGTCCTGACTTCATCCCTCCCCCAGGCTCCCAAAGCAGCAGCCAGGCCCCCGAATTCTCTTTCTCTTGTTTCACCTGTCCATTACCAAAAGATGAAACTCAACCCAAAAAGACATCCAGAAACAGTTTTCCGCCTCCACCCCACCACCAGTCTGAGCCACCCTGAGCCCACTGTTAGGAGAAAGCTCACTGATCACATTACCAAGAGCTGACCCATTCTGGCTCCTGCAGTCCTTTCCAGCCAGCGGCGGCTCCGCCATCCACCCAGCTGCCCAGTCAGACCCCAGGACTCATCCTCACCACCTGCCCTCCCTCAGCCCCACGCAGCCTCTCACCACGTCCTCTGGCTCTGCTTCCTCACTCCTGCAGATTCCAACTCCCCTGCCAGCCCCTTCCTTCCTTGCCAGCAGTGGCCACAGCTTCCAACTGGACATTCTGCCTCCAGCCCCTTCGCTGCTTTGAAAGCATTGTCCACACAGCTGAAGAAGTTTTCTAAATTGCAAATCTGATTAGCTCCACAGCCACCCCCTCCCCAGCTTAAAATATTTAATGACCCTACTGCCTTTGGATAACTTGGTGTTTGAGTTCAGATGCATTTGGAAGCAAGGGTGATAAATGCCTCTGTGCAGGGGGTGGTGATTCTCAGGATAAAACTTTTGTGGGTGCAAAGGGGAGGCAGGCAGGCAGCGCAAGTCAGGCAGGCCTTGTGCTGGCACTTTGTTCCTGCGGGTCCTTCTCTTCCTGCTCCTCCTTGCCCTCCATGGCCTAGTTCTTCATCTCCTTGGAGGAGCCTCCCCTCCCCATGCCCAGATGTCCTGTGGCTCCCTCCATCTCCTGTGAAGTGGGGACGGGTCCCGGTCACTCCCTTGTGCCTGCAGAGCTCTGTGTCATGGTCAGCGGTGGGGGGCTCTGGGGAGACTCAGGCACCACCTGCCTCCTGAACTCTGGCTCTGCAGTCCTGTAGAGAAGGCAGCACCCAGGTGTAGGTGACCAAGACTCCAGCCCCAGAAGTGATAAACCGAGCAAAGCCCGAGAGGAGTGGGCCAGGGTGTGAGTTCTGCTTCCCTCCCGAGGGAGATGCCGACTGTTTTGAGGGCTCACAGATGTGGTTCCCGAGACCAGACCTTGAATGCAGGGATGTTCCGGTACCGTCGCTCCCCAGAGAAAGCAGGGCTTCCTCGGTTTTTCCTGGTCCTCCGTGCAACTCCAGCTCTGGAGTCTGAGGCTTGAGGATGAAACTCTCTCACTCATCTGGGTCCTTTGGGACTTTGGGGATCTGGATGCTTGTGTGTCATCTTCCGGATGGAAGTTCCAAGGTTGGACTGCGGCTGGGCACATGCAAGGCTCAAAAGGGGCCCTTATGATTGAAAAATGAAGGAAGGGGTGATGTAAACAGACATGTTTCATTTTACCACTGTCCAGAGTCCAGGCAGGAGGCTCTGTGCTGTGAGGCAAGGCTGCCAAGACGCCCTAGGGGCCACTTCTAAGTCCCCAAGGAGTCTGGACTCAGGAATCAAAGTTCCCAGGGCTGCTGTTGCAGGGTATCACTTATTAGTTGAAGGATACACCTTTTGATGGACTAAGAATATCTAAAGAGGACAGCAGCCATCAGTTAAGTAAACAAGCCATCTCACTGAAACATTTGTCAGCGCCAGAAAAAATCGGGTAACTGATGGACTCTCAAAAGAGCTTGCCTGGGGCATGGGCCCTTGTCAAATGTTAACCTTAGGGCAGGGTCCCAGAATCGGGAGAACTTCGATGTAGGGAGGGTCTCATCCTGGTTTCCCTTGGGATGCAGAGCCCAAGGCCGTGGTCTAAGTGCCCAGATAGCTTACTGGGAACATAATGCAGTGAGTGGGGGTGAGGAGGGTGGTGGAGCGGGTACAAGGATACGACATGGAGTATGCCACCGGTGCTTGATCCCAAGGGACCTTCTGAAGAGTTGACTGACATGCAACTCTCAACTGTCCACCTGGGGAGACAAAATGGGGACATAGTTACCTGTCAACACTGACCCTCATCCATCAGCATGACGTCCACATACTCAGGTTGTCCATGCGTGTCCTGCTCAGGTTCAGCAGGTAGTGAGAGTTTTGCCATGTGGGCTGGGGAGAGTGTTACATGGCACCTGGCCCATGAGAGGGGTCCCATGCACAGATGCAGGGATGCGAGGATGCAAGGGGATGATCTGGGCATGGCAAGAAGCAGAAGCCAGCTGTCTCTGAGGGCCGATACCAGAGGACGTAGGTATCACAGCGCTTTTAGTCCCCATGGGCCCTCCCAGGTAGAAAGGGGTCTCAGCTGTTCTGTTTTGTGTTTCAGACCCCTCCAACATGGAAGCTGATGCCAGAAATCAGAGGCATCCTTTGAAGACGGGCAGGAAGAGCTGCAGTCATGGGCCACGACGACCCTCCTAGGTTTGCCCCCGCAGCCCGGCCAGCTCTCGCACCTCGCTGCTTCCCGCCTCTGTCTGTGGGTGGAAGCATCAGGGCCGCCGGTGCCAATGCCAGGATGTGGGGCCTCCAGATTTTGTTTCGCTCGGTGGCTCTTAGCAACATGTTTCTTGCATTCTGCTCATTCTGTTTCACATTTCACACTTCCGCAGGCTGAGAGAGCCATCCATCTCGTGCAAACGCTTCTGACAGGGCTGGGGCGGAGGAGACCCCTGCTGGGCCGAACGAGGGGAGGGCACGGGGGACACGGGTCAGAACAGCTCCTCACTGACATGTCCTTGCCCCCACCCCCACCCCCTTTCCCCTGTCCCTTCTTTGCCTTGTGAGCTATAGCTGCTGCCCTGCTTGCTCCCCCACTTCCAGCCTTCCTTTCAGCCCCTTGTTGCACCTCAGGGGGTGGGGGCTGGGCTGGACCTCATACCTCCTGAATCACCCCCCACATCTCCAAACAGGCCCCACCCTTTTACTCTGCAGGACCAATTTTGAAAGTTTTCTTTTCTACCTTCTCACATCTCTAGTCAAGTAGGAAAAACTCTTCTAATTTCCTCTCTCTATAGGTAGATTTATATTTATTTATAATTAATTTTTGCACAGAATTTCCTTTATTTTTCCTCTCTTTGGCAACACTAAGTCAATCTGAACTTCTAGAGTGCTGTGTTCATATCCATGTCTTTATTTATCTATCTGAATTTTAAATTTTAAATCTACAATAACATTCAGAATTAGCTCATGCAAAACTGGATCACACAAAGCCAGCAGGTTTAAAAATATTTCAAAGATGTTGCTTTCATGCTTCAAATCCTTGAAAAGCCAAATACATTCACTTCTGAAACTAAGTCTTGGGTTTTGCTGAAAAAAAAATAAGAAAAGTGTTTAATAGCACATATGGCATAATTTTATTTGACATCTGTTTTGTAACAAACAATATTTAGCTCACTTATTTGCTGAATGATACAGTACACAGTGCAAACAAAAAGTCCAATGAACAGTTTTTACAGAGTTTGTAATATATCAATATTTATTGCAAAAGAATGCAAAACTTAAACATTTAAGTGTGTTATTGATTGTAATATGCAAAACATTGATTACTGTATATTGCCATTGCAAAAAAAAAAGTGTACTAAATGCCTTCTGGGGTATGAAAATGAAGTACCTCTCGGTGAGAGGAGTTCACCCGCTCCCCTTGGTGACATTTAGTCTTAGACCTGCTTCCCCCTTGTTTGTGCCATCCTATCGAAGACAGCTGTCAATATATTTAGGATGCTTTAGCTCATAACAGCAAAAATGGTGAGACTATTGGCTTAATTGCAAGGAGTGATTGATTTTCATGGAAACAACATTTAAAAACGCAGAGTGCACTTTCTGTTGGCACTGCTAGTAGAATGTTCTAATGAACTGAAGCCTCACACAGAAATGCATGGTACTCACTGCAAGGATTAGCAAAGGACAACAATGGCTGATGCATTCTTTTTTTTTTTTAACTTTAAAGTTGAAATAAATTATTTGTTTACATAGTTGAACAATAGGAACCAATGCTGAAATAGAATCAGATGTCACCTAATGCCGAAAGCAAACACCAAAACTCTGGTCAGTGAAGCAGTGAACAGGATGCTGGTGTTGCTTTTATTATAATCATTATTACTGGGAAAAGAATATTGGAAAATGTTTAAGCAGACAGTTGTTCAAGTTGCAGGCAGGAAGGAATAAGGACACCCTGTCTTGTTTAGATTCTGGGTCGGGGGCTGCATTTTCCCTTGACTCCATCTCAGGAAAATAACCAAGGCAGTTGACAGGAGTCTGCTCACCTAGGGTCCCATGTCAGGTCAGGGGGTGGTGTTGAGCTCAGTCAGGAGCCCCCAGGAAAAAGCCTGGACGAGGGAACACGGCCTGAGTGTGCCTCTGGAGTCAGGACCTCCCCCAGGACCAGAACTGTTGCAGATCTGATTATTCCACTGGCCTTTCAGACTTCCAAAAGAATAATCATAGGCGTGATGATACCATATGTAAAGTAGAGAGCCAATGGGAATTTTCTGGGTAACACAGGGAACCCAAAGCCTCCGTGACAACCTAGAGGGGTGGGATGGGGAAGGAAGTTGAAGGGAGGTTTGAGAGGGGGAGACCTATGTATACCTTTGGCTGATTCATGTTGATGTATGGCAGAAATTGTAAAAAATGTAAAACTGTAAATTTTTACAAAAATTATAAAATTGTAAAGTAATTATCCTGCAATTAAAAATTAAATTAAAAACAAGTAAGGACAAAAGCAACAGCTAACATTGGCTGAGCACCCTGCACTCGGGACACCTGGTGGAGAGCCTAACATGCATTCTGTAGACATCCCTCCACATCAGCCCCTGAAAAGCTCTCCCTGACTCAGGGGGCTCTGGGCATCTATAAAAGCCATGCCCGTGGCCTCCCTTTTCCAACAGGTTGGAGGCTAGTGTGTGCTGGCATTCTCCAGACTCTCAGTACTGGGGGTTGGCCAGGGCAGGAATGGGGGAGACCTGTCTTCTGGTTGCTGGCGGCCAAGGTCTCCCATGAACCCAGATTTGTACACGGGCGGCAAGCAACTCACCTGACCATGTGGGGGAAAGGCAGAAGGAGCGTGTCGGGAGCTGAGGTGGGAGCAGGCCACTCCTGGTCTTAGGTGGCCATGGGGGTGTGGTGAGCGCACCTTCCTCGGGCTGTCCTCCCGGCTGAGACCAGATGCAGGCAGCAGGGGTGCTGCTGGCTGTCCAGGTTCCTTGGCTCTGCCCCAGTGGGCACCACCCCCCTTCCTTTTAATTCCTCTCAGCCTCAGTGCCCACATTTGTAAGAGGAGGGTTAGATGAGGTAACTGGTGGAAGGGACTATGCAGGGCATGGCACAGAGGAAGCCCTCAGAAAACACCAGGGTTTTGTTTTGCTTTACTTAGAAACAACAAAAATTTATATCTCACAGTCTGGAGGTTGGAAATTCAAGATTAGGGTGCCCACATTGTAGGGTTCCTGTGAAAGCCCTCTTCTGGGCTGCAGACTGCCAGCTTCCCGAGGTGTCCACATGTGACGGAGGGAGACAGGGAGCTCTGTGAGGCTTCTTTTATAAGAGCACTAATCCCAGTCATGAGGGCCCCACCCTCATGTCCTCGTCCACCTCCTAGAGGGCCCACCTCTTAATACGACCATCCTGAGGATGAGGGAAAGCACCAGCTTTTGCTTGTGTGGTTCTTATTAATTGTTGGTGCTCTCCCTCACTGCTGAGGGGATTATGGTGGGAAGCCTTGACCTTTATGTAGCCTCTCTGGGCCTCAGTTCATCATCTCTAAGAAGAGATAGCACTCCATAGGGTTGCTGAGAAGATTAACCCCAGGTATCTGTGTGTTGTGTTTTGCACAATCCTGTCCAGAACAAGCACTGAAATGTGAGTCACAATAACAGTGCTATCTTCTGATGCTGACAGGCAGACCGGGGTCCACTTGGAAACAAAGAACCAGCTGCAGCTGGGAGAAGGCGTGTGCTGGGGGCCCGCCCTTGCAGAGATGGCAAATGGAGGTGGAAAAGGCCAGCTCACCTTCTGCGCGAGAAGGTTCTAGCAGATGTTGCGGCTGTAACAATTGAGATCAGTGACTTGGAGCTGAAACCTGATTCACGGGGTGAAGGGGAGCTCTCAGAGCAGCAGCCCACCTACCCTCGTCCTCAGCAGCAATTAGGAACCATGACGGAAACAGAAAGCAGAGGCGAACAATGTATGTCACAAGGAAATAGGAACATTGCACAGCTAGAATAAATAATAATATTTTTTTTTCTGGCTTTAATGAAACTCTATAGATATAAAAAGCTGGAGAAAGGGGATTTTTTTTTCACAGACCTTAATTATAGCAGGGTTGTTAGTAAATTTACTGAATTGCAAATGTAAAATATTCTGATGGCCTGAGTAAAACCACATATTTAAGCCTTCTAAATGAACATTTCTGTTTTTTGAGTAATTTGTACCATCTGTGTCAAAATTCTGAGTCTAAAAAAAAGCAGTGGAACAAATGTTGGTTCCATAAAACAGTCCTAGTTCATTGTTGAAATTGTCACACATTAACATTGCAGGCCATCTGGGAAGACAAAAGCCTCTAACCAGATTGCGGAGATGATTTTATTGGTCTGGTATTAATCAGGATGTGGCATAATATTTAAGCAGAAAGGAGAGATGAGGTGAAGTGGAGCCCTCCATCCGCCCCAACTGTGCATGAGTTGTACCAAAGCCCTCTCACACGATGGCGTGGGGCATTTTAAAAACCGGTTTCATCATCGGAAAATGTAAATAAAAGGCAAGGTAACATTTCCAGTTTGGAAGCACGCACACAAAGCGCAGAAACTTCATGGACTGGGGCGGCTGGCTCACAGGGAGGGAAAATTCTTGTTGGACAGGCTTTTGCAGGACCACGCTGGAATTAAGCCGCAGGGAAGCCTTTGTCACAGTGCTAAGTCGCTTCAGTCATGTCCGACTCTGCGACCCTAGGGACTGTCGCCCTCCAAGCTCCTCTGTCCGTGGGATTCTCCAGGCAAGAATACTGGAGTGGGTTGCCATGCTCTCTTCCAGGGGATCTTCCCCACCCAGGGATCAAACCCGAACCGCTTATGTCCCCTGCATTGTCAGGCGAGTTCTTTACCACTAGCGCCACCTGGGAAGCCCTAAAGAGAATCAGGTCCCACGGAGACCTATCACAAAGCATCAAATAAAAGACCCCATGCCCAGGATGGCCAGTGGCTCCTCACTCTCCTGTGTGTCCACTCTGAGGCTGGACAAGCCTAGGATGACACTGGGGCCATCTCCTGTGCCTTGGGCCATCTGCACTATCACTTTGGGCTGTGGATCCCTGGGCCTGTGGCAACCCCCAGTCCTGTCCTGCCCTTTCCTGGCTGGTGCCCAGGTGCAGTGCCAATCAGCTCGTGAGTGGAGGGCTCCACTGAGCACCCAACACGGGCCACTTAGGATGCACGGAGGAGGAGCAAAGACATCGAGGTGGCAGTTCAGACCATGTCGTGGCTTCTGGCCTTTCCACTCAGTGGGCAAGGGTCCCAGGGTGAGCGTGTGCGGCAGTCAAGAATCTGAAGTTCCCCCAGAGGGTCCTGCTTCCTCTCATGGTGTGAGCATCTCACAGAGCTTTGGGACATGCTTGTGTTCAAAGAGTTTTTCTTACAACATGCCCTGTTTGCAGCCACCAGCTTAATGGAAGGAGCACCACTGGCATCATAAGAGATTTTCAAGGGAAATGTTGGCTCTGCTCTAATTTTACCTTATGCACTGGTAGGATACAGCACCACACGCTACGTGATGTGACTTCTGTGAATGAAGACATCCAGGGGCTGTCCAGGCCGCTGCTGGCCTGGGAGGAGGACCTCTGTTCTTGTGGCTTGCTGGAGGCCAGAGAGTCACAGCTTCCGGGCTGGTCCAAGGCCGCAGGCCTACCTGCCTGGAGCCAGAGCGGGGCTGGGCAGTGTGGCAAAGCTGTGGAGGGAAGGGGTCTCGCTTCCTGTTGGGCTTACTTTGTCCTTTGTTCCTTGCCTATCAGGAGGTCAGGAAGGGAGAACCAGACTGGTGGTATCCACCTCGGCTCCAAATTCCAAGAATCTGTAAAGTCTTCTCCAGCACCTGCCCTGTTCTAGAGGGGAGAGAGACCCCTGGCCACAGGAAGTGAGTTCAGTTTTCAGGAAAACTTATCTGAAACAGGGAGGGAAATGACAGAAGGGAATGCAAGGTGCCGGGTCCCCAGAGCTCAAGTAATCAGAGCATGACTGTCATGATTGTGGGATGCATCCAGAAAGCTCTCTTAAAATGGAGGCGAATCACTCTACTCTGGGGGTGTAAAACCCTGGAAGGCTCCCACTTGCCCCTGGAGAGAGGCCAGGAACCCCCAGGCACCATGAGAGCTCAGCCCTCACTCCCAGGCTCCCACAGGAAGGGCCTTTCCCGCTGCTGTCCACAGCCTCTTTAAATCTGCTGTTCCTGGTGCCCGGAGCTGTCCTGGCTTGCCACCTCTGTGGACCAGTGAGTTTCTTTCTTTCTATCAATGCCAACTCATAATCTTAAAAGCATAATCCTTGGGATTCATAATACACTGCACTTTTCCTTTGTTTACAAGTCACAGTTTTAATTAAATAACACGTCATTACTGTTTGTGCCTTATCTAAATACAAGACGATCCCCTATTTTTCCAATGAAAGGATGAGAACATTTTTGGGAGGTCCTGTTTGCATGTGTAGACTTTTAAGGCAGTAGTCAGAATGGCTCAGTTCCTCTTTCAAACAGTGTGTATGTTGCAATGCATATTTGAAATCGCATCTCATATAAGTCGTCACATAGGAGCACTTTTTCATTCTCCCGCACCAGGAATCCCTTGCATGTAAACACCCTGCGAGCACTTCCACCTCAGTGCCTTTGCTAGTAGAAGTCATGTTCTCAGGCCCCACCCCCAGCCACCTGTGAGATGCAGCACTGTTTGAATCCGTGAGGATATTGTCAAGAATTGTACCTAAAGCCACGAACATCATTTGCTATCCATGTTCTCCATAGAACAACCACTTTCTGGATTGCTTTTTAAAGTACCCCCTAAAAAGCTGCTTTCCAATGACACCCAGTACCTGTAATTTTGAGATCACATCCCTTCCCATGAATAATTATGATTGTTCCATTTCTTTGTCTTTTCTTTCCACTGATTCCATCAGGTGACTTCTATGAGCACCCAGAGTTAGCGATGATTAAAACCTGTAGAACATACAGGTGTAATGTATTTTTCCTGAAAGTTTAAGTAGAAAGGAGAGAGCCAGCAATGTGACAGAAGACTCTGCAAACACCCGAGCACAATGCAGCTCTCTATTTTTGTACAGGACAATTTTGGGAAAACTCTGTCCTTATATTCTGGCGTGAATGGTCATTCTCTATCCTCCCTGCTATAGATTATAAGCTTCATGAAGGCAGGCAGCTCCTGAATCCCAGGGCTGCCTAGGGAATGTGACAGCTCCTTGAGGGCTCAGAAACATTTGTGAATAAAGGGTTGATTGAAATGCAAGCTGTTTTGGAGCAGGGAATGTGAGGTGGAGGGAGGGCTAGATGCAATGTGATTCGGAGGTCGAGAGGTCTGGGACTGCCTCAGTTGCGAAGAGACTTGCCCAACAGAAGCAAGAGCAAGGGGGCGCTGACATTCCAGAGGTAAGACTGGGAGGTCTTTCATTAACAGCCACACACAAATGCACGCACAAAGACATGCCACACACACACACACACCACACACACACCACACACACACGGACACACAGGACACAAGCAACCACACAGACACACACACACAGGCACAGACACAGACACACTACACCTACACAGGTATACACACACAGACACACTCAGACACGCACACAAACACACAAGACACAAGCAGACACACAGACATACACACAGAGACACTGACACTACACATACAGACATACACGCAGACACAAATAGACACACAGACATACACAGGCATTTGTACATACACACAGAGACACACAGACACTTGTACACGTACACACAGAGGCATACACAGACAGACAGACAGACAGACAGACAGACACACACATGCTCCAAAAGAAGAGATTCCAGGCTGAGCAGAAGCCTCCAGAAGATGGGGGGCGGGGAGCGGACTGGAAGGGGCGCCCCTGCCCTTGGCCGCAGTTCTTGTCCTCAGGCCTGGCCAGGTAACGAGCGCAGACAGGCACTCTCCTGATAATTCCCTCCTTGTTAGACATTGTTGTTAGCTCGCTAATGTCTTCCACTTAAGTAATGGCCACTGAGGTGTGGGGCTTCCTGGCGTCTAATGGCCCGGGGTGTTGCTGAGGGCCATTAATCCTGCTGGCCATTAATCCCAGGAAATGCCAGGGTCATTACAGGCCCTGTGGCTCTCAACGAGCGGTGACACCGCCAGGGGTGCCTCCAGGCCACTGGAATGACCCTCTGATGAGGATGAGCACCTGGGCAGTCGGGGGTGTCTGGTGTTGGCGGTGTGTGTGTGTGTGTGTGTGTGTGTGTGTGTGTGTGTACGTGCAAGGTGCACACACACATAAGAGGGACCACAGCCCACACAGGGAGAGGGAGACAGGCACCCTGGTTCCCAGGCGCACCCCTGGGATGGCGGAACTGCTGCGTCTGGAGGTCTGGGACAGGAAGAATCAAGGAGAAAAGGGTTCTGGGTGGCCTGTCCCTTCCAGGGCGTCAGGGAGAACGGGCTGTCTCGCAGCTCTAGAGAAAGACGAGAGGGCACAGGGGGCCGTGGCCCAGGGCGGGGTTGGACGGCAGCCCCGGGGGCCGAGCTGAGCAGCAAAGCCTGCTGTCCATCCTGCGGTGTCGTCCCCGTCTCGCCTCCTCCTCTCTTCCTGGCCGAAGCCTCCGCTGCCCCGCAGCCTCTGCCTTCTGGGTTTTATCTAAGAACACAAACTCTGGAGTCAGACCTCCTGGGTTCAAGTCTTGGCTTTGCTGGATCCAATCTGTGTGACCATCTCTTAAGCTTCAGTTATTTTTTTCCATAAAATGAGAAGAACAACCGAGTTGTTATGAGGCTTAAGTGTAATAACGCAAGGAGAGCGCTTGGGAGAGTGCTGGGCGTCGGGAAGAGCCGTAAATATTTCCTCCTCCCTCCTCCTCCTCCCTCGTCTTACTTTATTATCGTTTTCGTTACACTCTCTGTGTGTCTCCTGACCTCTGCGCCCTGACTGTGAAGCGCTCCTTGGGCACACGTGACCTCCTCCGCAGACAGGCTGTGCCCGGTCATTACTCACTCTCCAGAAACGCACACCCGTCGGCTCGGGCAGCTTGCCCTCTGACCACTGCCGGCCACCCGCAGGGACTGTCTCCGGGCAAGGGCCACCTCTGGCTGTGACCCTAATGGCAAGCAGTCCTCTGGCCTGCCTTGGGGTCATGGGCATGGCAGGTGTCCATCTCTGCCCCGTGGGGAGGCCCTCCTGGCTCACTGCCCCAGTAACCGCCTTGCGGACCGCACAGGGGCTTACCTGGCACCAGGTCACCTGAAGTCTGGGATGCTGCCCTGATCGGGATCCAGATAGATGTAGAACCGATGGCCAGTACTGGGTTTCCAGCATAGCCCTCCGAAGCCGAGCAGGCGCCCCGCCCATGGTGACACACTGCTCACCCGTTGGTGACTCAGTGAAAGGCAGAGCCTGCTGCTACCGGGAGGGCGAGTGGTGACTGGCCACAAGGACACCGACAGCCATCAGAGTTTGGCTCCAGACGCAGGAATCAGATTTGCCTAAATTTTTCTAGAATCCCTCAATTATTTGGCTTGTTTCTGTCTTTGATTTCAAAAGCCCTGCTCAGGGCTGATGCCACCAGGAAGCCATCCCTGGCCAGGGCAGCCCCGACCCCCAAGGCCACGGTCATCGCTTGAGCCCCACACAGCTCCTCACCCACAGCAGTAGCCCATTTCCTTCTGGGCTCAGGGATGGGCCTTAGCTAAGGTGCCCTCTGCCCTGGAGGACTGTCCTGAAGCTCCAGAGAGCAGGCAGCCGCGTCTCCCACTCCCAGGGTCTAGCTGAGGGTGTCACTCCGGGGTGGGGGAGGGGAGTGCTCGGGGAAGGGCTCCTGGCCCCACCCACCGAAGAACCCAGCCACAAAGAAATGTCACCGCTGCTGCACAGAAGTGTGGTATTATCAGCCCCATGCAACCGGCAAGTGGATTAAAATGCCATTAACACAGCAAATTAAGCTTACAGTGAAGTAAACAGAAATTAAATCAATAACCAGCACAGAGGGACAGCTGCCTTTTCCCAAATGGTCCCCCAGGGATTGGGGCTGGTGGGTGCATGGGGGGTGGGGTAGAGGCTGCTGGACAGGGAGGGGCAAGGGGTGAGGTGGGGGTGCAGTTGTCCAGGTGCTGAACAATAGTTGCTAAGGGGCCCAGGCCAGGCCCTGTGCCTCTGCTGGGCTTTCCTGTGTCCCCCAGGTGCAGTCACCGTTAGTTGCCTGCTCCCTGAGCTTGGGAAAAGGCTGTTAAAGCACATCCTCCCTCACTCCCCGCTCCCCTCCCTTCTTCCCACCCCTGCCATGACCCCAATGCAAAAGCAACTTGGTCCATGCAGTTCTTGGTCCATGCAGAGGATGACCCACTCTCTGGCTTAAAGTCAATAACGTGTCCAGGCTTATCTCAGGACAGAACCATGTCCCCACGCAGCATCTGATTCATGGATGCTCAGCTAACCAACATTTGTGCCAAAAGGCAGCCCAAAGACTTTGTCTGGAACTTACTGAAATGCCGTCCTGTCCTGAGGGGTTGCTGCTGACAGGAGGCAGATCTGGGGCTATAGCATGCCATCTTGCTGCTCTGCTTGGGCTGAGTGTGTAGCCACGCAGAGCTAAGGAGCTGGAGGCTGGAGGTGAGGGCCTGGATCCAGCTACGCCTGAAGTTATACTAGGTCCACTCCTGGACTTTTCAGGAAGCTGAAACTTCCTGCCCGCCACCCTTTATTTCCAGTTTAAACTGAGATTTGGTCATTTGCAACTAAGAGCCCAACTTGAAAAACGATGATATTTTTTTCTTAAAAAGAAAGAAAGAAAGAAATCCATTAACCAAACGCTTCTCAAGGACCAGTCAGCATGTGGTCAGATTGCAAAATGAATGGTGGTATCTCTTGGTCCCCTCCCCTCCCACCAGGTCTCGGCCTCCACCTGCAATGCCTCTCTGTGTGCAGGGAAGGTGCCCTCTGTGGACATGAGAAAGGGCAGCAAAGAAGGGGTGCAGACAGGGTGAAGCCTTCCCATCTCTTTTCCTGCTCCTGCCACCTGATGTCCCTGGATGGAGGCAAGAACGCACCTGGACTGGGAACCCAGAGACCTGGTTCCAGGGGGATTCTCTGGGCACAGTTCCGGTGTCCATAGGCCAGTTTGCTTCCTCTGGAAATCACTTCATCCAGCGCACAGGGTCCTGGATGGCCGCCTCTGGCCTGAGCAGCTGTCCAGCTGTGGAACAGGCATCCATCCAGCTGCTGCAGCCCTCTGCTGGGGCAGGCGGGCTCTGTGTGGGGCTTAGGGGCCCTAGTTCTCATCTCAGTCTCTTCCCTTTTGAGATTCTGGCTTAAAATGTCTGGGGGCAGAATAAGAATCTCTGAAGACTGATGGATTCCTGTTATGGGTGACATGGGGATGGATGCTTACTCTCTCCCTCTCACAGTCCCTCCTCGCCTGTCCTGCCTCAGAGCCTCTGAAGATCTGGGACAGGGAATGGGTCAGTGTGTTCTCCTGGCAGCCCCTGTACCATCAGCAGGCTTCAGCTCCCAGTCTGGATAGGGCCCCGGCTCCTCTGTGCTCCTGCGGCCCTCAGTCCTGGTCCAGCACAGCCATGCTGCTTTGTAACTGGCAAATCCCACCTCTGTTCCCCTCTGGCCTATGGAGTCTTGGAGGGGAAGGACCAAAGCTGCCCTTTGCTTTGCCCCTAGCACAGAGCCCAGGTGTGACACAGAGCAGGCTTCAACACACTCCTGCCGAGAGAATGAGTGAATGAGTGAGACCCTGCAGTAGACGCCTCTCCAAGGCTGTGGTCATGTCCTCTGACCTGCCTTTGGGATGTTTCCAGCGAGGCTTGTCACATCAGTGACTCCAACATGAGGCTCTCAGGGGTCAGGGCCTCCCTGTGGGACCTCTGACCCCATCCTTGCCTCCTCATTCCGTTTTCTCTTTTTAAAGGAGACCTCCTTGGCCCCCATGCTGCCAAGGGTGAGGCTGCTAAAGGGCCTATGGAACCCGGGGGCTGCAGTTCCGGGCAATGAGGAGGAGCTGCGGCGTGGAATCATGTTTAGGGGGCAGAGTGAACCACGGCACACTTTTCGTTTTGCCCAGTTATTGATTCTCCAAAGATGCTTCTGTAAATGCTTCACATAGAAGGAGGAGCATATCAGTTGCTTTTACAAAGGTGATTATTCTTCCTACTCTATGGGGAGGCAGTGCGCAGAAGCACCTACCGCTTCCTGCCCCACGAGCCGAGGATCCTCCTGCCCTCACAGTGTGCCCCTGTGGTCAGCGGTCACCAGGGCCCCTGGCAGCCTGACACCCTGAGTCTGGACACCCCCTCCATGGAGGGGAACCCAGGGGGCATCCCTCCCCACAGCTGTGCTCCTGGAAGGACCCCTGGCTGGGCCCAACAAGGAAGATTTTTAAATTCCTCTGTTGATTTTTCCCCTCTTCCTCCCTTAGGCTCCAAATCCAATTCTAGCTCCTGGCCAACTGGTAGAATTAAAGGATTAAGAGCTACCCAGGTCTTATCCCGATATGAAAAGATCTCACCGAGAGGCTCATAGTTCAGCGTCCAAAGCCAGGGCATTCATTCCCTCCTGCACCAAGTATTGTTGTGAAAGCCTCCCTGGAACCACCTTTTGAGCTCCTGGCTGAGGCATCACTGTTTCACTTATCTCTTAAGACCCTGCTCATAATTGCTCAATGTCCGACAAGCAGAGAGGACTCCAGGCATTATCTGTTAAGGGCCCTCTAATCCAGTTCATAAGGACAGAGTGGTAATCAGGACACCACAGAATCCTTCTAAAGTCAACGCGGAATTTCACATGAGCCCTGAGCCGCTGTCTGGAGAGCCCCAGGGGCAAACACAGGTGGCCCCTAACCCCCTGGAAGGGCCAGGGGATTTGAGGGTACAGCTGAGGGCCAATCAGACAAGAACAACTTGTGAAGGAAAAGGACCTTGTCTAGAAAAGCAAAAGGGTTTTCTTTTTTTTTCTTTAGTGGGGGATGGGTGGACATGTGACTGCTGCATGTGTGTGTGGGCGCATGTGTGTATTTGCACATGGAAAGTGTGTGTGGGCTTCTTGCACAAAATTTCGCAGGTCAGCCCAGGCCATGCAGGGCCAGTGGCAGAGCCATGCCTCTGACAGGCAAAAGCGTGCAGAGGCTCTGGTGAATCAGAGACTGCATTTTCTCAGGCCCACGGGGGGCATCCTGACAAATGCCGTTGCTCTTGGGGTGGGGGACGGGCAGCGTGCCACTCCATATGGGCGCAGCTCGATCTGCCAGCTGACTGCCGCCCTTCATGGGACACCGGCACGGTGCTCTGACTGATGGAGCCTCTGTGGGGGCGTCACAGAGGCTATGCAGGTGTGAGCTCAGATGCCACCGGTTCTTCTACCTGAGCTGACAAATGGAGCTCTCTTCCCCTCACACGCTAGGAAAGATGGCTTTAAAATGGCTCTGAGAGCTAAGCCGGGCCTCCTCTTCTCTCTTCCTAGGGCCTCCCCAGCTGGACCACAGGGTTGTGCTGCGCTCTCTTAACACTTCCCCACTGTGAGCAAGCAGGAGTGACCCCCGAAACTGCACCCCCATCTCCACCCTCCCTGAGCCGCCTGGCACCCTGAGCTGGTGCAGAGCCTCTGCCTCCAAAGCTTCCGCCTGCGAGAGGCAGGACACAGCTGACAGCCATGCGCTGAGGACGGGTGAGCACGCTGGGCTGCAGCAGCCTTGGATTCCAGACGGCATATAAGAAAGGGCTAATTGGTGTTTCGAGGTCCTGGTTAAACAACCCCTGAGACAAAGGTGCAGTGAAAGTGTTTTTACTTGGACGGGAGGAGGGTGTGAACGAAGGGAAGAGGCTGCTAAGCAAGGTTCCATGGGAGCTCCGGAGGCTCTGTGGCACGGGCTTTGGAATATTCTCATTTGGGGGAAGTTGGGATGTTTGTGCATCCAGTCCCATCAGCTCCTGCGTAAGGCCTGCTCGCAGGATGTTAGTTACCTGGGCTGTGAGGGCAAGGGGTCTTCCAAGGCTTTGGAAGCGCCCTCAGGGACAGTGAGGTGGAACCTCTG
Source organism: Nanger dama (assembly GCA_917880005.1). Taxonomy (NCBI): domain Eukaryota; kingdom Metazoa; phylum Chordata; class Mammalia; order Artiodactyla; family Bovidae; genus Nanger; species Nanger dama. Next base: position 40,278,232 of record CAKJTW010000012.1, read on the forward strand.
TGTCTGGTCCTGGCAGGTGTGCTGGGAGGCTAAGGCCTGAGGGAGGCCAGCATCAACTCCACGGGGCTTGCCCAGGGCTCACTTCCCGGCCAGGTTAGTCAACGTGATGGGACAAGGGAAACTGAGTGTCCCAAGGCTGTGACTCTTGCTGACTAGCTTTTAGTTACCCTTTTAGTTAACCACTGTGGGAGTTTCTAAACTGTTGGTCTCCTAGGACCTGAGCCTTCTCGCTGCCTGGGTAAGACTCTGCCATCTCCCCCTCCTTACCAGGAAAGTATGGTCCACTGCCGCAGACCACTGACCTAGGGCAGCTGCATATTTGGAGCAGCCCACGGAGTATGGGCTTTACTGTCCACTCCTGAGCCTGAGAAAGCTAGCAAGCAAATGATCCATAGCATTGGAATAGATCTGGGAACACGATTGTCAGCTCATTTATCTTAACATAGACATTGATGGATGCGTGTAGAAATATTCATAAATCTGTGTGTATGCAGGGGTTATTATAATATACATACATATATTTCCTTGTTTTGTCAGCTGAAAGGGCCAAGAAGTAATGACAGCCCAGAAAAACTAGCACACCTGCACCCAGACCTTGGTTTCTATTACCATTCTCAGAGATAGGAACCATGGCTCTTGGAGAAACTGCCAATTCTAGGACTAAAATAGGAAATATACAAGATGAGATTGAAGCATCTTATAGTGTCAGAAAATCAGGAAGTTTTCAACCTACATAGATGCACATGATAGAGGCTGAGTGTCACAAGGATACAGGAGCCAACTGAAAGAACTCCTCAAGGTCAAAGCTGGAACAATCTGACCCACAAAATAGATAATGTATTGGATTATAACCCAAAGAATAAAATACATATCCATGTGTCCATTTGGACATAGATAAATAATTGAATTAAACAAATAAATGGAGAGAGTAGACATCTCCTAAAACAAAAGAATTCCTAATCATTTATATAGATTATTAACCCTCATTCAAGTAGATTAAAATTCACTTTTCTTAAGCATGAGCTGCACATAGTGAATTTGTTCCAAAGTGCACAGTATGGAAAGGAGGGGATAAGAAAGAATAACCTTACAGTGGAGAAACCTGGCCTTAGTCAGATGATCAAGGTCAACATCAACAGTGATAAGTGATACTGACACTATGATGGGATTGACAGTTATAAAAGACAACATTTTATCTCTATAGTCTTCCTCCCCAGAACCCATAATTTCAGTCTCACCATGAGAAAAACATCAGACAAACCAAAATTGAGGAACATTTTACAAAATAACTGACTAGTGACCAAAATAACTTCAAGCCTATCAAGGTCATTAAAAACAAGGAAAGCTGGAGAAACTACTGGAGTCCAGAAGATCCTCAGGAGACATGATGACCAAATGGGTGGGATCCACGTCTCTTGAGTGGCTGGGGAAGCCTTTTAGCTGGAGGGACTCAGTTGGCGGCAGCTTCTGCAGCCAGGTGGGTTAAGACCATCCCCGAGACAGGGCATTTGATGGAGCAGCTGTGGTTTGGCCTGGGCCATCACCTCTAGCCTCTTCCTTGCTGGGCCTTTCACTACAGCCCATGCCCCAAGGCTCCCTTGTCATTTCTTCTACTCATTCTTGGGAAAACTGGGCAAGAGAGGAGTTTTAATGATGTGAGAATGCAGTGATGTGTTTTAACGCACAGTTTCCTGGGGACCTGGAATGAAAATTTTAACAGCTCAGAAGCTGTGCACCAAAAGTGCCTCTACTGTGGGTTCTCAGAAGGGTATTCCAACTAAATTGAAGAAATAAATATGCATCTTCCTCGTTTTTGTTGAGCAATCACCACACAGAGCCCGAATCCTTAAGTGGCAGTGTGCTCCTCCACGGAAAAAGCAGCCATCTCCGAGGAGCCTGGCTCTGCACCCTTTCAGCTCTGTCTGTGGCTTGTGGCTGTCAGGCCCTGTGCTTCACAGGACCTGGGAACAACCCAGAAATGGAAAGAGAGAGAAAACTGTGGGAGAAAAATCCACCAAGGGAAATGTCTACAGCATACATCATCAGTACCTCAGTGCACAAAGTCTCCACATACAAGCAAACCCTTGTGCTGGAGCAGGTCCTTCCTGAAAAGGAATGGAGGGAGCTGGGTCTGCAATGCCCTGACATCAGTCAGGGGTGGGCTCTGTGGGTTGTGCCATCTCTTCTCCACTTCTGCCTGCCCACATCTGGGTACCCAGGCTCCTGAGAGGTCTGGTACAGGGGAAACGCTCAGCCCCACTTTGCACCTAAGTGGGTCAGACCCAGGACCCCTGGCGTCTGACATTTATTCCACTGTCCTCTCATGCAGTTGTATTTCCCTGGCACCCGGCATGAGCTTGGTTTCAGCCTTTCTCCACATCCCTGCAGAAACACTTCCAGGACGGCCCCGTGGTGGTGTTTAATGAATGGAAACGTTCTCTCACAAACAGAAAGAAAAAAACCTACACCAATCCCCAAACCTGTTAGTCGGAAAATATTCCAAGATCAACACATTTTAATTCACTAATTAATACAGCTAAAAGGCATTTTTCATATTAGACTTATTAAAATCACTTGTATTTAAGTGTTTTGAACTCATATTTTCCGATGCTGTGCGTTTTTCTAAAGTGTTCTAGTCATGTTATGCAAATGCCTATTTAAATTACCAGGGGTATTTGTTTTCTATTTCTACTCTGTAAAACATAATTTTAATACAAGTTATTTGTGAAATGCACATTGGAAAAAAGAAAATAAGATTTGAGATGGCATTTCTATGATAATTTTATTGCAAATGTTGACCATGTTTTTGTATTTGTCTGCAAAAGGTAATGCAAAATATACATAAGACATATTTTTGAGATTTATTGTTGTATGTGACTAAATTAGTAAAGGAAAATTTGCTTCATTTTTGAATCCAAGGCAGGGCAGTCCATCACCCCGTGAAGCATGTTTTAGAGGGAACAGTCACGGCCACATAGCAGGCTGAACTCTACACCATCACAGAGAGAAAATTTGCTCTTGCTCTGTGCTTAAACAAGATTTTCTGACACCTGTGTGCTGCCAGACATGACACTTGAGGCAAAAACACAAGCCTGTGCAGAGGACAGGAGACTCAGCTTGAAGCAGGACAGGAATTCTGAGTGAAAACCTTGGCCGGGGCTCTCTGGAGTGACAAGGTGGTAAATGCAGGGAGTCAGACTCCAGGACGGGAGAGAGCCTTGGGAGGGGACCCTGGGTAGTGGTGTGCAGGGGAGGGGTGAGTCTTCCACTGTAGATTTATCCAAGATGTGTAGACTTTCTCCTGCCAGCACCTTTATGATGCATGTGTGATACAGGCAGGATAAGATGGCTAGGGGCAAAAGACGAAATAGAGAGAAGGAACTCTATTAAAATTAGATATTAATGCTATTTCTGAGCTTCCTGGCAGCCAAAGCAAAAAAGGAAAATATAATGAGCTCAGTGTCTTTCATTGTCCAGTCAAAGGATACCTACATCTTAGAGGAGAGATACCCATTCCTTAGACTTCCAATCTCAGAGGAATACATGGCCCTCCCCGACTCCACCTCCCACTGCCAAAGGAAATCAGAAACATAGCAAGCTCTGAACCCCAGCAGTGAGTTTACAGAAGAGGCGGAAATGCCCTTAGAAAGGGTGATTGGATTCAAATGAAGGGTCTGGTGGTCAGTCACAGTTTCTGTGTTAAGGTGGGGGCACCTGTAATAGAATGAGACTTCATCCCCAACCCCCAACCCCGTCCTACAGGGCAGCCATTGCTCACTGTTACGTGTGTAGCCCAGGTCTGGATTTTTCCCCAGGCTCCCTTGAGGCCCTGGGAAGGAGGCTCCTATCCTGAGTGCTGGCTGGGGCACAGGGCCTGAGGGGAGTGCTGCAGGGCACGCGAGCTGCTGGGGACTTCATTTCAATCAGTGTGTGTTCCTTTTAGGTGCTAGTGATTGGTGCTATACAAAGCAGGGAAGGGAAACACAAACTACCCAGCTGCCACGTGGGGGAACCCCTGCACTGATACCTGTGCAAAGAGGCCTGGAGAAGGGGCTCCCAGCCTCTCCTGAGCACACACTGCAGGCTTTGTCCCCGGGGACAGAGTGCGCGTCTCTTGTCAGGACCTGATAGTGGGTGCCTTCAGAGCCAGAGAGTTGAGCTCTCAGCCAACTTGTGTTCAGATCAAAGCTGTGCGACTTTGGGCCAGGTCTGGCCCCACCCCAAGTCTGTCTCCTCACCCCAAAACATGGAGAAGACAAACCCAACCATGGAGAGACATTGTGAAGCTGACACTGTGAAGAATGTGTGCAGAGCACCATCTCACAGAGAGTGCTGAGGGCCCTCGGGGACCACGATGACGGACCATGGGAGGGGGGTGCGGGTGGCCCTGCAGAGCTCGGGGTGCTCTGTGTACATGAAGCTGTAATCTGAACGGTGAGCCGACGAGGTGAAATGTGACTGTCACCACTCCCACTCCACGTGAGAGGAGCTGGCTCAGAGAGGCTCAGTGACCTCACAGTGATGCACAGCTTGTCAGGGCTGGGCCTGGGATGAGGCCAGGTAGCCCGAGTCTCGTTCAGTGCTCCCTTTGTCCCCTGTGGCTTCAGAAGTGTCTCATCTGATCGCTGGGCAGGACCAGGCCTTGGCAGAACGACGAGGGCTCAGCCAGACACAGGCCACGTGCTGGGGGGTTGCTTTCCACCTTCCCTGATTCTCCCTTTACACTGGTGCCATTGGAGCTGGATTAATTAGGTAAAGCTTGTGACTCCATATCTAGAAAGGGGAGCAGGAGGCCCCCAGTTGGGTTTCCCTGTTTCCCCCACCTTGAGTGTTCCTCGCTGCTCGGACCTGGGGAGCAGGCGATGCCCACGTGAGGCCTAGGAGCCCACGGATTTCCTTTCTCAGAGTGGGGGCCCTGCTGTACTGAGTCACTCAAAGGGGCACGTGCAGCCGCCCCCTGGACAGACTTATTCAGAGGGCCATTGCTGGGGAGCCTGTGGCTGGAGAGCCAGCTGCCCTGGTGACCGCGTGCAGAGACCAGACGAAAGGCCTGGACCAGGAGGTGCAGGAGCCTTGACAAACATTTTAATGTCTGAGGCCTTTTGAGGCATTGATAAGCTCGGATCTTCTCCCAGAAATTTTAAAACAGAGTCCCTGATTCTGGGGGCGTGGAAAGCCCTCAGGCAGGGGTTTTCTAAATGCCACTGCTCCCCAGGATGGGTGCCCTTCACAGCCCGAAAAAGAAGAGGCTTCCTCCCAGGCCAGGCCCATCGGGAATCAGCCCTCAGGTCTCCACTCCCGTCCTCCACTCTGGGCTGCTGTCCTCTCCTACGTCTCTGCCGGCAGCCTGGGCTGCCTCCCTGCTGGGCCTGGGTGCGACACCCATGCAGCTCTGTGGCTGGGGCTGCAGACATCAGATAGGGCGTCAGCAAAGTCCCTCAGGTTCACCCAGAGGAACACGCCTGCCCTCCAGGGAGGTTCCGAACCCAAGTCTCCAGATGTTTACTGAGCTCCTTCTCTAAGTCCAGCTCTGAAAGGGGTTTGGGGTCCAACGGGGACTGAGGCAGATGTGGGCTCAGGGGCTTGCAGGCTGGAGGCAAAGAAGGACATCACGTAAATGGTCACAAATTAGTGATCATAGCTGGCAAAGAGATTCGGAGGAGAGACAGGTTAGTGAGGTCCTCCCCGCAGCGCTGCACAAAAGGTTCCCTGGAGAAATCAGGCCTGAAAGGGGGTGGTGGGGTGCTCACCCATCTGATTCACAGTTGACGAGTGAGTTCCCACCATGTCCCAGGAGCTGGCTCTGGGGGTGGGGTGGACACAGCTGACTAAACCTGGCAGGACTATTCTTCCCTGGGAGATCATGGTCGAGGCCAGGGTGGGGGGAGGCAGGCCAGGAATGAACAAAACGGTGCCATAGTTTTGGGGGTGATGATTAGTGTAATGAAGAAAATGAAATAGGGGGTGAGATAGGGCACTGCTGGTGGGACCTATAGCTGAGGGGATAAGGAAGGTCTCTTTGAGGAAGCGATGCAGAAGCAGTGACTGAATGAGGTGAGAAGCCAGCTGGTGAGTTGGGAGAGCAGCCTGGCAGACAGAAGAGCAAGTGCAAAGGCCCTGTGGCAGGGAGGAAGCAGGAGTGTGAAAGAGCACAAGGAGGCCTGTATGCCTGGAGCATGCAGGGGAGAGGGGCATGGGAGGAGGGGTCTGCAAGGCCAGAGGGAGGAGTCTGGATTCTATTCTGAGTGCAGTGAGGAGCCACCAGAGGGGTTAAGAGAAGACTGACATGATTTGCCTGTGCTAAATATAAACTCCTCTACACTGTGCAAGATGATACAGCAATTCTTCAAAAACCAAACATACAATTACCATACGATCCAACAATTCCATTTCTGAGTATATATTCAAAAGAATTGAAAGCACGGTATCAGATATTGGTACACTTGTGTTTATAGCAGTGATATTCACAATATCCAAAAGGTGGAGGCAATCCAAGTGTCCGTCGACAGATGAATGCATAAACCAATGTATTACATGCATTCAATGAAGTATTATTCAGCGTTAAAATGGAAGGGAATTCTGACATGATATAACACGAGTGAAGATATTATGCTAAGTGAAATAAGCCATTCACTAAAGGACAAATATTATATGATTCCGTATATATGAGGTTCCTGGACATTTATGGAGACAGAATGGTATTTGCCAGAAGCTGGGGAGCAGAGGGAAAGGGGGGTTATTGTTAATTAGTGCAGTGTCAGTTTCACAAGAGGAAAGAATTCTGGAGCTGATGGTTGTGAGTATTCCACAACAGTGTAAACGTGCGGACACTGGTCTATACCCTGAAAATGGCAGCGTTCATGTTATGCGTGTTTTACTCACCCAAAATCCTTCTGGCGGCTATGCAGAAGGAAGCAGGCAGCCAGCCCAGGCTGGGGTAACGATGGCTTGGATGAGGTGGAAGAAGTGAAGATGAAAGGAAAAGCAGCCGGACTGGAGGTGTGCTGGGGAGCTGGCACTGCCAGGACTTCCTGGCATAGGCTGCGCAGCATGAAGGCAGCAAGGGATGGAGGGAGTCCTGGGTTTCTGGACTGAGGAATTCACCCAAAGAGTTTGCTCTGGAGCAGTTTGCAGAGACTGGTTAAGATGGACAGAGCAAAATCTGAACCGAGGCCACCTACAGGCATGACTTTGAGGGACCCCAGGGGGAAGAAGCCCTGGCACCTGTAGGAAGCAGTTTGCAGGGCCAGGGCAAAGCTTAATGGATGGGGTTTGATCTGGTCTTGGAAGAGTGGAGCACACAGATGAAGAGAGGTTGGGAAGGCGGAGGTGGGGAAGGACTGAAGACAGGAAGGTTGTCTGCCTGGCATGGATTTTAGGGACAATAGTGTGCTGATGGGGATGACCTAGGCTTTCTGCCCAGGTCCTGAATGCCCAAGTGAAGAGTCCAGACGTTATTCAATAAGCACAGCTTTGACTGTTCCTACAGAACAGAAGGGAGAGAGAGAAGTCCAAGTGAGGCTGCCTAGTATCAGGAGATGGCTTGCCTAAGAATCCAGGTGCCCCGGGCTCTGAACATAGTCCAAGGATGCCTCAGTGTAGGTCGCAGGATGTGGGCCACTTCCATTCCACCCCGGAGATGGAAGATCCTAGAACAGATTGAGCTCTGTGAGCCATCTTCTTCCTCCTTACCTGGCCTGATCTTGTCCACCCAGCCTCTCCCTGTTGTTCACAGAGCTCCAGACACATTGACCTTTCTGCTGTTCTGCAAACTCATGTGCTTTTTCAGACTCCAGGGCCTTTGCACTTGCTCTTCCCTCTTCCCTTTGCCGGCAAGGTTTTCCCACCAACCATTCACTTGGTTCCTTTTCATCATTTGAGCCTCTGCTCAAGTACTTCCCTCCTTCGGGAGGCCTCCTTGACTCTGCGCTCCAAAGCCTCCCCACCCTATCCCAGTTTCGCCTGCCTTCGGGTTCTTGTCACTGAAGTGAACCTGCTTGTTTTCTTGTTTATTGCATGTCTCCTTCTTCTACCCCAAGCAGAAAGGAAGACTCAGAGCCCGAGACTTTGTCTATCCTGGTTATAACTGTGTTTTCAGGACTAGAACTGTGCCTTGTGAAGTGAATACCATCAGTATTTGCTGAATGAATGTTTTAGGGGCTGGCAGTACAACCAGAGACCTAATAGGCCCAGGGTGATCCCCAGGGACCCAGGACTCCAGACACCACCCCACCCCACCCAGGAGGGTTTCTGCTTTGTTCTCCCTTGGGCTTTCGGCAGCAGGAAGGCCAAGGGTGTTCTGGATTTGGTTTTTGTAATTGGTTTGATATGATCATGAAAAGTATCTAAAAATTGGACAGCTGGAAATGTTTTTCCTCCCATTTATTACTTAAAACAGCCTTAGAGTTTGAGGTTGTTTTTAAAATCAGATTCTCCTCACTGAAAAAATAAAAAAATCTAAAAAAATACCACAAGCCCACTCTTGCATATTTTTGAAGAGACCCCACAAGGTCATGACAAGGCCTCTGCTTGTGGGGGCAGGGCTCCTCCATGCTCCAGACAAGAACCGGGAAGCGTCCAGAGCTGGGGCTCAGCCATCCTGCCGCTGTCGTATCAGGAGGAGAAGATAAATTAAGATGAGTGTATTGCACAGTTAGACATTAACCACGACAGTGAAAAAGTATTGTGAATGTTAAAATGGCCCAGACTAAAATATACTGAGGTTAAAATACAGGGTAACTTTACAAATCACTAATAATTTCTTTGGCTTTCACTGCAATAACATTGATTTAATTCATTAGATTCCTTTCTAAATCTATATTTCAGTTTTAGAGTTGTCAGTTTCTGTTAATGACAATTTTGCCCCATCTGTTCCAACATGAAAATGAGGCTTCTTGCAGCAGACAAGATAGATCTTCAAGAGTTTAAGAAGGAGAAGTCTTAAAGGTATTTCACTCAGATTAGGCCCTGTTTGATGATTCACACTCAGAATGAAGCTATCCACAAAAAACTTTGCGTTGGCACCGGAGGAATGGTGAACACCATCCCCCAACAGCATCCACTGCCTTTCCCGCCCGCCGGTGGCTGCCCTCAAGTCAGATGGGCCCACTGTGTTGTCATTGGTTTGTATGTTGGAGGGGAATATTCAAAACATTTCCACTCATTCTTTTTTTTTTTTTTTAATGACAGAGCAATAATTCTGGGTGTCAGCATATCAGAATTCCAGCGGCTGTGATTAGAATGAAAATGTGTTGCTGTAATTTGGCCATTCAAATCGTCATATTACAGTAAGTCGTTTCCGTAAGCCTGGTGAGCCTCTGTCTGCCAAGGGGCAGTGTCTGGCTTCCCAGCTCTGTGAGAAACATCTTTGACAATCCCCTCCAGCCCACCAGCCCCTCTGTCATTCTCCTGCAGGAGTTAGTTTTGAAAGCATGGGTGAGTGTGTTCAAGTCTGGGACCAGATGAAAGCATTGGAGGGCCCAGTGCAGGCTGGACACAGTCTTCTTCCCAGAATGTGAGAGTATTCGGATTCCCTGAAGAGGATGGGCCCTGCCTGGCCACAAATAAGGAGGCGTTCCTGAGCCTCAGGCATGGTTGCATGTTTAGGGGGTGGGGGAGATGTTCCACTCATTATCAATCATGGAAAAATAAACCCACCCATTAAGGAAGACAGATGACACAAGGAACCAGGGATTTTTAAAATTTGAAAACTTTCTGGAAAAATATGCAGACATTAAAACATATATGGAATTAAGGTGGATCCTCAAAGTTAATATTAACCATATGTATTTACATTCAACTCAACTCCAACAGGTTGAGTACTGCACGACAGCACAGAGAAAGAGGAGATTGCCTCTCACATGGGCTGACATTAAATTGAGTTACTGTTCTGCTGTAGACTTCTCTGTAAAGTCTAAAGACAGTTGAGAAAATCAGACTGAAAATTCTCCTTGTGGATATGCCTTCTAATTTCAAATACAAATTAGTGAAATTTTCACATTTCAGATGTCACACCTTGAGCAAATTAAAAATCAACAAAAATACTAAGGTTCTATGTTACCTGCTCAAGTGTACAGAATGTATAAAAACTTTAATCAAACACTTGGGTTTGCTCAGTTTCAAATTGTGTTAGTTTAATAGTTTCTTTTCTGCTGTTTATATTAATGACATATTCCCATCTAAATATATTGCCATGCTGAAAAGCCATCACAACATTTCTAGGGTTGAATGAATGCAGTTGTATTCATGATTTTTAATAAAAGATCTCTTTCTATTAAGTCTCCTCTTTTTTTTTTTTTTTCCTCCAAAGATAGAGGCTTGCTACCGTGTGTGCAGAGGCTCGGGAAGCGATATAAATACACATTGGTAGCACCTCATTTAGTGCGCAAATGCCTGCTCTCTAGCCACGGAGAGCTGAGGAACCACCGCTTTCTCACATGTCCCAGCTGAGGATGAGGCCATCGAGGGTCCGGTGGAAACACAAATTGCTTTTTGTAAGCATCGACTGAAGATCTCATCACTTGGGAAAATGTCTTAATTTGCTCTTCTCGGCAAAGCAGTAGCATACACTCCTGATTCAGTGGGTGCGGTCCCCGCCTGTCTAGATGTGTGAAGGGTATAAATGCAGGGTGAGTGTAGGACCGGGAGGGTCACTGGTTGTCCTCTTGGGGCTCTTTGAGTTATAGGCCTGGGATATGAGACCTTGCCTCCAGGACCACTGAAAACACCTCCAGAAAGCTCCTGCCCCACTTGTTTAGGCTTCCCATGCTGCCGCTCTCACTGGGGCTTGTCTGGGACTCTGGAATTAGTCACACAGTGTGCTGGGCTCAGGGAGAGGCCTCATGTGGGTCTCTAGTTTTGGTAAAACTGAAGCCAAATCTTCCAGTTCTATTAAATTGATCCATTGTCAGGGAGCAGAGCAGGGGAGGGAGGGTGAGTCACAGGTTATTCAAAGGTTATTTGGAAATATATTCTCCAGGAGCCAGGGGCCTCTGGACTTGCGACCGAGGACTCCTGCTCTGGACTCTGTAAATGGGTGAACTCTGCAAGACAGCTTCTAAAGAGTTATCCTGCGTCAGGATTGTCCCCTTATGGAAAAGAGCCAGATCTTCTAACACAAGTAAGTTCGATTGAATCATAAGTGCCCCATACTATAAATACAAATAAATGCATGATTATCCTTACATTTACAGTTATTATGTAAAGTGAGGCATAAGATCTGGTCATTTACAAGGTCTGATCAATATAAAGACTTCATCTGCTACCTTCCCTTCAAAGTTATTTTTAAATTTATGGGTTATTATGAAATATAGTGAAACACAGTGACTAAAAATAATATAATAGACACGTGCTTGCGCACCACCTAGTTTTATCAGATCTTAGCAGGAGGTCATATCGGTCCCAGATTTCTTCAGAAACTAAGATGGGAGTTGCCACAGCAGTGTGCCAGGGCTCCTTGCAGTCTGGGGCGGGAATCACCTGGCAGGGAGCTGACTGCAGGCCATGTCCTCGGCAGCTTGGGCAGAGGAGTTGGCTGACCCGTAAGAGGGGCTGCTACTTGGCAGTACCGCCTTGGACTTCTTCCGCATCTCAACAAAGCAAAAGGAGGTGCAAACTGAAGGACACAGATTTGACCTGAAGGCCCAGCAAGAATTGTAAGTTACGATGTGCACCACGATCTGTAGGCAAGAGAAATGAGGTGATTAAGGCTAAAAATGAATATGCCTGACCTGGGAAACTAGCCTTCTGAAATAATTAGGCCACGAGACATAGGACGAGGAGCACGATTCAGGTGTCTGTTGAATAAGAGACACTTCCCCCTCCCCCGTGCCTTTTCTAAATTCCTTAGTTTTCTTACTGAATTGGTTTCAGAAAGTTCATTTCTGACCATGCAGGGGATTCAATGTGTCTTCCTAAGCCAGTGTGTGATGAGATCGGGGCTTTGCTAATCAACTAGAAATATTCCTGGATATGCAATCTTTTACCTGTTTAAGAAAATTATATAATATATTTCTGAGCAAATTAATTCCATCTGGACCAGTTACAGCATATAATCAGCTGTGTTATGCAAATAGTTATTTTTGTGCTTGAAATCAATAACTTATTTTCTTCTGTAATAAAGAGAAAAGGGGGAGAAGTTATTATTAATTATGTACAAAATGAAATCTTTTCTTGCAAGACTGTGGGTTCCATTTCATTGTGAAGGCCTTGTCTATGCCAATTTCTGGGACCCCAATGAGCACCTTCAGCAAGATGTCCCTAAGGCTACCTGTCACTGGGGAGCTGTACCTGGGCCTGCCTCTCTTAGGGCATGCCTCTTAGGGGCATGCCTGGTGGTCTCTGCCAGCAAGCTAAGCCTGGCCCAGGCTTTTCCCTTTGGCTGTAGTTTCGAGGAACACCTTATTTATAAAGCTTGCTTGACCACTGTTAGCCAGTATTAGCTCCAGTTATAGATGAAGTCAATGACAATATTGATTATGCCATAACCTATGTTAATACTGAGTGTATCGCCAGCTTGCCATTGGGCCCTATTTATGAGCTATTTCTGCCCTCCCGATCATGGCCGAGTCCTGCAGGAAAATCACTCTTCACGTTCGATTCTGATCAGGAGTATCTCTCTTGTGACCACCTGAGGAATAGGATGCAGGAGCAGAGGTGGTGTGACTCTTCATTTCAACCAAGAGCCTTGTACCTGTTTATATTCTCACAGACTTCTCTGTAGCTCAAATGATAAAGAATCTGCCTGCGATGCAGGAGACCAGGGCTCGATCCCTGGGTTGGGAAGTTTCTCTGGAGAAGGGAATGGCAATCCACTCCAGTATTCTTGCCTGGAGAATTCCATGGACAGAGAAGTCTGGTGGGCTACAGTCTGTGGGGTCGCAAAGAGCTGGACATGACTGAGCCAGTAACACCCATAACATTCCCACAGAGGTCATCATCACTTTTCCCTTTTCCTTCAAACGGGACTTCTGTGTTCAGGGGCCCCACGAAGGGAGAATCCTCTGAACTGCACAGAACTGGGATGGCCGGATGGGGGCCCTTGTCCTTCTTGGTCACACTCCAGCTGATCCTATGGAATATTTGGGGGGGCTGTCACCCTGGGGTCTGTTCTCATGGAAGCTGGTTGATTTCCTGCTCGGCGTGCAGTCACATCACTTAAACGTGGAAACCCGTCAGAGCATCCGTGGGCCGCCGCATGGTTATTTTTGGCCAGCTGCCATTTCATTTACGAGGTACTTGTATTTGACAAACGGATCTCATTTATGCACAGATATCAGGCTTCTTCCTGCCTGATTATCAGGCACGAGACCCTGCCCTGACCTCAGTCCCACGCCTGTTACCTCACTGGAGGGGCCATATCGTATCCTGACTCTGCGAAGGCCCCTTGCAAACACAAGACTGTCCCTGTTCTTCAAGCAGAGGGTCTGATCGAGCCTTTATTAGCACAGTGTGGACTCCCTGCACCAACAGTCCCACCTCTGGAGGTCTTACTGGTTCCCTAGGGGGCAGACTGGGGCTTTCAGGAGACTGGGGAGAAGCAGAGTCCCAGTGGCTGGGCTCACCCATGTGCTGCTGCAGGGGGAGGGGCAGGGCCTGCTTTGGGGTGGGCAGGGGCAGCCTCCAGGGCCCAGGGCATGGCCAGCAAGCCCAGGTTGTCTAGGGGAGCCCTGGGCTCTGAAGTCTCTTCCTCCTCTACCCTCCTTGCCTTGGCTCCTGGCCCTTCTTCCTTCCTCCTCCTGGGAGGCAGGTGGGGTCTCTGAGTGTGATGGCAGGCAGACACCTCGTTAACCACCCTTCTTCCATCCAGGCCTGTTTATGGATTCCTCTGACCGAGTCTGCCAGGCGGCTTGAACCGGTTGTGGACAGCTGGGCAGCTTGGCATTTTACGGTGAGTGGCGGCTTCCCAAGGCTGTAACTGCCTGTTTCCGTGGGGTGCCCAGGGACATGACTCCCCTGCCTGGCACTCCTGAAGGGCGCCCTCTCCAGGGCCCGGCCCAGCCAGATCCGACAAGCCACTTGGCCACCCTGGCCAAGTGCATGCCAAGGGCCCTGCATGAGGAGCCCAGGCCAGGCAGCTGGCAAAGGCTCCAGCCGGAGGGAGCCCCCATTCCATTCCAGACTGACGTTTTCATGATAATGATGCCTCCTGGGGAGGCACCTTATTGCTCTTCACAGGAGCAATCTCTATCGAGAGAAATTAATTGTTTTGTTGTTTGAAAGAAAAGAAATGGAAGAATCTATTTTAAAGGGTTCTCCCTACTTGGAGGAGGTGGAAGGCAAGTTGTAGGTGGCTCTGTCAGATCCTATTTCCTGGGAGGTTTCCATGGGTGACTTCTGCCTGGGATTAGCCAGGGGACTGCAGAGGGGCTGAGGTCCAGGGGGGCCTCATGCAGGGCACACCCTTGAGTTTAAGCGCAGCTCCACTGCGTACTAACTGGGCTGTTAACTGGGCTGTTCCTTGACTTAGTTTCCTGATCTGGAAAATAAGGCAATAACGTATTTTCCTATGGGATGGTTGTGAGGATGAAATGAGACACTGTATGTCCAGTGCTTCACCTGGAACATAGCAGGTACTCAGAAATTGGCTAATAGTAGGAACTGCACACAAGGGGGATTTGGCAGCTGGCTGACTCCTGACTCTCTGTGGGCCAGATCCGGGTGCCTCTGTGTTTCTGCAGCCCCTATGGGGCTGGGCCAGTGCATGTGAATCTGCCCCACGTAGAGTCCTGTGCCCGTTAGTCCTGGAGGCTCCAACCAGCCTCTGTTACTCGCCTAAAGGGCCACCTCCACTTAGCTCTGAGAAAGGGAGGTGGCAGCCTCACCTTCACCTTCTCTAGGCTCCAGCCCCACCTTTAGCTGGACCACTGGGTTCCATCGCACCAAGGGCAGCACCCAACCCTCTTTCCAGGGATGCTCCATAAACCTCGTACCTGCACATATGGGCACATCCTAATGGGGACCCCTGCAGCACATTCAGCATTTACAGAGCATCTGGGAGATAACAACTTTTATGGGAGAGATTTTAATTAGTGCTCTGGCTAAACATGGTAGAGCTAACATGGGTGGAATTGGCTGGTGCACTGACTTCTGCAAGAGGCATCTGGCCGGGAGAGGAGGCCATGTTTATCACCTGGTCCCTGGTCTCGTGGGAGGTGGAGGGCAGGGTCATGCGGAGACTCTCCCAGAGAGAAGCAGGGTGGGGTGCAGTCTCCCAGTGCCCCGTGCTCAGAAGAGCCTCGTATTGGTAATGCTCTGCTCTCATCGTCTTGAAATTCTTAATAATTTAATCACCACTAAGCTGAACGTAGAGAGTGTCGGGAGAATGTGCGTGTATCAAGAAGTGAAATAAAAACAGCCGTGTACGCTTTGTGCAGCATTCCCTCTCTTCTGAATGAGACGCACATGGATCTACAAGCTACGAAACACAGATTGGGTAATTTTGGTGATTCTGCAAGACGGTTACATGCTCTTATATTTGTGTTTAAAATTGGCATGCACAATATAAAGTGGACAGTAAAATTCTTGTTAATAATACAGTTTTAATTTTTCTTCACTCGAAATGATGTTAAATAGCAATCTTAAAACACCGTGATACACTGGGACACCATAGAAGAGAAGCAAACGCTTTATATTTTAGTGAGTGCATGCTCACTTAGTTGTGTCTGACTCTGTGACCCCATGGACTATAGTTCACCAGGCTCCTCTGTCCATGGGATTCTCCAGGCAAGAATCCACCTGGAGTGGGTTGTCATTCCCATCTCCAGGGGATCTTCCCCATCCCAGCGTTTGAACCTGCGTCTCCTGCACTGCAGGCAGATTCTTCACCGCTGAGCCACTGGGGAAGCCCCTTACATTTTAGAACCTTAACCTAAAGGTATTTTTCCTCTACTTTTTGAACAAGGGGCTCCACATGTTCATTCTTCATGGGGTCTTGCTTGCTTTGCCACTGTCCCAGGGCTTTGGCTCAAGAATTCATGAGGCCACGTGAGATAGAATGGGCAGAGTGAAGATAAAAGTAGTACTAAACTGCCTCTGTTAGCCTTTGCCAGGAGCCAAGAGCTGCCCTCAGCATCTACATGGATTTTCTCGTTTAATCCTATAAACCCGCAAGGTGGGGACCTTTATTATGCCCATTTTACAGATAAAGGCATTCAAGTGCAGAGAGGTTAAGTAACATGGCCAAGAATGGACAGAGTCAGTGATCAGAGCCCAGCTGGGGTCCAGAGCCAGTCTTCTCTGCCATCTCCTTATTCTGCTGCCCTGTTTTGCCCATTTTATGAGATGAGGGCACTGAGGTTCAGAAGTGCAGCCCTAAGTCACAAAGGGTCAAGGCAGTAGCAGGCCTGGGACTCAGTTTCAAACCCTGACACCCACACTTCCACTCCTTCCCCTAACCTGCATTGCCTCATCTGGGCTGGAAACATTTTCCTCTTTCCTCTGAAAGAGCATGTCATCATCATTTGTCGTCAAGGGCCCCAGCTTTCATATTAATAACTCAATGAGTGACTTTGTTCCACATTCCGTTTTGAGTGATGACTCGGGACCTCAAAATAGCTCTGACTGCCCTTTTGTTGGTGCCTTCACACTTGCACACAGACCCCTGCACACTGCATCAGGACACCAGCACCGAGACACACGCACACAATGCTGAGACACACACACACACTGCGGACACACACACACACACTGCGGAGACACACAGACAGGCACAGACCACAAATACGCACATTCAGACACAACACCCGGACGCACAGGCACACTCGAGGAGACATGCATGCACATCAAGACAGGCGTGAGCAAAAGGTGAGCAGGCAAACCCATGCACACACTCATGCATGTGAGGCAGCCAGATACAGAAACACACAGAACAGATGCAAAGCCCGTCGCAGCACTTCCAGGAAACCCAGTAAATCACAGCCCACAGAACGTGGGGCACTGGCATGTGCTGAAACAGAAAGGGCTGTGGGAGTCTGCTCCCAAGGTCTCACATCCTGATGGGTCCCCTTGCTGGAAGGAATTGAGGTAGAATACAGGGAAGTATGGCAGGAAATGATCTTCAGTTCAGTTCAGTTCAGTTGCTCAGTCGTGTCCGACTCTTTGCAACCCCATGAATCGCAGCACGCCAGGCCTCCCTGTCCATCACCATCTCCCGGAGTTCACTCAGGCTCACGTTCATCGAATCCGTGATGCCATCCAGCCAACTCATCCTCTGTCGTCCCCTTCTCCTCCTGCCCCCAATCCTTCCCAGCATCAGAGTCTTTTCCCATGAGTCACCTCTTTGTATGAGGTGGCCAAAGTACTGGAGTTTCAGCTTTAGCATCATTACTTCCAAAGAAATCCCAGGGCTGATCTCCTTAAAATCCCAAGTCAAGGTGGCCTATTCACAGGCAAATATTTGCTCTGTATTTAAGATAAACGTAGGCTTAGCATCACCAGATGATCATACGTGTGCTTTGACATCCATGGTTCCTTCAGGAGCTCCCTGCTGGCAGGGAAACTGGACTCAGCTGCAAAACCATGACAGGGTCAGTGGGGACAGATTTGCAGATCAGAATAAAGAGATCATAGGGCCTGAGGTGATCAAGGAAGGCTTCCTGGAGGGAGAGGTCTTGGGCAGTGCAGAAAGAGCCTCACTTACCTTACTCCTGCCTCTTCTTTCTTCTTTCCTCCTTCACAATGACCAGCCCAGCGGGAGCAGACAGTAGATTGGGGGAACTCATTGTGACAACCTCTGAGATGGTTGAGTATGAGGTGTGAGTATGAAGATGTGATGCAATCAGGCATGTAAAATGCTTTGCACATGGACCGGCCCATAGTAAGTCCCCAGATAATGTTAGGATCATCATTTGTATTCCTATAGCCTGTGTTGCCAGCTTATCCAGGGTTAGGGCATAATTGGAAAGTGAGGATTCTAGACAGATGTTGGAAGAATGGGAATGAGGAAACTATGACGTTCTGAGTCCAGAAAGCACATGACTGCAACAGTCAGATCATGGACACAGGCTTACTGTGAACATGCCGGCTTCCCAAGGTCAGGGGGCACTGAGTTCCCAGAGCCATCCTTTCTTGATGTCCATTCCCTGGCTCTCCAGGTATGATTCGGTCTGGGCTATGAATGACATGGGTTCTTGCTGTGTGACCTTAGACATGTATCTCAGCCTTTCTGAGTGCCAGATGTGTCCAGTGTACAATGAGAACAACAACAACATCCACCTTGAGGCAGTTTCTGGAAGTTTCGATAAAAGGAAAAACCAGAAAGCGCTTTTAAAAAGGGTTACACCGGGCAGGGCAGCAAGATCCTTCCTGGGACAAGGAATTCCCCTGAAGACAGCGCCCTCTGCTGTATGGGAGGACATCAGGGCACTGAAGAGAGAAGTGTTCACAGGCGCTGGGCCCAGCCCACACCTCAGGAAAACCCAAGAGCTTTCCAGCCCTGGGAGGGACATTCTGCACCCTGTAGTTTCCATGGAGAAAATCCAGTCCCTGCCATTCTGCAACCCGTTTGACCTAATTTATGCTTTATCATTTTAGGCAATTTTGTGGTTTGGGTGGGAGAGTGGGTGGTGTGCAGAGCAATGGTACTGAAATCCCTCATTCTGAGTCACCTAAATTCTCCTGCTTAAATTCAAGTCATGACATAAACACCTTGACTATATGTGAACATGTGTACAGATGCATATACATGTCTGTATGAATGTATAGGTACATGAACATACATATGTGTGTATGTAAAGGTGGGGATGGAAGGTAAACTGGGAAAGCCCCAGAAAGCCTGTATTTTTTTTTTCCTTCATTCTTTATTATTGAGCCATATATATGTGGTGAGAGAGTTGTGAATTTTCATCCCTGACCTCTGTAGACATAAAATCATCCTATTACCATATACCTGTCAGAAGAGGGAGATAATCAGATGACTATTCTTTGCCTTTTATGCATTAAAAAGAAGAAAAAAAGTTATTAGTGTTTTTCCAGTCCCCAGATTGAAAACCAGCCACCCGACTGCCCCCATCTCCCTGAGGCTGGATTGTGCGCCGCCCCCCCGCCCCCAACCATGATCTGGCCACCTCATCCTGCCCAGCTGAGAGCCAGCGTCCCCATCTGTGGCCCTGTATCTTCTCAGAGAGGGTCTCCTGCAGCACTCAGAGGGCACTGTGGGGACTGTGGCAGTGTCTCTGGAAGCACGTCCCAGCTCCTCAGTGCCCGCGTGGCCGGGAAATGGAACTGTCCAGATGAAGGCTCTCCTCCCCACCAAATGACACCAAGCAATCATTCTAAAACACATGGCAAGCCGAGGGAGAAACAGCACAAGAAAGGCAAAGGCCTTGCATTTCAGTACTTTATCTAAAGGCATTTCCCCTGCTCTTGGAATAAGGGTCTCCACATTTTCTTTTTTTCCTAGGGTCTTGCCTGCTGTGCAGCTACCCCTGCATGTGGATCTTTGGGTGTGGGACCCCACTGGGCTTTGGCACAGGAGTTCATCAAAATATGAATCGTGCAACAGACACGTGAAATAGGACAGGCAGTAGCAGAATAGTGATAAAAATAATACTAACTTCCTCTATTAGTTAGTCCTCTAATACTAACTATTAGTTAGTCCTCCTTAGGAAGGAGTCAGGCATTGTCCTGGGCATTTAATCTTACAAACCCACACAGTAGGCTCCTTTATTGCACCTATTTTACAGATAAAGACATTCAAGGCCAAAGAGATTAAGTAACTCAGTCAAGAAGGTGCAGAGTCAATATTTAGAGTTCAGCAGCTCAACTTCCTCAGCTGATGAAAAACTGGTGCCCACTTTCTAGGAGTATCCTAAGGATCGATTGAGGTTTGTTTGTATAGCACCAGGTACATAGCAAGTATTCAGGGAAAGTCATCATCATCACCATCACCATCATCACTAGAATTGTATGAGCTGCTACCACTCTGCTGGGCTTCCTGATGGCTCAGAGGTAAAGTACCTGTTTGCCAATGATGGATCCTTGGATTGAGAAGGCCCTCTGGAGAAGGAAATGTCAACCCCAGTATTCTTCCCTGAGAAGTCCCAGGGACAGAGGAACCTGGAGCGCAACAGTCCATGGCGCTGCAGAAGAGTCCGACATGACTTAGCAACTAAAGTACAACAACCACTCCACCGGTTCATTCATTCCTCCACCCATTCATAGAGCATGCGTTAAGTGCCAGGGCCCTTCTAGGCACTGAGGGCAGAGCAGTGATCAAGACAGTACAATTCCTATTGATACAGGTCTGTTCGCACTCATCAGGCACGTGTTCCAAGCTAAGGCTCCCACTTTACAGAGGGGAAGAAGGTGTCCATGCAAACATCCTTCTGGTGTTGGCCAGGTGCTCTCCCTGCCCCTCTGCAGCATCGAGGACCCCCCACCCTCCACTGCTGAGCAGCCTCTGGCTTTGGTCAATCCTACATGGCCTGTCCTGTCTTGAGGGGAGCACCAGAGGGGACTGTTTAGATCATGGACACAGTGGTGGGTGCCTGAATCTGGAGAAGCTGGGAGCTGGGACTGACCTCCAGTATGGGACAGGCAGAGGGGAGGATGATGTGACCCCAGGCAGGGACAGGGTGAGGATGCCCCTGCGCCCTTCCAGGCTGTCTCCTAGGAGGTCGGGGGGTGATGGGGCTCTTCCTCAAGTGGTCCACGTAAAGTCTTATCCTTTCCCCACCCCTCCACCCCTAGGCTTCTTGCAAGAGCCCACTGTCCTGCCTTCCTGCCTCCATGTCAGCCCTGCAGTCCCAGGGTCCCACAGATTGGCTGTTTGCCTCTTGCCCCAGCCCAGGGACAGGACTCTGCGGAGCCCCCATGGTGTGTGTGGAGGGGGACAGACACCAGTTCCATCTCTGACAGACCAACTTTAGTCCAGAAAGCTCTGTGCATTATGACTCATGGACAGGCATCTAACCTCAAAAGAAGCAGGATTTGGGTGATGGTGATGATAAAGTCTAATTTTACCTCAATAATGCCACTGGCTCCATAATTCCATATAATTATATTAGCTGAAAAAGCCGGGCTGCCTTCAGTAGACAGGACTAGATTATCTTTGCAGGCTTGGAGCAGACTCTCCAATTCCCTTTGCCCGGCAAGGTCTGCCTCGCAGCTTTAAATCGAAATCACGACAGCGTGCCATTGCCCTTCTGATTACCACTTATTTGTGGAAGCTTTTCCATAAATAAAAAGGGTGCCAAACTGGGAAGGAATGCTTTTTAAAGGTGAATTCTACAGGTCTCGAGGCTGAAGCAGGCAGCAGGGGGCTGGAGGAAGCGCAGTATGTCCTGGGAGTTTTCTGAATCCAGGCTTTTTCATCATCTGCCTGACATTTTAACTCTCCTTCCCTCTCCTCTTGGTTCAGAGGAACCATAGAGCCCACATGCAAATACAACAGATAATGGGTGGCTCGGGTAATTTAGGGTGAACGGTAAGTAAATAATGAGAAACTTGCATTTTGTAACATCTGTCACTTTTCTTAAGTTTCATTTATTTTACGCCTCCCCAATTAAAAGAAAAGACCCCCCATGAAAGACTGCAGAGCCTTTGGTTTAGAGATGGTTTGAATAGGGAAAAAGCTCAGGTGCACTATTTTTTTCCTCCAAGTAAGGTACTATAAAACTGTTTATAAAATGAAACTAATGAGATTTGGAGCACACTGTTACCTGATATTAAGCTGTTTTGATGAGTGAGGCAAATTGCTGTGGTTAACAAATGTAAAACCATCACTTTTATTGATACAGGTTTGTGTATGTGTGAAATTAATCAAAGCGTGGGCGATGATGAACAGTTTCTGTAGAATTCTGTCAAAGGTTAAGAGCTAGTTATTTTTAAGAATGACATGAATCTAGCAGAGACAGTGATTGCCTAAATGACCATTGTAATTACCAATTACTTCTTGAAGCAGAGAATATATTCACGGCGTGCAGTCCTCTAAATACAGAGAGGCATTAGCCCATTTACGTACTAATGCACATAATTTAGCTCCTGAAAAGGGCAGATGGGAACACAATGAAAGATATAATAGATACTGCCTAATATCATTCCCTAAGAATATTGGATTCATCAAAGATGAATATTACTTTATGTCAGATTGTTTTTTATAAACCAGTCAAAATATATTTCATCTCATTTTTGCATTCAGAATTAGGGGTGACAGTATCAACAGCACCTCCATAATCAAAATTTGGTCAGCTATGGGGCTGGTCTCAGATAGAGCACCTGTCTCACTGGGGGTGTTGCGGCCACCCTTTGCGAGCCGGTCTATAAGTGGCAGGAAGAGTAACTTCCAGGTGGTGATTTATTTCACTTCCTTTGGAGAAGATGTCAGTATAAGCAGAAGGGAGAGACGCTGGTGCTCAGAGAGAAGGATGGGGAGCAGGTCTGTGTCAGCCGCCTTTTGGAAAATGCATCTATTAAAACGTCTTCCGGAGGGCGTCCATCCTCTTCTCCCACCCCTTTTCCTGGCCCCAGGATCCTCTCATCAGGTGGTGAAAATCCAATCTCCAGGTATATGGAGCAGGAGGAGGAAAGCCCTTCTGTCCCCGCACTGATCTTAATGCCATATTTGGATTGATATAATGATAGCAGAGATCTTGTTTCCCAATGTTGCAGAATCAATGTAATAACAGTAACAGAAATATTATTTAGTTAGTGCAGTTCTGCTGGCATAATGTAGTCACGCTTTCAGCAAAATGATGGAAAATATAAACATTTAATCAGCCCTTATTCACAAAAAAGCCTAAAAATTAATCATGTTTAAATTCTGTGTCTTCGGGAAGCAATTCAGATGCTAAGCAATTCAGATTTTTTTAAATTTTTATTTTTCTTGCCTTTTTTTTTTTTTTTTGGATGTGCAGCCACAGATAACCTAGTGCTGCTCTCAATTACAGCCTCCTTGGGAGAGGCTGAACTGCTCGGCGCCTGCCAAGAGATGGTGACTCCAAGCTGTGGATTTGGTCTGTGTCCCTCTGAGTGGGTTTTCAGCATGTGTCTGATTTTCTCCTTCATGTTACCAACCAAGGGCAGAAGGTTATACAATACCCTGTCAAAACAGGCAGCCACCTGCTCCCCAGCCTGCTGGGCCAGGGAGGCGAGGGCAGTGCTGGGCACTCACTAGGAATGCCAGGGTTCCATGAATACCTACTATGTGCTGGGCCCTGGGCCAGGCAAGACTCATCTGTCTTTCAAGGTTTCCCCAAGGTCATGACAAAATCCCTGTGAACCTGAACACATGGGGAACAGAAGGAAAGGGGAGACAGAGAGGGAGGAAGAAAGCAGGGAGAGGGGAGAAAAAGGAGAGAAAAGAGGAGTGCCAGATTCAAGGTCAAACCTCGTGGCCAAATGACCTTGAGAATCACTTCCTCTTTCCCTATAAATTTCTTGTAAACTATAAACGGGCTGCTGCTTCCTGTCAAGCTGCCTGCCCTGGGGCTGGCAGAGGCCGAGGGGCCAGCACAGGCACCTGGACCTCACGCATCACCCTGCTTGGGCCCTCGTCCTGCTTCTGTCCCCTAACAAGATCACCTTGGAGAGGCTTCTATGATCATCATGGAAGCTGAAGCTTCTGTTCACTGCACCCACTGGCATGCTTTCCATCAGGGGGCATCTTCTTGGTCTTCCTCTTCAGATCCCCCAAGGGACATCTGGCAATGTCTGGAGACATTTTTGATTGTCAGCTGGGGGTGCTACTGGCATCTCATGGGTTGAGGCCAGAGATGCTGTTCAGCATCCGTCACTGCACGGGACACAACTCAGACTCAACCTGCCTAGAGGTCAGCTGTGCCGGAGCTGGGACACTGATCTGATCAGTGAGGGCACGCTTATTTGCAGGCCCTGCAGGTCCCGGGGAAGGGCCCCATGTCATTCTTAAGCTGAGATGATACCAACTTCTTGCCTGTCACTGGCCTGGGCACAGTGGCCAATTCGCAGGCCAGAGTCCCCAGAGAGAAAGGCCATGTGTGTGAGTATGGTGGGCATGAAGGGTGCTGCACGTTGCCAAGGTTTTGGGTTCCTGGGAGGGCAGCCTGGGTGGGCTTGCAGGGGAGGAGGAGGGACCCAGGAGAGATCTGGAGTAGAAAAAGAGGCCTCCATAGACCCATGGGTCTATTCTCTTCATGGCTGGCATACCCCTCCCATTATGAGGGTCCCTTGTGCCCACTGAAAGCTTCCTTCTTCCCTGGGGTCCAGTCGGCAGCTCCCAGCACAGAGGGATGTCACTTCTGGGTGTTTGGAGGCCACTCCTTCAGGAGGGAAACAGGCACAGCCAGGGGACCCCACTCTGCCAGCGGGTGCTCTGCTGTTCAGGGACGTTCTTTTCTGTCTTCCCCTGTGAAAGGTGCAGCCTTGCACCATAGCATGTACGCCCTGCCTCTCGGCTGTGGTTTGGGAAGTGACAAGACAGGATGCTGAGGGCGTAGCCAGGGCTGAGGCAGGACTCTGCCTGGACAGCTCCTCCTCCCGGGAGACCCTTGCAGTCCTGAAGCCGCTCAGCCCCTACTCTCCTTCCCCACCTGCCCTGAGGTCTATAGCCACAGTGAAGAATTGCATCTCCACACCTTTTGTTGTCTCTCATTTCACCTGAATGGTGTCTGCCCTGCCCGCTCCACAGAATCACCCTTCACTTGGAGCACCCAGGGACCCTGGACTGATGCATTTTCTGGGGGGTGGGGGGGTGAATCCTCCCAACCCCTCGTTCTTCCCCCATGCAAACCCCCTCTCCTCCCCACAGTGGGGCAGGGAGTAGGAGTGCCAGGGCTGGCTCCTATGAGGGCTACGCCTGTGTAGTCCTTGGGAGGGAGGCCTGGGCCTGCCCTGCAACATGTGTGTGCAGTGGGGGGCTGAAGGGTCTACAGGGTGGGTCTGCTCCTGCCTCCCTCGCCCTCTTGTATGACTCCCTGGTCTGAGGGCTCTGCACTGAGTCGGAAGGAGAGGCAGTTCTTCCAGGCTGTGTGACAGCTCAGTCATCACAGACCCCCAGTTGTAAGTGACCGAAATCCAAGGAAAGCAGAAGGAAGCGAAAAGGGAATGTTTGAGTCCTGGCACGGGAGAGCCAAGGTATGACTTAACTTCAGACATGGCTGGATCGAAGTTGCGGACAGGATTCCTTCTGGTCCCACCTTTCAGCTCTGCCTGCCTCCAGGCTGGCTTTCTCCTCAGGCAGCAGAGACAATGGCACACGGTACATCCTCCAGCTCCATGGTCTCAGCAGAAAAGCTGCTTCCCACTTGTGCCAAGAGCAAGCCTGGCATCTCACTGGCCAGGCTCAGGATGCGTGCCTGTTGCTGAGCCAGTCGCTGTGCGCAGGGTGATGGCCTAGGTTGGCCGGTCAGGTCTGGGCCCCTGTCCTCGTCCTGGTACCTGGTAGAGCAGTGGGGAGGGGGTTCAGGCTTGTCCGGACCATAGGGCTGAGGCTGTGGTAACAGCAGTCTCCTTACTGGGAGAACTAGGATCTGAAACCAGAGCTAGAAACAGATATCAGCCACTGACCTTGGGTAAGTCCCCTCACCTTTTCTTGTCTCAGGGATGAGTGAAAGAATTCAGTCTGCAAGAGCACCTCAAGGATGCCACCGTCAGCAGCTGTTGGCGCCTTGGGATCTCTAGACCCGACTCTGCTGTCTGAGTGTCAGTGCCCTTTTCTCTACGCCCGTGGCATTCCACCCGCTGACTATTCCCCAGCAAGGTCCAAAGCCTGCCGTTCCCATGTCCACACTGCTCAGAAAGCTCCCAGGCCCTGTCTGCTCCAGACTTCCCCAGACTACCACTGAAAGACAGGACAGGTACTACCCCTGCTGGGTCCCGGAAGTGTGGAGGCCTCAGTGGGGGTCCCGTGTGTGGAGAGGAATGGCTCCTTTTCTGCAAAACCCAGACCAGCTGCAAGGTGTTCCCACTCATAGCCACTTGCATACCTGCTCGTCCCCCACTGCCTCCCAGGAAAAGTGAAATGATCTGAGGGTTTGGAAGCTGCACGGGCGTAAAGGTCATTTTCCCCTCACTTCATTTAAAGTGAGACTGCTGAGGCCCAGAGAGGTTAAGGAATTCAATCAGGGACACTGAGCAGGCTGGTGCAGAGGTGGGACTGGAGCCCTGGTTTACCTCTTCAGGGAGCTCTGAAAGATCCCCCAAGGCTGGTTGCTTTGCCCCAAACACTTCCTTCTTCTCCCCATCCCACCCTCATGGTAGAAACTTGACCTGTCTCGTCTCCCATTGCACACCCATGGGTTCATCCCCGTCTGCACTCTCACTCCCTGCTGGAGACCCCCTTAAGATGAGATGGGACAAAGCAGCCCCTAAAGTCTCCTGCCCTCACCAGCCTATCCTTGCCACCAAGTGTGGTCAGGGACCCCAGTCCCTGACAAGGCCTCCCCCTTCAGGTGAGCTGGAGCAATCTCACTCCCAGCTCCCCTTCTTTTGGGAGAACTGAAATGAGTAGCAACAATTGCGACTTAAGTAGCCAAGGAATTCTATGCTCCGTAAATTGTCTTTCTTCTAGGGTAGGTTTCAAGAGGATGGAATGGGGAGGCCCTTCTAATTTTTAACTAGTGTTAAGCAGTCCTTGCGCCTGAGGACTGGGTGCGATCTTCGGAACTCCCTGTATCAGCCAGGGTTCTCTACAAAAGCATGTTCTCCCTTCCTCCACCTTTTTGTCCTCTTTGCCTCCATGGATGGGGTGATATCCGTCCACTTTGAGGAGGGCCATCTGCTTTACTCAGTCTACCCATTCAAATGCTAATCTCGTCCAGAAACAGTCTCCCAGATACACCCAGAAACAAGATTTAACTAGATATCTGGGCATCTTGTGACCCAGGCTGGTTGACAAAGAAAACTATGCATCACATTCCTGTTTATAGGTTAGGAAGCTGAAGCCCCAAGAGCAATTGTCCAAGGTTTCCCCAGGCAGCAAGAGGCCGAGTGGGTCTCTGGCCCCCAAACACCCAGCTCCCAGGCTCCTGCCATAAGCACTGAGCCCCATGGTTAGAATATTCACCTTGTGTCCCCCACCAACCCAATGCTTTTAGCATGCCCAGGACAAACACGGGGTCGCTTACCCTCTTCCTTGTGTGCCCCTTTGGGGTGATGATTTTTAACCCGGAGCAAATCCAGGGAGCTGGCCACCATGTCAGATGTAACCGGCAGATGCTTTTCTTTTTCAAGAGAGATGTCTAACTCTGAGCACCTGCAGACAGATCCAGGACGTGTTGTCCAAGGTCTGGACTTCATGCTGATGGCATCTGAAAGACAGAGTCGCTTCCTTTACTCTCTCCGTCCTGTGCTGAATGTGGACTTGTTTCCAGGTCAACATCCCCAGAATGGTTCTGCATCCACTGGCAGATACTGTCGGTTCTTACTACACTGGCCAGGGAGTCACAGAACTCCCGCACCTTCCTCCGTCCTTCTGCCCTCTCTCCCCCTTCCCTTCTTCTCAGCATACTCCTTCTTTTCTCTAGTATTATCCTTATAACTGCAAAGCTCAAATATTATTTTGTGTCACAAATTCAGTTGCTAGGCATCCATCTGTCCATCCATCCATTCATCCTTCCTTTCATTTTTTTTTCTCCTAAGGGGTATTTACTTCCCTCACTGTCCCTATGAGAGCAAAGATCACTTGATTCCCGGTGCCTGTATTTAGGGCCCCTGTCCCCAGCCCATCTTTAGAGCTCACTCGTGTGTACCATTTCTTCGGCAAGTGAACATATCCAGCAGGTCAGGAATGGCCCCTCTGTGATTTGTCTTTCTCATATGTGGTGAAGACAGAGTGTTTCCTCTCCCCCATCACCGTGGGTGTCTCTGGGCTGTCACTCTCTGGACATACGTGACCTTTGATCTTGAGTAAATTTACAAGTCCCCGAAAGAACTGATTTGTCTGAGGAGAAGAACCAAAGACAGAGAATTTGAGTCTCACTGTGGCATCCAAATGCAGATTTTGCACTGAAATACAAATCCTTCATTTCAAAAAGTCGACTGAAACGGTACTAAAAAAAGAATTGCAGCTGGTTTTGAACAGGGCACCGGAAACAAAAAAGTCCTATCCGAGAATATTATTTGGCCCTGTGCCCACAGCTTCTTCTGAGGGTGAATCGGCCACATTATCATTCCCCTCCAGTTCCGGTCGCTTAGTTAGCATGCTTGGATATAGATGGCCAGACAGATGGACAAACTGACACATGGCCTCTTCACCCAAGCAGACTTTTCCAGGGTGTGGCCACGTCACTGTGGAGCCAGCAGCTTGTCCCCAGACCCACTCACAATTCCTGGTCCCCAGCCCAGGCAGCCTGGCCTTGGGCCATGGCCCATTTCTGGACATCCTAGTGGCCAAGCCATGGCCAGAAACAGGTGTCCCCCTCCCCGACCTCACACTCTGCCTCTGCCCAGCCCACTGGACCCAACAAAGGCCCTCCATATCTTGGAGACCACTCTCAACACGACCCCTATTCCGGTGCCTTCTGACTCCTGAGTATTGGCCTTCTGTGTGTGTCTCTGTGGTCTTCTGAGGTTTCCCAGCACCTGGACCTGCCACATGAGGGTGCAGGCGGGAGAGACAGTGAGGCTACTGCCCATACTTGTGTGCTTATTTGCCGCACTGCACCCATCTGGCTCTGAAAGTGTTTAACTCGGATAACAAAAATACATATGGCACAACATTATTAAGATCAAGGCAAAGGGAAATAAGGAGTGAACAGTAAGCTAAGGCCAGGGATCTCCTCAAAGTGGAAATGTCTGCTTTAAAAAGTTAGTGGCTCCCTTTAGTAAACTCAAATACAAATGCCCGAATATTTGGCAAAATAGGAAGAATTAACTCACTACAAACATACTGTTTTACTTTGAAAAGGATTTTGCCAAAGATATTTTTTAAAAGGAGTTCTCCTGTGGGAGGGGGTTTCAGGATTGGGAGCTCGTGTATACCTGTGGCTGATTCATGTCAGTGTATGGCAAAACCAATACAGTACTGTAAAGTAGAATAAAGTAAAAATAAAATAAAAAAAGAAAACCTCAGAAGCCACATAATGACATAGGTATGCCCCAAGAAGGAAGGATTTGTGATCCCTCGATCACTGGATAGAGGCCAGCCTCCATGAGCACCCATCAGTCTTTGCATTAGGAAGAAAAAAAAAAAAGAAAGAAATAAAAGGAGTTCTCCTCAAGTGCACGACATTTGGTTTATAACTACTTCACTCACATGGAACCTGTAAGAAGCAGCCCCAAGGTAGAGTGGCCCACGGGTGCCCCATGCTCTGATTCGCTATAGAGTCTGGCCCTGGGCGCCACCTGGGGGGTAATTGCTTTTCTTTCTCTGGCTTTCCTAAGCAAGCCAGGGAGTGGATATTACTGAGCTCTTTCCAGGTGTCCTGGCTCAAGGGAGGTGCCCTGGGAGGAGAGGGCAAAGGTTGGGGTGTGGCCCCTCACAGAAGAGTGACTGGTGAAATGGCTCATGGAGAGGGTGCCCAAGGTAGTGTGGGCTTCCCTCGGAGAGCTGGGATTGCACCTGTGTCATCAATTCTTTATCCGCCTCTCTATCTCTCAGACTTCTCTTTCATTTAAAATAATCCACTTGTAAGGTCTCTTTATATATTACAGCATGAACCCAATCTCTGATTATTTGTCATTTTTTTGGTAAATATTCTCCTCTTCTGCAATTTTAATTTAGCTAATACACTTTAATTTTATGTCAGGTGCTATTCTAGGCTCTGGGATAAAATGATGAGCCAAGAGTAATGTAATCCGTGTACTCCAGCCTCAGGAGGAAGAGAAAATATTAGTCAACCACAGAAATAAAGCGCAATCACCACTACCTTAAGTATCCTGAAGTAGGGCATACAGAACCTCTAGAGACCAAGTGAGGGGGTGTCTCCAAGGAGCTGAAGGTGGCAGGTGCAGGTGGCAGCGAGCAAGGTCCTTGCAGGAGAGTGGGCATAGGGTAGGAGGGTGGCAGAAGGTGGCTGAGATGAAGGAATGAGTTGTCAGGGCCAAGTGCTGTAGAGACGAATAGCTGGCTTTCATGAAAAGACCTTTGAAAGGTGTTCAGTGGGCAGCCACATGATCTGTCTTAGGTTTGAAGAGATATCTAGCTCGGCAGAAGTAGAGAGAGTGAAACAGAGAGGACCAGGAGCCACCGGGGAGGGGGAAGGAGGCCAAGGTGGGGAGGGAATGTTTATCTGGGGAGGCAGCAGGGTTGGCTGAGTAGCAGGTGCAGAGCTTTGAAGGGGGAGCCGAGCAGAGGGCATGGTCAAGGGTGGAGGGCAGCCCCACCTTTGGGGGCGTGGCTGACTAGAGGGTGTGGCTTAGTGGAAGGGCGTGGCCAAATGTAGAGGACTTGACTGAGCATGGAGTGTGGAGGGCCTGGATACACCTTGAGGGTACAGATTTCGCACGGGTAGCCTCAGTACAGGAGGGACCACTTGGAGCCCTGCAGTCTTCAGAGAGCATGTTGTCCATGGCCAGCACCTGCTTGGATCAAGAGGAATGTTACCAATCCCTGAGTCTGCAGTGGTGATCTCCGTCTGGGGCCTACCTGACCTTGCATTCAGGAGGCCCTCACAAAAACCACGTGTGGAAGTGTGGAACCTGTTGTCCTATAACCTTGGGCCCCCCACTGGCAGCCTCTGAG
This sequence comes from Nanger dama, assembly GCA_917880005.1. Lineage (NCBI taxonomy): Eukaryota > Metazoa > Chordata > Mammalia > Artiodactyla > Bovidae > Nanger > Nanger dama. The sequence continues at coordinate 40,308,830 of CAKJTW010000012.1, forward strand.
ACGGCCAGCTAGAAAGATGATGATGTCCCCAGCAGGCCACACATCTAGCCTGTTCCCCCACATTCTTTATGACCAGAAGTCTACCTGGAGACAGAAAAGGAAATAAAAGTGAGGCGTTGTTTTTCAGGCAGTATCACCTCTGCTGGTGATACAGCAACAGCATCCTGGCTCGGCCAGGGCACGCTGGCTCGATCCCCATCAAAAGTGCACGTGTGCTCCAAATGGAAAGAGGTGAGTTTCTGATTTCAGACAGCAATGTTGTTTAATTGATGTCTTCTTACGCCCTCCCACTTCTCGCTGCTCTTTCTCTTCCTTCCCCTTTGCCTCTCCTCCTCTTTCTTTCTATGTCAGGGTGATTTGAAAAAAGTCCCAGAATATGGCAAAAGGCATCAAACAAGGGGAGAGAGAATTAACCCAAATCAGTTACAGCAAAATAAGAGGAATTACGCTCAGTTTAAGCAGGTAACAGAAAAGAATCAAGCCAGTCTTTCTCCTTTCCAAGCAATGGACCCACATCAGTTCTTTTTTTTTTTTTGCCAAAGGAAAGGCAACATGGCTGCCTTAGTTCCGGCCAGCCCTCCTCCTCTGTCCCCATGCTCTCCTGGACTGGTATTATGGGTTGGCAAGTCGCTGACCGTGGTTGAATTTTATCATTATTAAGGTTCAGTGCAAACCTCCTCCCGTTATTTCCTCCCCATTTAAAGTTTCAGGGATAATAAGTTCTTTTGATTTAGCAATTATTGGAGTACAGAATTAGTCAAACGCTGGCTTTCAGAACAAAGTAGCATGGGGACCGGGTGGGCTTTTGCCGAGATGCCACAAATACTCACAGGCTTGCTGCTGAAAGATCTAGGGGAAACAGTGCTTTGTTAAGTCTGGAATTGGATGGGTTTTAATTTAAGAGCCTAGCTCCAACCCTCACCTCTCTGAGCAGAAAAATAGTTATGTTTGTGGGTGACACATTCCTAAAGTAAATTGTGCTAAACCACTGTGCTGAAATACATTATATTGACTTGTCTGGGGCTGTGCTTTTCCGCGTACAACATTGAGTTGGCTAGTAATAAAAATAAATAAGAATTATATATCATTTCATTCATTTTTTTGTATTACACTTGCAAAATGCATAAGGATATAACGCAATGTGTTGCAATATAGTTTTAGAAAATACAATGATAAAATTAATCCTTGATACAGAATAATGTATGCGGGTGGATTAAAGCCGAAATCAGAAGAGCGGTGGGTGCTCTGAAGGTGTCTCCGGGCCAGGTGCTGGACTGAAGTTCAAATTCTTTCTCTGTGGGGTTGTGGAGGCCAGAACAGGCCTGTGGTGCCATTGACAGGGAGAAGGCTCTCTCCTGCCCCAGGGCTGCCGGAGGAGCTGGCCCCGCCTGTGGGTGAGGTGGTGGTGGTTGCTTGCCCTCGCTTGGACCCCACTGCAGGGAGATGACCGACTGGAGTGGCCCTGCCCACTAGGCACTGCGGGAGCCAGGGCGAGCCAAGCGAGACGAGTGTTCACTGTTGCCTTCTTCATTTATGTCACAGCACGAGCTAGAATGGCCCTAGTGAAATGCAGACAAAGGGACCTGGCCCTGGGCTCCTTCAGTTCAGTTCAGTTCAGTCACTCAGTCCTGTCCAACTCTTTGTGACCCCATGGACTGCAGCACGCCAGGCCTCCCTGTCCATCACCAACTCCTGGAGTTTACTCAGACTCATACCCATTGAGTCAATGATGCCATCTCATCCTCTGTTGTCCCCTTCTCCTGCCTTCAATCTTTCCCATCATCAGGGTCTTTTCAAATGAGTCAGTTCTTCGCATCAGATGGCCAAAGTATTGAAGTTTCAGCTTCAACATCAGTCCTTCCAATGAACACTCAGGGCTGATCTCCTTTAGGATGGTCTGATTGGATCTCCTTGCAGTCCAAGGGACTCTCAAGAGTCTTCTCCAACACCACAGTTCAAAAGCATCAATTCTTCAGTGCTCAGCTTTCTTCACAGTCCAACTCTCACATCCATACATGACTACTAGGATCTATTGCCATCCTTAGGTTTTTCCTAAAGTCCCTACCACAGACACACTGGCCACTCACCTGGCAGTCTCTGGGCTGCTGGAGTGGGGAGCACCCAACTGCCCCTGGGAGATACAAGCAGGAGGACTTCTCAGGAAATCCTGGTCTCCTAGGCTAGGTGGGCAGGGGGTGCAGGGAGAATCCCCCAGGTCAACCCTGTGAATTCTATCTTTGGCGCAGCTTTCCTAGTGCCAGTCACCCCAAAGCATGTGCACATGTGCCAGTGCTCACACCACATGGGCAAATGCACAAAGGAAGACAGCCATGGGGGTTCGCATACACGTGGATGTACACCCTCACACATATAGAGGCATACACACAGATGCACACGCACGTGTGTGCAGTCACAGAGATACAGCCCCATGCAGGAGACTCATCCCATCCCAAGGCTCCTCCCAGCTGGGACATCCCACTTCCCAGTTACAGCAGTAAGCATCTCAGCACAGTCCCCACCGCCCTCCATGGCCTGGATCCTGCCCCAACCCCTGTGTGTCCCCAGCTCCAACTGCCCTGGCCCTCATGCATTCCCTGCAGAACGAACCCCTCTATGGACTCCCATTGCCTTCACCCTAGCTCCTCAGCTCCTGTGAAGCTTGCAGTAAGCTCTGGCCTCCTGCACTCCATTTCCTGCACCCTCCTTGCACCTTGCTCAGTGGCCTCACTGGCAAATCCACGGCTGCTTGGGGGCCTCTGTCTGGAACCCTGTCCCCTCCTCCTCAGTGATGCCTGTGCCCTGCTCAGAACACTGTGGGTGCTGCTCTAACCCTTCATCTACCTCCACAACTGCCCCATCAACAGTGGCTGTCTTCCGTCACCCCAGGCGACTTTTCGGTCATGTCTGACCCCCTCCAGCTATCAGCTCTGGGAAGGCAGGAGTGGATCGGTTTCTCTCTCTCCATATCCCCACCATAGCTGCTGTTCAGTAATTGTTGCTGAACAAACAGATGAGTTAAGTGGGCCCATGTACACAGGGCTGAAGCCTTGCACAGCACCCGGCTGCCCCCACATGTCCTTGCGTTTCACAGTGGAGGTTACCCGAGTCCCTGGGAGGTCACGTGCTCCTGACAGTGCCCTCGGGGTCCTGACTCCTGGCTGGCCTCTGACCCCCACTGCCTGAGAGCCTCCCTTCCCCACACCCTAGCAGAGCTTGCTCGCAGCCTCCAGGGGTCTTTCTAAAGACTCAAAGAAGGTACCTCCCTGTGCCGTGTTGCCATTTCAGTTACTCGGCTCTGGTGCCACTGAAGGCAAGAAGCCTTGGAAGGAGTTGAGGGTGCCTGGCCCCTGACGGGAAGCAGAGTGTGTGGAGCGAATGGCCCTCACCTTGCGACCCTCCCCACAGGAGGCTCACCTCTCAGGGTTCAGAGGCACAGAGCAAGCTGAGATGGATGTGGAGTGGATGGAGTCTGGATGTTGGGGGCCCTAGGAGCCCTGGGGCAGGGACAGTGGACAGAGAGGGTGGGTGGGCAAGGGTGGAGGCCCCTTCTGCAGCTCTCCCACAGTATGCCCTGCAGAGATAGAGCCTGGCTGAGATGGGGGAGGGTGGAAGGCCGGGGGGAAGGCAGTATCTCAGCTGGTGGGGCCCCAGGAGGCAGGGGGTCTAGGAGGTCCTGTGCTTTCACGCTGCCCATCAGCAGATTGGCCCTGGGCACCTCTGCGCAGTCCAGGATGGCTGCCTGTGCTGTAGGCGGGGCAGAGGTAGAGAAGGAAGCGTCGCACGTGTTGGCCTGGAGGCACTGAGCAAGCTCAGGTGGCCTACCTCCTTCCCCTGCACCCTGGCCAGGCAGCACCTTCTGGTGACTTAGGATGGGGACAGGGCCTGGAGGCCTCCTCACCCTCTTCTGCCTGGAGACCTGTGCCCAAGAACACTCCAAGCTTCCTGGGCCCCTTTTCCAGCAGCCTTCCCCAGACTAGATCCTACCGGTCACACCTGCAGTTTTCCGAGGCCAGCCTTCAGAGGACCAGAATCCCAGTTTGGGAATTGTGTGTGTGTTTAACTAAAAATTGAAGTGTAGTTCATTTACAATGTCGTGTTAGTTTCAGGCATACATCACAGTGATTCAGCTATACATATATTTGCATATTCTTTTTCATATTCTTTTCCACTGTGATTTATTGCAGGATATTGAACATGGTTCCCTGTGCTCTACAGTAGGACCTTGATGTTTATCCATTCTATAAATACCAGTTTGCATTTACTAATCCTAAATCCCCAATCCTTCCCTCCCTCTTGGCAACCGTAAGTCTATGTCTGTGAATCTATTTCTGTTCATAGATGGGCTCATATTTTAGATTCTGCATATAAGTAGTATCAGGTGGTATTTAGCTTTCACTGTCTGACTGACAGAGATACGATAATCTCTAGGTCCATCCATGTTTCTGCAAATGACATTATTTCATACTTTTTCATTCTTTTTATGGCTTAGTATTCGTGTATAAACATATATGTGTGTGTCTAGTATATTGGAGAAGGAAATGGCAACCCACTCCAGTGTTCTTGCCTGGAGAATCCCAGGGATGGGGGAGCTTGGTGGGCTGCTGTCTGTGGGGGTCGCACAGAGTCGGACGGGACTGAAGCAACTTAGCAGCAGCAGCAGCAGTGTGTATATATATATATGTATATATAAATGCCACATCTTCTTTATCTATTCATCTGTTGATGGACATTTAGAATTTAGGTTGCTTCCATGTCTTAGCTATTGTAAACAGAGCTGTTATGAACATATAAATGCATGAATCTTGTCAAATTACAGTTTTGTCCAGATATGTGCCAAGAAGGGGATTGCTGAATCATATAACAACTCTATTTTTAGTTTTTCGAGGACTCTCCATACTGTTTCCCATAATGGTTGCACCAATTTACATTCTTACCAACATTATAGGAGGGTTTCCTTTTCTCCACACCTTCTCCAACATTTGTTATGTGTAGACTTTTCAATTGATGGCCCTTCTGACCGGTGTGAGGTGGTACTTCATTGTAGTTTGATTTGCATTTCTCTAATAATTAGCAATGATGAGCATCTTTTCACATGCCTGTTGGCCATCTGTGTGTCTTATCTGGAGAAACAGGTCTTCTGCTCATTGATGGCTTTTTGGTTTTTCATTATTGAGTTGCATGAGCTGTTTGCATATTTCAGAAATTAAGCCCTTGTTGCTTGCATCATTTGCAGATATTTTCTACTATTCTGTATGTTGTCTTTTCATTTTGTTTGTGGTTTCTTTTGCTGTGCAAAAGCTTATAAGTTTGATTAGGCACCATTTTTTAATTTTTGCTTTTATTTCTATTGCCTTGGAAGACTATATATATTATTTTTCAGATTCTTTTATTATGTGGTAATACAAGATACTGAATGTAGTTCCGTGTACTATACTGTAGGCCTTTGTTGATCGATTTTTCTGTATAGTAGTGTGTATATGTTGGGAGAAGGCAATGGCACCCCCACTCCAGTACTCTTACCTGGAAAATCCCATGGGCGGAGGAGCCTGGTGGGCTGCAGTCCATGGGGTCGCTAAGAGCTGGACACGACTGAGCGATTTCACTTTCACTTTTCAATTTCATGCATTGGAGAAGGAAATGGCAATCCACTCCAGTGTTCTTGCCTGGAGAATCCCAGGGACGAGGGAGCCTGGTGGGCTGCCGTCTATGGGGTCGCACAGAGTTGGACACAACTGAAGCAATTTAGCAGCAGCAGCAGCAGCAGCAGCATGTATATGTTAATCCCAAATGCTTCATTTATGCCCTTCCTCCCACTATCCCCTTTGGTAACCATTAGTTTGTTTTCTATGTCTGTGAGTCTATTTGTTTTTTAAATAACTTCATTTGTGTAATTTTTAATATCCCACATAAAAGTGATATCATATATTTGTCTTTGACTTACTTCCCTTAGTATGATAAACTCTAAGTCCATCAGTGTTGCTGCAGATAGCATTATTTTATTCTTTTTAAGGCTGAGTAATATTCCACTGTGTGTGTGTGTGTGTGTGTGTGTGTGTGTGTGTGTGTGTGTGTGTGTGTGTTCTTTAACCATTCATCTGTTGATGAACACTTAGGTTGCTTCCATGTCTTTGCTATCATAAAAAGTGCTGCTGGGAACACTAGGACACATGTATTTCTTTGAAATCTCCAGATATATGCCCAGGAGTGGGATTGCAGGATCATATGGTAATTCTATTTTTAATTTTTCCAGAACCTTCCATACAGTTCCCCACAGTGACTATACCAATTTACATTCCCACCAACAGTGTCAGAGGGTTCCTTGTTCTCCACACCCTCTCCAGCTTTTATTAGGAATCTTGTGTTTAGCTGACAAGACTGTGGGCTTTTCAAGAATAGATCAGTTTAGCACTGGCCTATCTTACCATGCATGCTCATTAAAAACCACTGATTCAATTAGTCAATATAAGAAAGGTGTGCGTGTAGGTGTAAGTGTGATCACACATACAACCTGTAAGCGTGTGAACACGTGTGTACATTTCTGTGCAGGTGTGAGTCTGGGTATGTGGGTACAGTATGGACGTGCAAACCTGTGCATGCACGTGTCTGTGTGGATATACTATGTACACATGTGAGGGTGCACGTGTGTGTATCTGTGTGCAGGGGTGTTATGCAATGAAAGTGTCCCCCACCAAATTCTTACACCAAAGGCCTAACCCACAATGTGAGGCTATTAGAAGGCAGGCTTTGGGGAAGCTATTGTGATTGGCCGAGGTTATAAAGGTGGAGCCCCATGATAGGATTAGTGCCCTTACAAGAAAAGGAGGGGACCTGAGACCATCCTGTCTCTGCTGTGTGAGGACGTGCTGGGCCAGAAAGGGCTCTGACCAGGAACTGAATCAGCCAGCACTTTGCTCTCAGCCTTCCCAGGCCCAGACTGCTGAGAAGTAAATGTCTGCTGTTTAATCTCTGCATGAGTGGTATTTTGTCACAGGAGCCTGAGCTGACTAAGAAGGTGGCTAATGTCCCATGTATGCATGTGTGTGTATGTGTGTGTGCAGCTGTGTGAGTGCCATGTATGAGTGGGCATGCTGAGAGTGTTCCCAGGGCCTGGGGGTGTTCCCTCAGTGTGCTGAATACAGATCCCTCCTCTGAGGAACTTATAGGGGCCTCTGATCATGACCCTGAGCACATTCCCAGCGTGTGGCCAATGGGGCCTCAGTTCTCCAACCAAAGCTATCCATCTCAGCTCACCACCGGTTTCTCTTCAGTACACGCCCATAGAGCTCTTTCCTGCATCACCCAAAGGGCTGGTCCTGGTTTTGGTACGGGCTGTGGTGTCCATGGCTGGGGTCCAGCTGTGTGGGGAGCTGTGGGGGCCACCAGAGTCTTTACTGGGGGTTGGGGAAACAGCTCTTCTTCCACTCAATAGTCATTGCTGCACTGGGCTGGGTCCTGAGATGGAGGGAGGACCAGCCTTCCCAATCTGCTCTCAGCATCCCTGAAGGAGAGACGCTGGGGCCTCCTGCGAGGTGGGAGGGGCTGTTCGGAGTTCAGCCTGGAGCCTGAATGGGCCTAAGAGCTTGCAGGAGAGCAAGGAAGCCGGTATCCTGTTCAGTTCTGAGAACTAAGTGGGCCCCAAGCATGCACAGAGTGTGCCCTCAGGCAGACAGAAGGTGCCAGTGTGTCTGTGGCCCAGCGCCTGGCAGCAGATTGCATCCTGTGGAAGAGTTGAGGCTGCCCCATGGATGGGATGGAGCAGGAGAGGAGGAACCAGCACACTCTGGAACTGCCCAAAGTAGTGTGGCAGCTGAGAATAGTGGGGGTCCCTGAGACAGACTCCACGTGCACCTCAAAACTCACTGGGTGCAGGTGAGGGGGGACATGGTGGGAGGCAGGAGTCCTGCTTGCTCAGGCAGGGTGCACACGCACCAGAGATGCTCTTCCCCAGACCTGAGGAAATTAGGCTTCCAGGGGATCGGCGAGGCCCATCCTTTTGTCTTTAAGGAGCTCATGGTTCTTATACTGTGGAGGGTAGAGGTGAGAGGGAAGGGTGATAGGATCCATCACATGTGTTTCCATACATGGTAGAATCTGCTATGTGCCACAGGAAGGCCACAGACTAGCTTTGTGGGGATTGAGGGGAGGGAGCGATTGTGAAATTGACCCTCCTGGTGTGTGTCAGGTGCTGTGCAGGTTCGTGCTGACCTGTGTCACCTGGACAGGGATGGACACCTGACCACCCTCCCGGCGCACAGAGGGAAGCTTTAATCACAGGGTGGTCAGGGAATGCTCCTTAGGGACAGGCAGGATCGTGGCCATTTGTTGCCTTGGCTGTCTCAGGACCCATCCTGGAAGGCCACATCTTTCTTGGAAGTGTCTCCAAAAAGCCCAGACAGGCAGATCAGATCCCAGCCCTGCAATATAGCTTTTTCAGGAACCACCAAAGTGGCTCTGAGAGTCCTCTGGAGTCAGACGTGCTGGAGGCCATGGGCAGGATGTAGGACTGGGCCTGGAGTTGAGGACCAAGGCCGTGTCACTGCAGAAGTCATCGGCTGAGCTCCGTGTGCCCGCAAGGACGCTTTATTTAAGGCCAAGCAGACGCTCTGGGAAACAGTACTGTCATGACTCAATCTCTCAGAATGCCATAGCAATTTAAAAAAGTATATGTACACTTTTTGCCACATCTTAGATGTCCTTCCGCCTACAGAAACCGTCAAATAAAAATTAATTTTGCCTTAAAAAACCACGCTGCATATTTTTGACACTCAATGTCTGTTCATTTGCATGGGACACGTTCTTCCATAATGAATCATCGTAACGCTTAAATTAAACACAGTAAAAGAATGGTTAATGCCATAACACGCTGACAATTTAACCTGGCCAATATTTTTATTGCCTTGTACAATAAACCTAACAGAGCACAACTTGCTTTTGACTGGTGGAAAATCGGTTATGAACCGCCAGGGAGCGGCCAATTTTTCAAAAGCAGCCATTCAGTCATACTATAGCCACTAAGACTTTTTTTTCCCATACACTATTGCTGTTATAATCTTTTGAGGATATTTTATCACAGCAATAACCTCCTCAAAATCAGTCTTTACTGCAGTTAATGACTGGACAGCTGGAGCTATAACTGGCCTTGGCTTTGCCCCCAGCCATTAGCTAACAAACCAGTTGTTATCTGCAGGTAACAACTGATTTCTTGTGGAATTTTCTTGATGAAGTGTCTCACTGGATCAAAGTTATTTTTCCCCTTTCTGACCAGCTTCATGTATCTCAGTGGGTGACTCAAGAGGTGGGAAGTTGAAGGCTCTCTGTAACTCCCAAGCACAAACCACGGGGTCTGGTCCAGAGGGCAGCTTATTGCCATGCCTCCCTGTGCTCCAGGGGAGGCCAGGGCTGGCATCTACCACGTGTTGGCTTTGCGAGGGCCCCTCTTGACAGAGTGTGGGATACAGTGAGACAAGACTGCTCTGCTGAGCTGAACGGCCAGACAGAACGCAGGGCTGACCACCTGGGAGATGCTGAGGACTGGCCAGCCAGGCCAGGCTGAGAGCCATCCCTGGGAATTTGGGGTGGAGGCGGAAATGGGACCAATTCCAGGCACAGAAGTCCACGGGATTGACAAGCACCGTGTGTTTGATACATTTCTGCATTTGGATTTATGCATCTTCCTTTCGTGTTTCACTTTTGATCACCATTATAAAATGTGAGCTTTTTAAACTAGTGATTTAAAGTTATGCAATGTTCATCTATTTTACAGTGAACATATATTTAAGGACAAGATTAGCAAATTTGGACCTTGGCACCAAGGCTAAATATGTTAATGCAAAGGATTGTTATTGTGATTAAATATTACAGGTTGACCTGAGTAAAATTAGGGGAGGGAATGGTTTGTACAGAATGCCGAGTTGAAGGGAGGCGGGTTCCAAAGGGTCGGTCTAACACACTCAGTGCCTATGAGTCCTCCTAGCTTCTGACATAGACTGGAGGGGGAACAGGCTCCCTCCTCATTTATAATTGGGTTTTAATATTCCCAGTACTTAGCATCAGGAGAAGTGGATGGGGTGCTGCGGCATTAGAGTAATGAGGAAACATTACAAAGTGATCACCTGTTTGTGGCAGCCGTTTGAAATTCTGCAGATTTATCAGTGTTTACTGCATGAGGCTAAGATTCGATTCGAGAAATCACAGTGCTGATTGCAGTAACTTTACATATGCGTCCTTAACAAGCGGGGCAAAACAAAAAATTAATGTTTTTAAAAGCGAAATAGGATTTTTCCAGCCTGGAGAGAAGACTAATTAAAATCACTTCAAATTCTTAAATGAGTTTTAATTTGAGAGAGTGGAATTCTTTCAAGAATATGAGTTAGCTAAATATTTGAAATCATTATATATCATGCTTACCTGAAGCCCAAGTTGTTTAGAAATTAAATAACAAATTAAAAATGAGCACAGTATTCAATTTTGAGTTGGGTGACTCCCATCTGGGGCAAGATGGAGTTTCTAGAAATGTGGCAGGCCACTTTGGGTAAGTTGCAAAGTAAACCAGGCTTCCTACAAATTCCCAAATTCAAACACTGCCACTGGACGAAAGCAATTTTATGATTTTAAATCATTTTGAATTTCATAAACCCAACTCTTTAACCTTTTGGAAATGACAAAAAGTGCAACACATTCTTAACATTTCTGATCATTCTACACTATGCTGGCCCCATAAAGCTCATCTTTTCCAAATTTAAGCACTTAAAAATGTGAAGTGCTCCAATAAATTTAAATTGGCATATGCTTCGCATATCAATGGGAAATGATTCAAGCATTAGAGGCTGGAAGTGGTGAGTGAGGGCAAGTAAACCAGAGCATCCATTGTCACGGGATTGATTTTTAATGACTTTCTATTGATTTGGTGCCTTTTAAACCTGATGATCTAAGGTTGGTCTTGAATATCTATCACATGTATCTTTGCCCAGCTCTTGCTTCACAGTGATTGTTGGTTGCTTTCTGGCAAGAGGGGAAAAACATCTGAGCACATTTGAGTCCTTCCAGGGACAAGAACTGAATAGCCACCTACCTAAAGGGCAGCATACTGTTCACGACTCTAGTGGTTGTAGGTGATAACAGCCAATTCAAGCCAAAAAGGGATTTATTAGTTCTCATAGCTGAAAAGTCCTAGAGTGGATCAGAAATGACTGAATCCAGGGCCTCTCTTCCCTCCCTTGTTCTCACTCTTGCTGCAGCTCTCTCCTATCTCTCTTGCTCATTCTCCTTCACTTTTTTTCACTCCCACCTCTTCCTCCATCTCTGCTTTTCCTTCCTGATGTCTTCAGGCAAGTCTCTTTGAATGTACAGCCCCTGTCAGTTCTAGGGGAGCATCTTATACTTCCGGGTCCATTGAAAAGAGACTGTTTCTTAGCAATATCCCAAAGGAGGTCCTGAATCAAGTCTCATTGATCAAGTTGGGTCTTCAGCCCATTTCTGAGCTAGTCCCTATGGTCAGGACGATTCAGTGTTCTGATTGGCCTAATCTGGCCCAAAATCCACTTTTGCAAGCAAGAGTAGGGTAAAATCCAAAACACTTGAATTGGTAGCGAGCAGGAAGTAAACATGAGTCTTGTTATGAGGTCTGGAGGTCCTGTCTGTCTTCCAAGTGTTCTTGCCTCTCTCTCTTGTGGGCAATTGTAGGTTACGGTTACTTGCTTCTTTGAAATCAGACAGGCCATGTGATTTGCCTTGGCCAGTGAAACAGGAGAGGAAGTGACGCGAATTACTTCAGGGTGGAAACTTTAAGAGCTCCAGGCAGGGGATGCTCCCGCAGCCTGGGATTCACAATGCTGAGATGTGGAGCAGGGCCCTCATCCGGAGTCCTAGTCAGCTTGGGTTGCTACAACCAGAATACCGTAGATGGAGTGACTTAAATAACACATTCATTTTGCACACTTTTGGAGGCTAAGTAAGTGTAAGATCAGGGTGCCCACATGGACAAGTTCTGGTAAGAGTCCCCTTGTTGGCTTCCTTACATGGCAGAGGAAGAAAGAGTTGGGCCTCTTTGTCCCCTTACATGGGGACCAATCCCATAATGGGGTTCCATCTGCATGGCCTCATTCAAACCCAACTACCTCTCAGATACCATCACTGTTGGCTTAAGGCATCAACATAAGAATTTTGGGAGGACAGAAACATTCAGCTGATGGCAGTCAGTCAATCCATGATGGACACAGAAAGGGAAAAAAAAAAATATTGGTTAAGTGTGTGTTAGTTGCTCAGTCATGTCTGACTCTTTGCAACCCCATGGACTGTAGCCCACCAGGATCCTCTGTGCATGGAATTCCCCAGGCAAGAATACTGGAGTGGGTTGCCATTTCCTTTTCAGGGGAATCTGACCAACCCAGGGATCGAACCCATGCCTCCTGCACTGACAGGCAGATTCTTTACCATTGGAACCACCTGGGAAGCCCATTGGTTATAAGAAACTATAAATATTTTGGGATTGCTTATCAACCTAGCATAACCTAGGCTGTCCTGGAGTGATGTGGAAATCAGTATAAAAAAATCAGATCCTATTAACACCCAAACCTGAGATATGCAGCACTGACATTGTAGAGAGTGGTGAGCAGTCAGGAAATGATTACCAGAGGCTGGAAAAATCATGAATGACATGATTATACGGTGAAGTGTTTGGCAAAATTATCACCTGTAATAAACTTACAGCTCTTGGAGAGAGTTTGGACAATAGGATATTCACAGTGTGTACTAATGACTAAAGGTTTCATTTAGCAAGGTAATACAAGAAAAACATAATTTAAAAATAATTGTCTTGCTTGCAAGCAGGAATGAAAGGGCATACATCAGAGACTTGTAGGGTTGGAGGATGCAACACCTTCTTAACCCCTAACAGTAAAAGATAAAACTGAATCCTTCAGTGACAAAGGCTGATTCAAACTCAGCTTCAAAGAAACATAAAATTAAGAGTGCAGATGTCACACCATCACCAAAACCTCTAAATTGATTCAATTAATAAGATTAAAATAAAAATTTATCAGTTGGGCAAAAATTTGAGGGAAAAGAAAATTAAGATCCTCTCCCCAAAGCTTGATAGATTCAAAGTTTATATTAGAAAACTTGAGGAAAGATATAGATAGCTGGTAAAGCTATCTCTCCCTCTCTTATATTATGAGATGGACAATCCACAAGTTGACATCCTCTCTTGAAACCATGAGACAATGGAGGATGAAGGACAATCAAATAACTCCAAATCTTGAGAGACACTGTGGAAGACTGTGATGATTGCTCATCTAAGGCAGAAGCCACCAGATGTGGGCAAGGAGAATTCATCTAGAGGACTAGACAAATTGGTGGAGGCTGCGTGGAGGCTGGATGGAGGCTGGTGGGACAATGTGCTGTCTGTGGAGGCCACAGGCACAGTAGCACGTGTGTGCCTTATTGCCAGATTATTCTCCGCAAAATTCCACCAGACACTCATGGAGACGGCTGGGGAGAGAAAAATATGATCACTGCAAGAGGTGAGCAAAACTCCATCTGTTCTCTTCTATCTCTCCTGACATCATCAAAAACTGCTGCACTTAGAGCACCGGTAAAAATCCATTACAACTAGGATAAGAAAGCAGAAGAAAACCCTTGAGCCCTGGGAAGGAACAGGAAAAGGTACTAGACTCAGAACCAGAAGTAATCATTCTAACTATAACTAGAGAAATTTGAAGACTCTGGTGTACCAACAGTAACTATAGCAAAAACAGGCTTCCAACTGGGCCTAACTCCTAATAAGATTAACATAAAAGGCCTAACAAAGGGAAGATATGTCCACTTCCAAGCACAAAAATCTACCTCAGACTTATTGTCCTACACAAGATGTCCAGTTTTCAACAAAATTGTGAAGCATATGAAAATATTAAAAAAAATTGATATACCTTCAAGAGACAAAATAATTAACCTGAACCATACCCAGATGCTGAAGTCATCTGGCGGATGATTAAAATTATGATGATTAATATGTTAAAGGCACCGATGGAAAAAATGCACAGCATGCAAGATCAGATGAGAATAGAGCATTGTGAGGAAATATCAAATGGCATGACATATCTATTATTGGAATTACAGAAGAAGATGTAAAGAGTAAGGCAGAAAAATTATTTGAAAAATAATAGCCAGGAATTTTCCATAATTAATGACAAATACCAGATCACAGATCCAGGAAGTTCAGCAACCATAAAATAATATAAATACACCTACCCTGAAGAAATGAACAAACTCAAAAAAAAGCAAACATGCAGGTATGTAAGGCAGGCAGAAAGCAGAAGACAGAGAAAATCCAGAATGCAATCAGAGAGGGAAAAACATTTACAGAGAGACAAAGATGCTTGTCAGAAATTATGGCAGCTAGAAGACGATGAAGGGACATCTTCAAAGTTCTCAAAGAATAAACAAAGTGCATATAAAAAATAGTACAGGGAGCATCCTCGGTGGCTCAGTGGTAGAGTCTACCTGCCATTGCAGGAAACAGGGATTTGACCCCTGGTCTGGGAAGATCCCACGTGCCATGAAGCAGCCCAGACCATGCCCCACAGCTACTGAACCTGTGCCCTAGAGCCGGGAGCCACAGCTGCCTGCCCCACGCGCCAGGACCACTGGGCCCACGTGTCTTAGAGCCCAGGCTGCTCAAGAGAAGCTGCCCTGATGAGACGCCCACACACGACGACAAAGAGTAGCTCCTGCTTGCCACAAGCAGAGAAAAGACTGCGCAGCAAGGAAGACCCAGTACAGACAGAAATAAATAAATTAAATAGGTCTTAAAAAATAGTACATAGAATGAGAAAGAGGAACTGGACTCCTCCACTTTTGTAAACTCCTTACACTGCATATGAAGCAGTATGATATTACTTGAAGTAGACTGTCATTGATTAAAGATGTATATTATAAACCCTGCTGCAACCATTAAATAAAATAATGAGTCATAGGGCAATAGCAGAGAAAAAGTGGAATCATAAACATATTCAATTAATTCAAGTGATGGGAGACAGAAAAAAAGAAACACAAGCAGATTAAATGAATATAAGAAAGTCAGTAAAATATTATTCAAACGCATCATAATGTTTATGTCTAAATACATCAATCAAAAGACAGAGACTTACAGGTGGATTAAAAAACAAATATGCTTTCTATAGTAGAAACTCACAATATGCTATGTACAATATACCTATATAAGAAACTATACAAAACTAGTTAAAAAGTGAAATGATTTAAAAATATATATCATGAAACCCTGATTTCATTTCCTTGGGTGTATACCTGGGAATTGTATTGCTGGGTCATATGGTAACTTGATATTTAACCATTTGAAGAACTGCTAGATTGTTCTCCAAAGTGAGTATACCGGTTTATAGTCCCACAAACAATGTATGAGCATTCTGATTTCTCCACAGCCTCATCAGCAACTTTTCTTTTCCCCTAGTTTTATTGAAATGTAATTGACATTGAACATGGTATAAAGTTTAAGATGTATACCATAATGATTTGACCACACATATCGTGAAATGATTGGGCTTCCTAGATGGTGCTAGTGGTAAAGAACACTCCCACCAATGCAGGAGATGTAAGAGATGTGGGTGCAATCCCTGCGTCGGGAAGATTCCCTTGGAGGAACCCACTCACAGCAGCCAACTCCAGTAATTCTTGCTTGGGAAACCCCATGGACAGAGGAGCCTGGCAGGCTACAGTCTATAGCGTCACAAAGAATCAGACACCACTGAAGCAACTTAGCATGCATGCATGTACTGTGAAATGATTACCCCAGTAAACTTTGTCAATATCCATCATTTAATATAAATACAAATAAAAAGAGAGGAAAAGAAAAAACTTTTCTCTTGTGATGAGAACTCTTAAGATTTATTCTCTTCACTTTCATATATACTATTCAGAACAGTTAACTACAGCCATTACTTTGTATATAACATGCCTAGTACTTATTTATCTTATATGAATTTTGTACCTTTTGACCATTTTCATCCAATTCCTCCTTTACTCCCACCTTTGGTAACAAATCTGTCTATGAGTTTGACTTTTTCTCTTCTCTCTCTCTCTCTCTTTTTTTTTAAAGATTCCACCCATGAGTGAAATCATGTATTTGCCTTTCTTTGACTTAATTCACTTTGCAGAATGCCTTTAAGGTCCATTTATGTTAGAGATAGATGGCAGATAAATAGGCGATAGATAGATTTTCTATTTATTCAGTTCATTTCAGTTCAGTTCAGTCACTCAGTTATGTCCGACTCTTTGCAACCCCATGAATTGCAGCACGCCCCTGTCCATCACAACACCCGGAGTTCATTCCAACTCATGTCCATCGAGTCAGTGATGCCATCCAGCCATCTCATCCTCAGTCATCCCCTTCTCCTCCTGCTGCCAATCCCTCCCAGCATCAGAGTCTTTTCCAATGAGTCAACTCTTCACATGAGGTGGCCAAAGTACTGGAGTTTCAGCTTCAGCATCATTCTTCCAAAGAACACCCAGGACTGATCTCCTTCAGAATGGACTGGTTGGATTTCCTTGTAGTCCAAGGGACTCTCAAGAGTCTTGTCCAACACCACAGTTCAAAAACATCAGTTCTTCGGCACTCAGCTTTCTTCACAGTCCAACTCTCACATCCATACATGACCAGAGGAAAAACCATAGCCTTGACTAGATGGACCTTTGTTGGCAAAGTAGTGTCTCTGCTTTTGAATATGCTATCTAGGTTGGTCATAACTTTCCTTCCAAGGAGTAAGGGTCTTTTAATTTCATGGCTGCAGTCACCATCTGCCGTGATTTTGGAGCCACTAAAAATAAAGTCTGACACTGTTTCCACTGTTTCCTCATCTATTTCTCATGAAGTGATGGGACTAGATGCCATGATCTTCGTTTTCTGAATGTTGAGCTTTAAGCCAACTTTTGCACTCTCCTCTTTCACTTTCATCAAGAGGCTTTTAGTTCCTCTTCACTTTCTGCCATAAGGGTGGTGTCATCTGCATATCTGAGGTTATTGATATTTCTCCTGGCAATCTTGATTCCACCTTGTGCTTCTTCCAGCCCAGCATTTCTCATGATGTACTCTGCATAGAAGTTAAATAAGCACGGTGACAATATACAGCCTTGACATACTCCTTTTTCCTATTTGGAACCACTCTGTTGTTCCATGTCCAGTTCTAACTGTTGCTTCCTGACCTGCATATAGGCTTCTCAAGAGGCTGGTCAGGTGGTCTTGTATTACAACTTTTAAATCCACTCATCCATAGATGAACACGTTTCCATATCTTAGCTATTGCAAATAATGCTGTTATGAACATGCTGGTTTGATCCCTGGATTGGGAAGATCCCTGGAGCAGGAACTGGCAACCCACTCTAGTATTCTTGCCTGGCAGTCTCATGGACAGAGGAGCATGGAGGGCTACAGTTCGTGAAGTCACAAAAGAGTCAGAGACAACTTAGTGACTAAAACATCAGTGAACATGAGGGTACAGATATCTCTTTGGCCTAGTGTCTTTGTTTCTTCAGATATATTCCCTGAGGCAAAACTGCTGCATCTATGGCAGTTCATTTTCCTTTTTCGAGAAACCTCCATACTGTTTTCCATAGTGGCTATACCAACACTTGTTCTTATTTGATCTTTCGATTCCCATTGTCCTAGTGGAGATAAACTTTGATCTCTTTGTGGTTTTGATTTGCATCTGCCTGATGCTAAGCATCTTTTCGTGCTTATTGGCCATTTGCTTTGTCTTCTTGGTAGAAATGGCTGTTCATATTCTTCGCCCATTTTAAAATTTGGGGGTCTTTTTTACTATTCTATTGTAAGAATTCTTTATAGATGTTAGACACAAATTCCTTATCAAATATATGATTTGCAAATATGCTTTGAGGCACAAAAGTTTTTAATCTTTATGAAGCCCAGTTTATTGATTATATCTTTTGTTGCGTGTGCTTTCGGTATCATATCTGAGTCCACTGCCAAATTCAAGGTCATGAGGATTTACTTCTATATTTTCTTATGAGTTTTATCTCTTAAATTCAAACCTTTGATTCATTTCAAGTTAATTTTTGTGTTTGATGTGAAGTAAGGGTCCAATTTCATTCTTCTGTATGTGAATATACAGTCATCCTAGTACCACTTATTGGAAAGACTATTCTTTCCAGACTGAATAGTCTTGGCACCTATGTCAAAATCAATTGACTATAGACACATGGGCTTATTTCTAGACTCTCAGTTCTAGTCCACAGACCTATTTGTCTATTCTTATGCCGCAGTAAGGTAAAGAATCAACCTACCAATGCAGGAGATGCAAGAGAGACTGATTCGATCCCTGGGTTAGGAACATTCCCTAGAGAAGGAAATGGCAACCTACTCCAGTATCCTTGCCTAGAAAATCCTATGGACAGAGGGGCCTGGTAGGCTTTAGTCTATGGGGTCACAAAGAATTGGACACAACTGGGTCTCCACACACACACACACACACACACACACACACACATACACACACACATCACAGTATCTTGATTACAGTTGCTTTGTAGTAAATTTTGAAACTGGGAATTGTGAGTTCCCTAACTTTATTCTTTTTAAGATTGATTTGGCTATTCTCGATGCCTTGATATTTATTCTATGTAAATTTTAGAGTCAGTGTGTCAATTTCTACAAAGAAGCCCACTGATATTGTGTTGAGTCTATAAATCAGCTTGAGGCGTATTGTCACTTAATATTTAATCTTTCAGTTTGTCAAAATGGGATGTTTCCAGTTTATTTGTACTTAAAAAAATTCTTTTCTATAATGCTTTTATAGTTTTCAGAATGTAATTATTTGAATTTTATTCTTTTTGGTGATACTATAAAATGGTTTGCTTAATTCTCTTTGTGATTGTTCATTGCAAGTATTTAGAAATGCAATTAATGTCTGTATATTTATATTGCATCTGGCAAACTTGTTTTGAACTTGTCCCTTAGTTTTAACAGTACTTTAGTGGATTTCTTAGGGTTTTCTATATACAAAATCATGTCCTCTGTAACTAGAATAGTTTTACTTCTCACTTTACCTTATGGTTGTCTTTTATTTCTTTTTCTTGTCTAGTTGCCTTGGATAGAACTTCTAATGCAGGGTTGAATAGAAGTGGTGAGAGTGAATATCCATCCATGTTTTGTTCCTAATTCTAGACTGAAAGTATCAACCTTTCACAATTATTATGTTAGCTGTGGGCTTTATAAAGATGTCCTTTATAAGGCTGAAGAAGTTCCCTTCTATTTCTAGTTTGTTGAGTGTTTTTTTCTGTGCAAGATGTTAGATTTTGTCAAAATCTTTTTCTGTGTCAAGTGAGATGATCATGTGGTTTTCACTTTTCAGTCTAGCGGTATAGAGTATTATCCCCGGAGGAGGGCATGGCAACCCACTCTGGTATTCTTTCCTGGAAAATCCCTGTGGACAGAGGAGTCTACTGGGCTACCATCCATGGGGTCGCAAAGAGTCGGGCTGGACAACTGAATGACTAAACACAAGCACAAGCATGGGGTATTATATAAGTTGATGTCAGGGTGTTAAACTAATCTTGTATTCCAGGGATAGATCACACTTGGTCACTGTGTATATGTTTTCATAGATGTCTTTTTATATCATTTTACACGTTGTTTAATTTGGTTTGCTAGTATTTGGTTGAGGGTTTTTGCATTCATATTTATAAGAGATCAGTAGCTTTCTTTCCTTGTCAGGTGTTTGCCTGGTTTTGGTATCAGGATAATGCTGACCTTATTGAATGGATTTGGAAGTGTTCTTTCCTATTCTACTTTTGGGAAGAATTTGTGATAAACTCTTCCAAGTGAAGAAGCAATATTTGGATAACAGGTATTGATTCTTCTTTAAATATTTGGTAGACCTGATAAAGAATCACCTGCCAAGCAGGAGACATAGAAGATGTAAGTTTGATCCCTGAGTTGGGAAGATGCCCTGAAAGAGGAAATAGCAACCCGCTCCAATATTCTTACCTGAAAAGTTACCATGGACAGAAGAGCCTGGCAGGCTACATACTCCATGGGGTTGCAAAGAATCAGACATGACTGAGCACAGCAGGAAAAAAAAAAAAAAGAAAGAAAAAAAAAAGAATTGAGCAGTGAAGGTATCTGAGTCTGAGGTGTCTTTGTGAGTAGTTTTTAAACTACCCATTCAATCTCCATTTGTGCAAGTCTATTCAGATTCTGTTTATTCTCGAATCAATTTTTATGGATTGTGTCTTCATAGAAATTTTCCCTTTCCTCTAAATTATCTAATTTATATACATACAATTGTTCATATAAAAATTCCTTTATAATTTATTTTTATTTCTGAAAGGTCAGTAGTAGTGTCTCCTCTTTCATTTTTGATTCTAATAATTTGAATCTTCTACTTTTTAAAATTATCAATATAACATTTGTTAATTTTTTTGATCTTTTCAAAATACTGGCTTTTGGGGTCAGTGTTGTTTTTCCTATTGTTTTTTTGTTCTCTATTTCAATGATTTCCACTCTAAATGTTATTATTTTTTGCTTTTAAAAAAAATGTTTAGCTTGCCTCCTTCTAGTGTTTTAAGGTAGATGATCAGGTTACTGATTTGAGATCTTTCTTCTTTTTAAGATAGAAATATATTAAATATAAATTTTTCTTTAAGCACTGCTTTCATTGCATCCCATAAATTTTGGTATGTTTTATCTTCATTTTCCTTCATCTCAAAGTATTTTGTAACTTATCTTTTGATTTCTTTTTTTGACTCATAGCTTACGTAGGAGTGTATTTTTGATTTCCACATATTTGTGAGTTTCCCAGATTTCCTTTTGTTATTGATTTATAATTTTGTTCTACATGATTAGGGAACATACTATGTCTCATTTAATCCTTTCAAATTTATTGAGAATTTTTATGGCCTAGTGTATGACCTACCTTGGATAATATTCTATGTATATTTGAGAAGAATGTACATTCTCCAGTTGTTGAATACAGTGTTCTTTAGATGCCCGTTAGATCTAATTGTTTTATGGTGTTGTTCAAGTGTTCAGTTTTCTTTTTGATCTGCCAAGTTGTTCTATCCGTTATTGAGGGTAGGTATTGAAGTTGCCAACTATTATTGTTCAACTGCCAATTGTCAATTACTCTCTTCATTTCTGTCAGTTTTTGCTTCAAGTATTTTGTGCTCTGTTATTAGGTGCACATATCTTTGTAATTTTATATCTTCCTGATGGATTCATTCTTTTAGCATTATAAAATATTCTTCTTTATCTCTAGTAACACATCTAAAAGCTACTTGTTTGATAGATCCAAATGCACCTATAATTCCAGCTTCCTTGTGGTTGCTATTTGCATGCTATACCTTTTTTCCCATCCTTTTCCTTAGACTTGGTTTGTATCTTTGATTCTAAAATACATCTATGCAGACAGTATATAGTTGGATTATGTTTCTATTTCCCCCGGAAATCTCTGTCCTTTGATTGGCTTGTTTCATCCATACAGATTTTAATGCTGATGCTATTATGTGTATAGCTGGGTTTACAACAGCCATCTATTCATATGTTTTCTGTACATCTTCTGTATTTTTTGTTCTTCTATTCCTTTTTATTTCTTCCTTTTGCATTTAAATTAAAATATTTTTAATATAAAGTTTAATTTGTTAATTTTTTTGTACTATGCTTTCTTAAATTGCTCCTTTACTTGCTTACCTTATACATTCTTATCAGAATCAGTTTCAATTTATACTAACAGTTCCAGTGAGATTTAGAAACATCACTGCTGTATAGTTCTATTCATTCCCTCCGCTTTTGTAGTAGTATTGTTTTATATATATCTCTATAAATGTTACGTGGCCAACAATACTGTTATAATTATTAATTATGTAAGTTTGATGGCTTCCCTGGTGACTCAGATGGTAAAGAATATGCCTACAATGCAGGAGACCTGGGTTCAATCCTAGGTCAGGAAGATTTCCTTGGAGAAAGGAATGGCTACCCACTCCAGTATTCTTGCCTGGAGAATTCCATGGACAGAGGAACCTGGTGGATGATAGTCCATGGGGTCACAGAGTCAGACACGACTGAATGGCTAACACTTTCTTTTTAAAAGTTGAGAGAAAAGAGAGCAAGCACATGTTTGCAACTTTTGTTATATTAACTATCCTATTTATTACTTCTGATTTTCCCCACTTGTTTCTGTGGATCGAGTCACCATCTGTCCTTAGCCCAGCATATTTTTACCTTCATCCACCTCCATTGTACAGATATATTACCTTTCTTTATACTTTAAGCTCAACAATATATTATGTACATATTATTTTATATAGTTATTTAAAAAAATCAGTTAATAAGAAGAAAAGAATATACCTATATCATCTTTTATAATTATATATTTGCCTTTACTGGAACTCTGTTTTTTCTTATAGATTACTGCCTAAGGTTACTTGGTTTCAACCTAAAGAAATTCCACTAGTATTTGTTAAGTGGGTCTATTACTAGAAAATTATTTCAGTTTTTATTTTATCTGGGAATGTCTTCATTTTACCTTTATTTTTGAGATATCCCATTGATAGACATGGGATTGTTGGCTGGTTTTTCTTTGAGAATTTTGAATGTGATATCATAGTGCATTCTGGCCTCAACTCTCTCTGTTGAGAAGTCAACTTTTAATCTTATGGGGTTTCCTTGTAAGTAAGTGATAAGTCATTTTTCTCCAGCTGCTTTCACAATTTTCTCCTTGTCTTTGGCTTTCAGCATTTTTACCATGATATGTCTGTTGTCCATCTTTGTGTTTAACCTGTCCGAAGTCACTGAACCTTCTGAATGCATGCTTCAATCGTGTCCAACTCTGTGCAATCCTATGGACTGTTGCCTGCCAGGCTCCTTTGTCCATGAGATTCTGCAGGCAAGAGTCCTGAAGTGAGTTGCCATTTCCTTCTCAAGGGATCTTCCCGACCCAGGGATCGAACCCATATCTCTTATATCTCCTGCTTTGGCAGATGGGTTCTTTACCACTAGAGCCACCTGGGAAGCCAAAGCTTCTGAACACATAAATTAATTTTCATAAATTGGAAAATTTTTTCAGTAGTAATTTCTTAGAATATTTTCCTACTTCCTTCTTGTCCTCTTCTTATGGTATTCCTATTATGTGTATTTGATGTGCTTAGTGGTGTCATGTTTCTCTGAGGTTCTGTTTTTTCTTCATTCTCCCTGTTCTTCAGATTTTATAACCTTCATTGATCTATCTTAAAGTTTGTTAATTCTTTTTCAGCTAGTTCAAATCTCCTGTTGAGCCCTTCTAGTAGAGTTTTTCATGTCACTTGCTGTACTTTTCAACTTCAGAATTCTCACTTGGTTCTTTTTATATAATTGATGTTCCTTTATTGATAATTTTCCCCACTCCAGTACTCTTGCCTGCAAAACCCCATGGACAGAGGAGCCTGGTAGCTACAGTCCTTGGGGTCGCAAAGAGTCAGACATGACTGAGCGACTTCACTCACTTATTGATAGTCTCAGTCTGATGTGAAATTGGCATTATATCTTCCTTTACTTTGTTAAGTCATGATGTCCTTTAGTTTGTTGATTATATTTATAGCAGCTACTTTGAATTCTTTTTCTGATAGATCAGACATCTGGTTGCTCTCACAGGCAGTTTCTGTTGCTTGCTTTTTGTTCTAGTATATGAGTCAGTATATAAATTTTTCTGTTTTATTAAATAGTGTAACTTTTTTGAAACTGGGCATTTGAGATAGTATATTGTAGCAGCTCTGGGTGCTGATCTCTCACCTTTCTGGGGGTGATATTGTTATTTTCTTGTTTATTTATTCAGCGACGGGCTGGATTATTTGATGACATCCATGCCTTCTCACCACCTACAGTCTCGGTCTTCTAATGCTGCTCCACAGGGGGCACAGCCGTGAATGGGACTACAGCCACGCTGGCAGTGGCTTTCAGTCTGTGCCTTTTCCTGGCCGCATCAGCGTTTAATCTCCACTACCGGCCAGCTGAATTCTCTGTTATTAAGGAAAAGTTCCCTTTAGTATTAATTACTCCACAGGCTGATCCAGTCATGTTTGAGCAACTTTGGTGAATGTTCGAGATTTGTTCTGACACCAGGAGCTTCTCCTAGCTGTCTTTCTCCCTGATTCTTTCTGGAAAAGAGAGGAGACCCTGTGCTCCTGGCTGTTCTGTTCAGGAATGGTGTTTCCATCTTGCCAGGCTGCAAGGGAGAAGGGAAGGAGAGTCTTGTTCAAGTGTCACAGACACTTGCTGCTCTTACTGGGTTTTAGTAGATTTTCATGAGTAAACAGTTCTTCATTTGTGATATGCACTGTGGATCATTCCAGAGAATTAAAATGCTTAGTTTTGTTTTTCATAATTTTTATCAGTGGAGCATACCATGTGCTATCATGACAAAAGTAAATCTCAAAGGAGGTTACCTTCTTAACCTCAGCTATGAACTTCCTATGGCTATTATCATACTTAATGGTGAAAAATGGAGTGCTCCTTCCCTAAGATTAGGAACAAAGTAGGATGTCATCTCTCAGTATTCCTACACAATCTCATAATAGAAGTCCTATCCAGTGCAATAAAGCAAGAAAAATGTATAAAAAATTATAGATTAAAGGGGGAAAATGTTTATACTTGTATAATGCAATTATCTGTGTAGAAAATTCCAGAAAAATTACAAATAAGCTTCTAGTACAAATAAGTGGTTTTAGCAAGGTTGCAGGATACAAGGTCAATATGCAAAAACAGTTGTGTTTATATATATTAGCAATGTAGAATTGAAATTCAAAATTTATATAACAGTACATTTACCATAGTACAAAAATGAAATAGGTATAAATCTAACAAAATTGGTACAGGATCTATATGCTGAAAATTATGTCACTAAGTCAATAATAACCTAGGAAGATAGCCACGATCATGGATAGGAAGATGCAACATTGTTACGATGTTAATTCTCCTCAAATTGATCTAGAGATTGACTACAATTTTATTCAAAATTCCAGCAGGCTTTTTGTAGATACTGATAAGCTGTTTCTAAAATTTATATAGAAAGGCAAAGGAATTAGAAGAGCAAAATAATTTGGATAAGAACAAAATTAGAACTCATACTACCTGATTTCCAGACTCACTATAAAGTACCATAATCAAAGCAAAATGTTATTGGTAAAATCATAGTCACATGAATCAATAGGATAGGAAGTCCAGAAATAGATTTACAAAAATGACTTTGACAAAGTCACAAAGAAAATTCAACAGACAAAAGATAATCTTTTAAGAAGTGCAAAATGTGATATATTACCATGTGTAAAATAGATAGCCAGTGGGAATTTGCTGTATGACTCAGGGAACTCAAACTGGGGCTCTGTAACAACCTAGAAGAGTGGGATGGGGTGGGAGGTGGCAGGGAGGTTCAAGTGGGAGGGGACATATGTATCCCTGTGGCTAATTTGTGTTGGTGTTTGGCAGAAACCAACACAATGCTGTAAAGTAATTATCCTTTGATTAAAAATAAACAAATTTAATTTAAAAAAGAAATGTAAATATGTATAAGAAAATATAGGAGAATGTATTTGTGATCTTGAAATAGGCAAAGAGTTTAGGTATGACACTGAAAGTATAATCTATAGAAGAAAAAGAAAAGATGAATTGTGTCAAAATTAAAAACTGTTGCTCTGGAAAAGATACCTTTAAGAGAATGGAAACACCAAATAAAGGTTGGAAGAAATATTTTCAAATTGCATTTATGATAAAAGGCTGTATCCAGCATAACTGCTGGATTTAAACAAGAGTTTAAATAACTCTTAAATTTCAACTATAAGAAAATAAATAATCCAATATTTTAAATGAGCAAAATATCTAAATAGATACGTCATGAAGGAAGATATATAGACAGCTATTAAGCATATGTAAAGAGTCCTAACATTGTTAGTCATTAGGAATAATGAAAATTTGAATTGCAATGAGATATCACCTAGAATGGCTAAAATAGAAAGTCTGAGGCTATCAAGTGCTGACATGGCTGCTGAGGAACTGACACCCTAAAACATTGCTTGTGGGACTACCAAATGTTTACGATCAATGGGGAAAGCAGTTTGGAAGTTTCTTGTAAAGTTAACCATATCTGGCAGCCCAACTCCAGTGTAAAAGAAAACGTATGTTCATATAAAAGCAATTACACAAATTTTTATAGTAGCTCTACCTATAATAGCCCAAAGTGGAAACAACACAGATGATCTTCAAAAGGAAAATAGAGAACTGCCAAACTCTTGTGCAATGGAACACTATTCAACAATAGAAAAGAACAAAGGATCGAAAACATAACACAAGGACAACTCTTAAATGCATAAGCCAGAATCCAAAGACTCCATAGTGTGTGATAGCATTTATATGACATTTTGGAGAAGGCAAAACAATATGGATGGGGTCATAAGTAGGACTTGGATGAAACAGGATATTAGGGAAATTAAAATTGGAGTAAAAACTGTAACAAATGAATCTAACTGTATTACAAATGGATGACATAAACACACTGAAGGGAGAGGGAAAGGAAAAAGCTAACCTAAGTTACTTTGCAAAATATTCAGTATTTTGTATAGTGTAAAGATAAAGACAGGATGAACTGTATACAAACGCTATATTTTAGTCAGTAATTTTTTTTCTTATTTAACACCTGTAGCAATCCTGGAACTACTCTATGTGTATAGAAGGGTTGAACAACTAAGTTATTTATTTAGATATACAGATATATTTATCTATATTTTAGATAACGAGAGCCAGATTTCTTACTGTTGGAAAAAGAAAGGGGAAAGGCTAGAATGAATCTTGTTGTGATAGATCAGAATCAGAGGCTATCTATCTATACTCATAGCTATACATACTCATACACACATAATACAAAAATGTATGTATGCTTGAGGAAATATGCATCATGTATTTCCAAGTTGTGTTTGCTGAGAAGCAATGACACCATGGTAACAATGGATATGCATACATAACGCCCCAAACCTGGCTCCTAAGGATCATTCTTCAATAAAAGCAACCAGAGCTTCTTTAGGAAGTGATCTAGTGACAGAAGCATCTTCTGGTGCCAGAAGGAAATTGTTGAAGAAAGAATGGGGCATGTTGAAAGGGCACATGAGCCAACCTGGGAGAGTTCCCAATGGCCAAATGGGAACAATTTGAGCAAAAAGAATAGCAATAGTATTGAGTTATAGCCTGATAAAATATGTATCTATGGATCCATATTTGGTATAAATAATTGAATAAACATAATAATGAGAAAGGTACAACTCTTCCTTACAGAAGAATCCCAATTCTTCTTTGAGACATAAAGGAGTGAGGGAAGTTAAAAGTCATGTTAGAACAACACAGCAATAACTTTTTTTGTGAGTGCTTAGTCGTGTCAGACTCTTTGAGACCCCATGGACTGTAGCCCACCAGGCTCCTTTGTCCATGGGAATTCTCCAGGCAAGAATATTGGAGTGGGTTGCCATGCCCTCCTCCAGGGGATCTTCCCAACCCAGGGAATAAACCCAGGTCTCCCACATTTCAGGCAGATTCTTTACCATCTGAGCCACCGGGGAAGCCCAATAATTGTTGCAGGCAAGATCCCGTCACTTCAGTTCAGTTTAGTCGCTCAGTCATGTCTGACTTTTTGCAGCCCCACGGACTGCAGCACGCCAGGCTTTCTTGTCGGTCGCCAACTCCTGGAGTTTGCTCAAATTCATGTCTGTTGAGTTGGTGATGCTATCTAACCATCTCATCCCCTGGTGTCCCCTTCTCCTCTTGGCTCCAATCTTTCCCAGCATCAGGGTCTTTTATAATGAGACTTTTCTTTGCATCAGGTGGCCAAAGTATTGGAGCTTTAGTTTCAGCATCAGTCCTTCCAGTGATTATTCAGGATTGATTTCCTTTAGGATTGACTGGTTTGATCTCCTTGCAGTCCAAGGGACTCTCAAGAGTCTTCTCCAATACCACAGTTCAGAAGCATCAATTTTTCAGTGCTTGGCTTTCTTTATGGTCCAACTCTCATATCCATACGTGACCACTGGAAAACCCATAGCCTTGACTAGATGGACCTTTGTCAGCAAAGTAATGTCTCCACTTTTTAATATGCTGTCTAGGTTGGTCATAGCTTTTCTTCTAAGGAGCCAGTGTCTTTTAATTTTTGGCTGCAGTCACCATCTGCAGTGATTTTGGAGCCCAAGAAAATAAAGTCTGTCAGTGTTTCCACTGTTTCCCCATCGATTTGTCATGAAGTGATGGGACTGGATGCTTTGATCTTATGTTTTTGAATGATAAGTTTCAAGCCAGCTTTTTCATTCTCCTCTTTCACTTTTGTTTTTTTGTGTGTGTGTGTGTGAGTTCATTTCCATTTTATGATGAGCAGACTTATCTCAAGAACATCTGGGATGGGTACATGTCTCCCAGAGGCAAACCTGGAAGAAACCTGTACCAACCAAGACACTGACCTTCACACAGCTCCCAAAGGCAGTGACCTCTTCCCATGGCAGATCTGGGGGTGGCAAGGTCGAGGGGACTACTAGGAGGGCCTCATTTCCAGGATGATAAAGCAGGAACCTGAAGCTAGTGAGTGGCTCCCATGAAGTCACCCCGCCAGGTTGGGCCACGCCAGGGCTGAGAGCCAGGGGCCCTGTCTCCAAACACGGCTGGGGTCATGCTCTCTCAGGCTGGGCGTGACCTTGGGGGGTCAAATCATTTTTTACCCAATGATTTCTGAGGCTCAGCAGAAAGTGGAGGAATGTTCTTGCAGACAGGCTACCACTGTCACTTTATTGAAAGGTGCCTCTGATGTCCTTGTCTGTATTCTGCCACATACTTGGAGGCGCCCTCTGGATATTCTTTGTAAAATTTCTGTCGTAAGAATCGACCATCTGCAGGCTTTCGCTGCTTGACACACTGCCCCCGGTTGTGGGTGCCCACAGCCAGGCCACCCGGGCTCGGGATGTGGCGCTCGTAGCCTGAGGGGCAGAGGAGCAGCTCGGCCCCATCCTCGGTGGTGCTGCAGACCTCTTCTTGCAACACCTCCTCAAGGCCATCCAGGAGCCAGCCTTTGCCCCCAAGTCATCGAGGTTTCCGGTTTCCGCTGTATTAGCCAGTCTAACACTGGCGGGGGCGGCACGGCCTCCAGACAAGCGTAGGCGCAGCCGTTGTAGCAGCAGCGCCAGTATCGCGGGCACTCGGAGTCGGCCTGGCAGCGTGCAGCCTAGCAGGCACCGGGGGGCAACGAACGCAGGGGCTGTGGGCAGCGGTCTGCGCGGGGCTGACGGGAGCCGCCTACCTTCTCCGCCCGGGACCTCTCTGCCAGCCTCGAGGGCAATGCCCGCTTCCAGAGATTCTCGGTGGAAGCCCCTTCAAGGAGCAGCAGAAGCAGGAAGCGCAGAATCCAGCTGACCTTTCTCCGGCCGCTGCCCATCCTGCAGCTGGTTCGAGGTGCTTCTTCCTAGATGGTCAGAGGAGAGGGGTGCTCCGGCCAGTGGGTCCTGCCTCCAGTGTCGTCTGCTTACCGAGCGAGGGCCCCGCAGAGGCAAGCACCAGCAGTTTGCTTCCAGCGATGCCCCTTCACACTTGTCCCAGACTTCCAGCAATCCAGAAGTGACATCTCTAGTTTTTGAAAAACCTAATAAAAGTCTCAGAAAAGTGGTCCAAGATGCGTAGAGGAAGTGAGGATAATTGAATCTTCAGAAAGAAAAAGACCAAAGGAAGGAAAGAAGGGAGGAGGGGAGACATCTGAAATCTCCAACAGATTTCAGAGTTTCCAGCAGACTCAGAAAGTTAGGGGCCCCAGGCATTACTCTGTGGGGACTGGAACCTATCCTCCTCTTTCACTTTTGATGGATGCTAAAATTAGTGAGCAGAAGTTTGGGCAGACACAGAATATTTGTATGACCTCAACTTACTGGTGTAGAATCCTGGTAGGCACCATGTATACTGCTGCTGTTCCTGAGTTGCTTCAGTCGTGTCCGACTCTGCATGACCCCGTAGATGGCAGCCCACCAGGCTCCCATGTCCCTGGGATTCTCCAGGCAAGAACACTGGAGTGGGTTGCCGTTTCCTTCTCCAATGCATGAAAGTGAAAAGTGAAAGTGAAGTCACTCAATTGTGCCCAACTCTTAGTGACCCCATGGACTGCAGCCCACCAGGCTCCTCCATCCATGAGATTTTCCGTATACAAAGTGATAAATATTAATATCACTGGGGGAAAAAACATATTGACATCATGCAGCCTCAGATATGACATGCAGAGAGGAGAACATTGTTTCTGTCACATTCTTGCCATAAAGGCATAGCCATAAT
The DNA here is from genome assembly GCA_917880005.1 of Nanger dama. Lineage (NCBI taxonomy): Eukaryota > Metazoa > Chordata > Mammalia > Artiodactyla > Bovidae > Nanger > Nanger dama. The sequence goes on from CAKJTW010000012.1 coordinate 40,339,164, forward strand.
TGAGTCAGGAGAAACTGCAAACAGACCCAAGAGGAGCCTGGCAGGCTTATAGGCCGTGGGGATGCCAAGAGTTGGGTACAACTGAGCACGCACAACACTAAAATGCAACCGACTAGTACTCTTCAAAGTGTCAAGGTCATGGAAGACGAGGGAAGCCTGGAAAACACTTCCAGGAGATACAGTGACTAACTGCAATGTGTGGTCCTAGTTTGCTCAGTTTGCATAATTTTACTGTGACCTACAAGATGTTAACATTAAGAAGCTGAGTGAAAAGTACAAGGGAACTCTGTGTAATAGTTTTGCAACTCTTTGGTAAGATGATTTCAAAATAAAAAGCTAAAAATGCAATCAAAAATAGGAGAGAGAGAGATGTGAGGACATGAGAGCAAAGACACGCAGTGGTTTGGGGACTTTATCTTAAATGAACTACGGGCATTGTTACTGGCACACAGAGTTTGTAAGAAGCAAGCAGATAAGAGACAAACTACATTTTGAGTGAGTTAGATTATGAAAAGAATTGTCAGTCTGGACTTCTACAAAGACTCCTGGCTGTTTGAAACTGAAAGTTACCCTTAGTGGTGGAATGTGGTTGAACAAATGGTTCAGTCCTAAGGAGGCTGTATTCCTCAACACACACTACAGATAAGGTCAAAGAAGAACCATCGAGATAACATAGCTGGGGCTGGGGAACTACTGCCACGGGTGGAATCAGAGCCTAATCAGAGTGAAAGGCTCCCAGGTTTGGGAATAGCTCCGGACAAGTGTCTGCTGGGGACTCCTGTCCTTTCCATTCTGAATGGGAGGGTTTCTGTGGTTGTCCAGCTGCTGTTCACTTCTGTGCATTCCAGGTACGCGCTGGGGAGGCAGGGGCTGTGACGGCCTTTGTCATTTAGTTATGTTTCTGGAGGAAGAGGGACTCTATCAACCTGAGGATGAATAGTGTAGTTACATGAGAAGGAGAGTGAAACAGAACATTTAATGACTCAAAGGGCAGTCTTTTGTAGCCCTCAGTGCTATATATATATACATATATATGTGTGTGTGTGTGTGTGTATATATATATATATATATATATATATATATATATAAGCCTATATATATACATATATATATATATATAGGCTTCGTAGTTGGTGCTGATAGTAAAGAGTCCACCTGCCAGTGCAGGAGACATAAGAGACACATGTTCGATCCCTGGGTCAGAAAGATCCCCTGGATGAGGGCACGGCAACTCACTCCAGGATTCTTGCCTGGAGAATCCCATGGACAGAGGAGCCTGGTAGGCTACAGTCCATGTCGGCACAAAGAGTCAGACATGACTGAAGTGACTTAGCATGCATGCATATATGGATATCTGCTTTTCCTCCTTCCAGACACACAATAAGACTCCACTTCTCGTCTCGCTGAAGTGAGGCATGGCCGCATGACTTGCTTTGGCCAACAAAAACGAGCAGAGTGGCACTGTTGCTTCTGAGTGCAACTATTTAATTAGCCATGTGAGGCTCTCTAGTGCTCTCCTCCCTGCCAGGGTGACTTGGTGTTCCAGAAGGTAGCAGCTTCCTCAGCCTGGATCCCAGAATAAGGACGACACAGAACAGAGCCCTTGCTGAGCTGAGACTGACGTGCAAGTAGACTGAGAAGCAAACATCTTTTGTTCTAAATCTTTGAGACTGGGGGATGTTTATCACTACAGCCTAACCTAGCTTATCCTGATGGGACCACAGGACAAAGCAGGAGTGGATGGCAGGTAGGAAAGCCACACCTGGGTGTGTCTCATCTGGCTCCACTGGGCCCAGTGGCCATCATAGCTCAGTCCTTCAGTGGCCATTCCCTCTGCCATGTGGGGCAGGGGTTGACTTTTAAAAATCCCAGGAGAAGAGGGATGCAGGCCTGGGTCTGTGGAACGTTGACTAGGCCTTTTCTTCCGTATCATTTTGTTTTTGAATTCATTCTTCTGGGGATGCCTGAGTGGCTATAACAATGTCCCACAGTCAGGAAAAGGAAAGGGCTGCATCAGGTCTATTAAACATGGGGCTGGCCCAGGAGCTGGAAGGTGATGTGCACAGCCATGGAGATCACCCTGCCTTCACATATTGTGTCTGTTCAGCCCAGAGACCTGGTTCTAGGTCTCACTGTTCAGAAACTCACTAAGAATAGACTAACAGCTGCTCTTGGGGTCTCAGTCTGCCCAAATGAGTTGAGGAACTGGGACAGATGGAAATATCTTCAAATAAATCTTTTTGTTGTTGTTCAAGGAGTTCTTCACTCACAAATAACATAAAACTGAGTGGCTCAGAACCTACTTTCCACTACCTCTTCCTGTCCGCCAAGGAGCAGTGGCCCTCTATTTTCTCTGAGGAATCCCTAAAGCTCCTTGGAACGCAGTTCGGAAAGCCCCGAGGGCTCTTGTAGCTCAGATCGGCAGCGACTTTCCAGGCTGGCCGGAGCACGCGGTGCAGGTCAAATCTCAGGCACCCTGAACTGGCAACGTGCTGTTTGGCTGGGGCTCTGCTGGCCTCTCGGGCCTGAGCCTTCAGCACTCAGGGCTCTTCTTGCACCAGACAGAAGTGCTCTCCTTAACCTGGTTGGAAGGATCAAAAGAGACTCAGAAAGAGAACAATTTTCCCTAGGTAAAATTAGGTTTTCATGCTGTATGTGTTAATACCCGGACTCCTCAGGTGCCCCCAGCTGCATACCCTGTACTTTGGGAAAAGCTGGCGTGGTGCTTTGACGTCTGATTGCTCTGGGTTCAAATTCCTCAATCTGCTGTGACCTTGGAGGAGAAAGTTACTTCAATCCTACCTGTTTCAGTGTTCTTATCTATAGAGTAAGGTTTTTATCATCATAGCAGCTGGTCCACAGAACTGGGAGTGATAAATGAGTTCGTGCATGGGAAAACTGGAGTTGGGTGCCTGGCCGGGAGAGCACATCTGTGAATAGCACCTTCAATGCCATTGTCCTCACGTTTGATGGAGTCATTTCACGAAACAATGGAGTCATTTCACAACCTTGTGTGAACATTTTTCCTCCATTAGGCATCTTGCACAACCTGTTTCCAATCCCACACACTTCCTCCACTGGCCCCAACCCCAAGCCTAAGCTCCCCACACGGAACCAGCACAGAAAAGAAAATTGGTGTTGCACTGAATAGATTTGGCTAACTTGGTGATCTCCAAGGTGTTACACAAATCAGGATCAATAATTTCCCAGCATGGCCTCATTCAGCAACTTGCTCATTATAGCAGGTTAAAACCCAGTAGGAGTGTTCATGAAATTCTAACACGAGCAGTTCCAAAATGAGAAATTTAATACCAACACTACCAAAAACAGCAGCAAGTGTTCTTTTAACCCTCCTCTGGTCCACATATCAATGAACAATCAATTGGTCTGCTATAGTCCCCGAAATTGATCATTATTTGCATCAGAGTGTAGACATAATCCAAGCTTGTTATGTTTCAGTGTGGCTCTGAAGGAGTTAAGTGAAATAAAGAATATTATCAATATTGTATCAGTCACAGATGAGAAACTACATACCAGGATCAGTGTAATTCATTCATTGGTTTATGGACACCGAGTCCTCCGGGGACTGTCACAAATCCACTTGATGTTCCTGAGTGTGAGATTTAGCATTTGGATCTTTGATTTAGCTGAAAGATGTGTAAAAACTCATGCAGTCAGACAACTCCCTACAGGCGATTCATCTGTGTTGGCTTTTACGTAACAGTTATTCCAATCAAGTGCCAGCAGTAACTTAAGCTCCATAACTTGCTTCTGAATTCACATTTCTGAGATGCTGGAGTGTGGAGGAACAGTGATAGGGGCAAGAATGTCCCTCTGGGAGAAGTGAGCCTGCTTGCTCTCTTGTTTCCTTGGGATGGGCAGGCACCACCTGGGGAGGACATGTTTTGAGGAACCATGGAGCTCCTGACTTCCAAGCCTCCAGACCTGCATGAGGTTGAGTTTTCTGATGTAGGATGCAAACTAGGCATGGGAGGGGGGAGAGCCATGTGCCCCTGGGAGACAAGGACACTCAGGGCTCTCAGAGCTGTAGGTGGGGGTCCTTAGAGGTCTCCAGGATTCACAGCCACTCCCTGGCTAGTGCAGCAGGGGCAGATGGGGAAGATCTATAAACCTGCAGCAGATCAGTTAACCCAGGTGGGAGACATAACTCAGCGGTTAATGACTTGATAGATGGTGGTTCTCATTTTCCTCCTCCAGGATTCTGGCCCGTCCCTCACCACAGCCGCCTTGGTCCAGCTCTGAGTCTCTCTTTGATTTCTCATCACCTGCACCAAAAGGGGGAGGAGGAGCAGAGGGTTGCGTCGTCTTAGTTGTCTCCAGTGAGAATAAAAATACAAGTGGGATGTTCTATGTACAAATTCAGAGACATAAATAAAGAGATGCAATGGTATCTCTATATGAATGGGCTACAAATACCATTGTTATTATAGAAAATACTCATAGATGATAGATGATAATAGACGATAGACGATAGTAGATGATATTTATAGATGATAGGCTTAGTGAGAATCAGCACTGCATGGAGAAGGCCCTTCCATGAATGAAACATTTAATTTTCACAGAAAACTTGTGAGAAGAGGAAACTAAGGCAGAGACTGGTTTATAAGTTGTCTACTGTCCTGTAGCTGGTAAAACGGCAGAACTGGGTTTCAAAACCAGATCTGTTGGCCCTGGAAGTGATACAATCACTGCACCAACATACTTCTTTTCATCCATGGCCTCGGGCACTTTCCAGCCTCCTGCTGCTGCTGCTGCTACTGCTAAGTCGCTTCAGTTGTGTCCGACTCCGTGCGACCCCATAGACCCACCAGGCTCCCCCGTCCCTGGGATTCTCCAGGCAAGAACACTGGAGTGGGTTGCCATTTCCTCTCCAATGCATGAAAGTGAAAAGTGGGAGTGAAGTCGCTCAGTCGTGTCTGACTCTTAGACCCCATGGACTGCAGCCCTCCAGGCTCCTCCGCCCATGGGATTTTCCAGGCAAGAGTACTGGAGTGGGGTGCCATTGCCTTCTCCTCCAGCCTCCTGAGGGAGGGATTTACAAGCAGAATAGCTGTGGTCACAGGTTCTACAGAGGAGTACAGAGACCTCTGAGGTCTGATCTCTCCTACAGGAGGTCTGACCTCTCCAGAGGTATGTAATACCTCCAGGAAGCAAAGAATGGAGAATGCCACTGAGATTGGGGGTGCCACTGAGCAAGAAGCTTGGCACAAAGGGCCACATTAGGCTGGGCTCTGAGCTGGAGGAGCCAGGAGTGAGGTTTTGCCAAATCGTACATTCAGGAACCCTGTCAGGTGAATACTTGCCTTCCAGCAAGAGAAGAACTGGCTGTGAGAAGCAGACATTCACTGAGGCAGGAAAAAAAAAATCAGTCAAGCAGAAGATGGAGCTGAAGAGAATACACAGAAGGCAGCACGGAAAGTTCAAGATCTGGGCAACAGGAGAAGCGGGGGCCCAAAGGACAGAGCAAGGGCCCAGTCCTAATAGCTCAGCGAGGAGGTCTGGTGTAGACTTCCAGAAGCAGAAGATGGAGAGTAGGGGAAAGAGGCAGCTTCTGGAGGGGTAATGGAGAGGAACTTGGCAGCAGGGATGAAAGACATAAATCCTCAGAATCAAGAATCACAAAGAGTCCCAAGCAGGATTAAAAAAAAATAATAATAAATCCACAGTAGGACACATCACAGCCAAAATAGGGAAAAATAAAAAAAGAGATAAGGGAAAAATAAACGAGTTCGGGTCAAAAGAGACATGAGGGCCTTCCTCGGGGTTGTGGAGCATCACCAGACAGCCACTCTGATTTCGCTGGACCGAGTTATCCGTGACCACTTTCCGTCCACTCCTGAGACTTGAAGACTCACATCAGAGAGCCTGTACCTAGAGGGGAAGGTGAGGTGGAAAAACCAGCAGGGAAGGCTCCCGTCCATCCCCAACAGTGGTCCAGCAGCACATACTCATGCCTTTGAGCTGGAGGAGAGGGAGTGGAAAGGGGCAGGAACTCATCACAGTGGCCCTGGGAGCATTTGCCGCTCACCTCTGGGGGATCCAGGCAGGAAGCCTCCCTTTTCCTCCCAAACCCCCATGAGGGAAGATGGTCATGTACAGCCCCTGGCACCCAACGAGTGCTGTCAGGCCAAGAGCGAATGCTTATTGAGCACATGCTAAGCGCCAGCAGTCCATGTGGGCCACACGTTGCACTCTCACTGCAAGCCTATAAGGAGGCATTATACCCCTGACTTACTCAGGGTGACTCCCTTGCTAGGGAGGGTCACAGAGCCACCAGAATATGAAATCAAGCAGTCAGTGCTGGGGGCGGTGGAGGGTCACAAAACTCTCGTTTCTTCTAAGGGAAATATGGAACTGACGAAGGTGGCGGCAGAGGAAGCATACAGAAATCCCATTTTGGAAAAATGACTGGGCCTGTTTTAATCTTACACCGTAGAATCCAACTCAGAAATGCTTGCAGAGCACTCATCGTTTGTACAACCTGCTTGGCCTCCCCTGGGGTGGCTTCAGGCCCATCTTGTTAGTGGTGCCCATGTTGTGTGCGATGGGGAGCCCGAAGGTAGCCCTGTGTCCCGGGCGAGTTTCTCTCCTCTGCTGGCCCAGGAGCCAGCGCCGCTCAGATGCAGCGACTTCCTCAGGCTCTGGTTTTAAAGAGCCTTGGCTTGAAACTGTTCCATTTGGGAGGGTTTTCCCTAGCATTTGGTATGGAATTATTACCAAATGCTAGAGAGGAACCCTGCCAAATGCTGTATATCAGCTAAAACCCAAACTCCTAAACAATGAAATATTTATAATAAAAACAGACCCCGGAGAGGGGCACAGACTGGGGTTCCCAGCTGGCGAGGGGCTGCCGGCTAAGGTGGCCCAGTTGGCCTTGCCTGCTGGTGCAGGTAGAGCCACTAAGTGACAGGTGCCAGGCAAGGCAAGTGTGGCTGGGTGAAGGGGCTCAGGAAGGCAGGAGAAGCTGGAGGTCTCGCAGCCCCCTCCTCAGAGAAGACACCCTCCCTCGAGATCCTGAAGATGTGGCTCAGCCTTTTTTCTTCCTAGGGTCCCCCTCCCCGTCTTCCAGTGGGGAGCTTCACATTCAGCAGGCACTCAATAAATGCTGACTGCCTGCAAGCGTGGATAATTCCAGTAACAGCAAAGCCCAGCCCATCTGGAACCCACAGGGAACGAGATTGAGACAGTTGAGTTTTCCAGAAAGAGCCATAAATTACTTTCATGTAACATTTTCAGATGGAAATATTTCTAAGATGTGGTACACATTTCCTTTCTTTCTTACTTGGAGAATGTGGAACACCATTAACCTTTCTGTAATGGCTCAGGGTTGCCGCTGTGAACCTCAGATGCTGAGCGGGAGGTAACGCAGCCCTCGGGGGCTCTAGAGGTGTGCAGGGGTGTCTGCCCTCCACTAATGGCCTCAGACTGTGGAGCTTCCTCTGGCTTCTGGTCTGTTTCATAGAGCTTTTTGGGTTCTTCCAGTTTCCATCCTTGCCCACATGGTTGTCTCTGGCAGTCCTTTTCTTTCTTCCTAAATTACAATTTTTAATTGACTGTGGACCAGAAACCAGAACTCTAGGCTTAACAGAGTTTTGTGTAAAGGAAGCATGCTTGGATTGAGCATCTTATAAGCCTGAGTTAAATCCAGAAACTTGAGGCTTCTGTAGTCACTGTTCAGGCCACTGAGAGTTATTCTTGCATTTCTTCTTGATTCACCACCACAACCTGGAAAAGGCAGGTGACAGCTTGGAAAGTAACTAGTCTTGTTCAGAGACGCTCAGGAAATTCCTAAGAATGCTGACCACCAACCTCTAAATATCCCACAGACATTAGACTTTGGAAACCTTTTCAAAACAACTGTACTTCTTATGAGCTTTATTTTTAAACAACAAGCAGAGCATATGGGTTATTACTTCCCTACTTGGAAGACTGGAAACTGGGGCCAGGGAGCCATCACAGAGGCTGACTGAACACCTTGGACACAGCAGTAGAGGCGAATCAGCGGGAGTCTGAATGAGTCTGGATCGCAGGAGGAGAAAGCAGCACGGCCAAGTGGACATTGTGGGGGTCTGCAGTGGAGCCATTTAAAGCGGGGTTTCCCAGGTGGCACTAGTGGTAAAGAACCACCTGCTAATGCAGGAGACATGAGATGCTGGTTCGATCCCTGGATCAGGAAAATCCCCGGGAGGAGGTAATGGCAACCACTTCAGTATTCTTGCCTGGAGAATTCCACGGACAGAGGAACCTGGCGGGCTACAGTTGCAAAGAGTCGAACACAACTTAGTGACTGAGCATGCCTGCAGTGCAGAGCTATTTACAGAGGCACAGGCAGGGCCGAGAGAGCCCACAGAGGATGAGGAAGTGCCCCGGAACTGGCAGCTCGGGAAGCTCTTGCCCTCAGCAGTGGGCACAGGGCTGGCACAGGACAAGGACTCCATGCATGGCCAGGGAGAGGACTGACTGCCTGAGGCTAGGTAAAGGCTGGGGCGGGGGCAGCCCCAGGAGTGGTGCACAGCTAGAGCAGCTGAGAGCCCCCATGCCCCGCCTGCTGGGGGCATGACCCTTCCACACTCTTTGTGGGGCATGACATACCCCACACTCTTTCCTCCAGTGCCCCAGGCTCCTGCTGGTACCTCTCCCTGTGAACTGATCTCCAAGCAGGAGGAAAAGGGAGATGGGGCAGGGAGTCCAGAGATGTCACCTTCCTGGGCCCAGAGTGGTGTGCAGAAGAGGGGACAGCAGACTCAGAGCAGCAGGTGGAGAAATCCTCACAGAGCCCGGCAGAGACAAGGCTGCCGCCCACTGCACGGCAATTCTGAAGATATTTCCCTGTGGTCCACTGTACCCAGGGACAACACACATAGCCTTGTAGGAAGGACGAGGAGACTGTTGTGAGCCTGCAGACCTTGCAGCTCCACTGAGGGACTGCCTTCTCTCTGCCACAGAGGGGAAGTCCTTGTGAGACTTCGAGACCAAGCCAGGGGCTTTTCTCCAAGCTGCTGTGCGTAGCTGCAGAGGCTGGGCAGGACAGAGGCAGCTCAGAGCAGTGGGACATGCATGAATCTGAAAACGGGCACACAGAGCCGTGGGGCTCAGCTCTCTCTAGTAACTATTCCTAGAGCTCCAGTGTCTACGTCGGTAAAGTGGTGATAGTCCTGCACTGTCCCAGCTCCTGTGGGAATGAGACAGCAGACCAGGGAGTCCCTGACAAACTCAAAGGGACCATACAGCTGAGAGGTACTTGGATTGACATCCCCGTTGCCTGAGGAAGGGTCAACAGTGGTTCAGCAGCGAGCACGCTTCTTCCCTTCCTGAACAAGCCATTCATTTCTGCCATCCATACTGGGCCGTGCTGGGCTCGGTGGTGGTGGAAGCTCAGAACCCAGAGTGGCCAGACCTGGGCCCTGCCCTGGCCCCATGCTCAGTGGTGAGAGTCCTTCAGGCCTCTGCCCAACACACCTGTGCAGGTGTCTCCCTGCTCCCACGACCTAGCCTTCCCTGAACCTGAATTTCAGGTCTTGTACACTTGAAGAATTTGTTGATGTGCCTACTGTATTTCATTTAGAAATCACTGGAATCTACCAAGAATTAAAAATTAAATCATCCATAATTTCACCATCAAGGAATGGGTGAATTCCCCCTCGTATGTTCTTGGAGTATTATATGTTTGTAACAAACATGTATGTATAATATATGCCATGCAAAGAGGTTGCAAGGAAAATCCTCACAAGTTAACAGTTCCTGTCCTCTAGTTAGTACATGGTGCATATCACAGATCACAAATTTGCTTTAAACAAGAGTGTATCTATATGTGTATATAAGCTAGGGATTTTCTTGTGAGGAGTTTTCTACCCAATGTTTTTTTGCTTTCCCCATATGCTGTAAAATTGATCATACAGTTTTGATTAATGCAACTTCCCATGTTATAAAACTCTCCTCTTTCACCTAACACTGGCATTTTGTGAAATGTGGAAATAGAGATTCATTTATTCATTCACTCACTCATGAACCAGGTACAGAGTTTGTGAGGTGGCAGCCCTGTGCTCAGTTGCTGAGGATGCAAGTACTGATGGTCAAGACACAGCTAAGCCTTGACAGCTCTGGACTCAAAGCTGACAGGCGGGCTAAGGTGGGCAGCAGACCCCAGCACCTGGAGGCTGCGCTTGTGTAAGCCCCAAGCCTGACTCACCGGCTCCCCTTGTCCACACAGGGCCTGCCACATGGGCACTGCCTCTTGCCCCGATCTACTCCTGAGAGAACCTCTTACAAACCCCACCTTCACTATGTCTGGTCCTGACGTTGCCCCTCTCGCCCCTATGGCCCCTCGGTCCCTAAAGCAGCATTCTGGAGGGTGGTGGGAAAGCCAGATGCAGTACCAGCCAGTCAACATTGTATCCTTTCTGTGGGTCTGTCTGGGTGTGCAGCTCTGTAGCTGTGGCCACTATACTTCCCTTGCGGGGGCACAGTGGAAGATTTATTCCCCCTCCTGTTATGGGGTGCTTCTTATTAGGCCTGGCTCTTGTAAGTGGTGAAAACTGCAATGTATATTACCTAGAAAACTCTTACCTTCTCATAGCAGTCACCACAAAGGCCAGGCAGACAGTTACAACAGAAAAATCTCTGGGTGTCAGCGTGAGATGACTTGGCTCCCAAAGTGGCATCTGAAAAATAAGTTCCAAGGGTCTAATGTATAGCATGGTGACTGTCGTTAAGAGGACTGTGTTGTGTACTTGACTTTATTTTCTTGGGCTCCAAAATCACTGAGGACAGTGACTGTAGCCATGAAATTAAAAGATGCTTGCTCCTTGGAAGAAAAGCTATGACAAACCTAGAGAGTGTACTAAAAAGCAGAGACATTGCCAACAAAGGTCCATCTAGTCAAAGCTATGGTTTTTCCAGTAGTCATGTATGGATGTGAGAGTTGGACCATAAAATAGGCTGAGTGCCAAAGAATTGATGCTTTCGAAGACTGGTGTTGTAGAAGACTCTTGAGAGTCCCTTGGACTGCAAGATCAAACCAGTCAATCCTAAAGGAAATAAACCCTGAATATTCATTGGAAGGACTGATGCTGAAGCTCCAATATTTTGGCCACCTGCTGTGAAGAGCTGGCTCCTTGGAAAAGTCCCTGATGCTGGGAAGGATGAAAGATTGAGAGCAGGAGGAGAGGGCTGGATGGCATCACTGACTCAGGGGACATGAGTCTGAGCAAGCTCTGGGAGATGGTGAAGGACAGGGGAGCCTGGCACGCTGCAGTCCATGGGGTCACCGAGTGTTGGACAAGACTTAGCGACTGAACAACCAGACAACATATATCAAATCATCTTAAACTTATGCAATGTTACATGTCAGTTATATCTTAATAGAGCTGGGAAAGATGCCTCTGACTTCATGGAGTGTCTGGATGTGTCTCACTCCAGAGGATTCCTAGTGCCGCCGTCACAGCTCTAGCTGAGAACAGGTGCTTCTGAGGGAAGCATTGCAGGGCTCGGGGTATTCACGGGGATGCAGTCATAACCTGACTGTCTTGTTAACTTTTAGCTATGCTAGTGACTGCACTGATTAGTACTGCTGGAAAACTGGACTTTCTTATACTAGCAACTGTGTTTCCACCAGTCAACATCAGGAAGGTCAACTTCACTGCTGCACTTGTAAAAAGATGAGTAAGTAATTCATAAAATATTTACCCATGGCCTGTTAAGAATTCCACAGATACTAGAGAACAGAGACAAAGGGCAAGAGTGAACCCAAATTCAATGTGGCCTCAAAATCAGCTCCCTTTTTATAAATGTGTGACCTGCAAATGCCTCCCGGACAAGAGACTGTGAGTTCTCCCTCAGCCTGCTCTGCAGATTTTCTGTGAAAAGGCTGGGGAGTTTCAGGAAGACGGGGTGAAGTTGGAGTGTGGCCATTCTGGACCCACAAACTCAGATCTGATATTCTAAATTTTTTACTGACATGCACCCTGGATGCTGTGGGTGGGCGTCTCTTTTTCTGTTAAGAGTGGATGCCCTCTGCAGAAAGGACCACTTACAGATGGCCTGCATTGAGGGCTGGAGCAAGTTCAGGGGTCCCACGGCACATTGGAAGTGAACACCACTGAGAGGTCTCCAGAGCGCTGAGCCACTGGAGAAACGAGTGTGGGACATTGTCTTATTCTTTTTTGATGAAAAAGCACATACAAGATATTTACATATCATTGGCAGGTGTAAGTCAGTGCTTACTTTGTAGCAGGCATTGCACTAAGGGTTAACTCCGAGTTCTCCAAAGGAGCCCATGAGATAGGAGCTCATTATTTAGATTGGAGGTCAAGGCGCAGAGAAGTTAAGTAAATTTCCTAAGGTCACACAGCTCTAAGGTGGCAGAGGTGGGATTTGTATCCAGGTAGTCCGGCCATACATACAGCCCATGCTCAGCCACTCTAGGAAATCCCTCCCCATTTCTCCTTTGGAGCAACAGTAAAATCATTCCCAGTGGCAAGACGGCCCTGGAGTGAGCAAGGAGAGAGAGGGTCTGGAGACAGTTTCTGAGTGGGCAGCTGGAAGGAAGGTTGGACCCGGCTCCTGCAATGACATCTCACTAATACTGGCTGGATACCTCTCCCCACTGGACACAGCCCATATGAGGAATGAAAACCAAGAGATACAGTGTTTCAGTTGAAGCCCAGAAGGTCCTACCTGTCCCCTGATAGGGACTGAAGTTCATATCAAGGGTTCTAAAGCTGAGAGGTGAGTCTTGGGGTAACTGGAACCTGCTGAAAATTTCACACCACCATCAGAATTAGAAGGCCAAACTATTTGCAACAAATGTATCTGCCTAAGGGTTCATATTCTTTTATGAGTTTGTAAAATAAGTCCTAAAGTTCTCCCCCTTCCCTGACCCTTAAAAGGCAGGAAGAGACATGAGTGGGGAAGTGCATGCTGGGGTGGGGCCTTTCTGGAAAGAGACTTGGCAGTGTCATGAGGAGCCTCAAAACCCTCCATACCCACTGACCCAGTAACTTCACCTCCAATGACTGATACTAAGAAAATGAACAGAGATGCAAACAAAGGTTTCTTTTGAGAGAACAAAAAAATTAGAAACAGTTTAGATGTTCCAAAATAAGAGATTGTTTAAATAAATTTTGTTGAGTCCATTTGATGGAACATTATGTAGCCATAATATCATGTTTTCAAAGGATATTTAATGATGTGGGGAAATACCTTGTGCTACAAGGTTAGAGAATAAAAGCAAGACACAAAATTTTTATACAGAATAATTCAGGGTTTGTATAAACTAGAAATGTGCAGAAAAATGCTTGGAAGGAAAAGCACAAAAGGCTGGCAGTGTGAAATTGAGGGATATAATTGTCTTCTTCATATATTTCTGTTTTCTAATTATTCTTCAATGTGTATTGAGGGTTACGTTCTATCAGGAAAATAACTATTAATTCTTTTTTTTTGTCATGAGAACTCAAGCTTTACTCTGAATTTTCATATATAACATGCAACAGAATTAATTATTTTATCATCTTGTGGATTGTATCTTCAGTATTTATAACTGTTGCAACTAACTTCTAGTGATGGCAACACATTTTAAGCCATGCTTTCATGTATTCATTCACTCATTCAAGGAGTCAATAAAAGTTAAAACAGTACCTGAACATACTGTGAACTGTTTGTGTTTTAGAATTAATTTTTTCACTTGTTTCATCAGCACTCTCCACATTGCCAGGGGCTGGGCCAGGCCTGGGCTCTAGCAGTGAAGCAGGCTTGAGTTCTGCCCTCTTGAAGCTTGGAGCCCTGGGTAGAGAGGGCCCTCCCACAAACATTCACAGCCATGGGAGGGCCCCATATTGGGACCCTTAGAGCCAGAGATGGGCTGGATAAGCTGCAGTGGACATAACCGTCTCACATGTTCGCTCCAGGGAACAGGTTCGTCCTGTTACTAGCGTTGGTCCCAATCTCACTCTCTCATACTCTTCATGTTAGCCCATCAGTTTCTCCTCTACCAAATGACCTTCCCAGGAACAGGCTGCAAAACACTCTTGAGGATTCTGGAGCCCTCATGGGATTCTAGAGCACTCAGAAGCACTCAAGACTTTTGGGTACAAGTGTAGACATAGCCTGTCAGAGACTCTCCAGAGATTCAAGCAGACTCTCTAAGCTAGTCCTCCTGTTTCCCTGGAGACACACCATCTGATTCTACCTTCTTTCCTTCCTGGAGCTTGGCGCCATCAGCACACCTTTGACCCTCAGCACATTCCCATCCACTCTCATATCTTCCTCTTAGGATTCTCCAAGATCCGTACGACTCAACTCAGCCCTTTGGATCAGGATTTAAAGATGAAGTCTCCAGAGTAATGTCACTTCTCAGGCCTAACCTCCTACCAGCACCCCCTCCACCCGCCCAGATCACTGCCCACCCTGAGCTCTGTGGTCTGTGCCCTTGACAGGTTCAGAGAAGGCTTATGAGCGTTCTGAATACTGGCCAGAGTCAAGGGACTAGCTTTTTGCCTGAATTTGGTCTTTCTCATTTGTTTTCCAGTTGCTTCCTTGCAGGTGGTGATAAGGTTCAGTGTTTACTCAGGGTAACTTTGAGGGTCATTTGTGATAACTCTGTATGACCTACGGGACCAGGTTACATCTCTAAGTCAAACACTAGCTACACATTTTCTGGAAAACTATATTTTTTCAATATTTGGTCCCGTTTGTTTCTAGTGGCAAAAAAAGAGTGTACCTCTTCCTAAGGTAAAATCAGGACTAATAATTGGAACTTGGGAAAACCAGGGGTCAGGTCATGGCTGTGTGCTGCACTAGTGGACACATTCACAGCATAGATGGGGAGCACTCTTGTTATCGACACCATATTTTATGAAAAGTAGCTCTTGAATCCCCACCAGTAGTTTCATTTCATAATTTGATACTTTGTTTAACTTGTAGCCTCAAAGCTGCCCAGGTTTAGAGATTATGGGCTACTTAATGGACTCCCCTCTTTTGAACTGTGGTGTTGGAGAAGATTCTTGAGAGTCCCTTGGACTGCAAGGAGATCCAACCAGTCCATTCTAAAGGAGGTTAGTCCTGGGTGTTCTTTGGAAGGAATGATGCTAAAGCTGAAACTCCAATACTTTGGCCACCTCATGCAAAGAGTTGACTCATTGGAAAAGACTCTGGTGCTGGGAGGGATTGGGGGCAGGAGGAGAAGGGGACGACAGAGGATGAGATGGCTAGATGGCATCACCGACTTGATGGACGTGAGTTTGAGTGAACTCCGGGAGTTGATGGAACTCAGGGAGGCCTGGCGTGCTGCGATTCATGGGATCGCAAAGAGTTGGACACGACTGAGCGACTGAACTGAACTGAACTGAACTGAACTGAATGGACTCCTCCCATGCTAGCAAACACAGCACAGGCCATATTCTGGCCAGAAACTCCAATAGCTTTATGTCTTTTCCCTCTGAAACCTGAGAATTGATGGTAGCTTTTGTAGATAACTGCAGGGCCCAAAGTTGTTGCTCCAGTATCTACCCAGAAAGTTCCAGCTCCACAGTTTTGCAAAGGAGCAGGAATGCAGAGCTGTAACAGTATCTAACAAGGCTCAGCGAATTTTCCTGGCCTTTGATTAATTTATACAAAGACACCATGAAGATATCCAGGTTGGTCCTGCTTTAAAATATATGCCTGAGGTAGGAAAATTACAATTATAAATAAATTATCATTGTTATTTAAGGACATGACCATTCACTTCATAAAAGACATCTGTTGAGACACCTCAAATAACCAGCTCTTCCAGTGCTGGTTGAATCTCCCAGATTCAATTTACAAAAATTTAATTTACAAACCTCTTTTCTGGAACAGAGCTATTATAAAGCAAGGCACACCTGTAGTTTTAAGAGAATCCTGGCAGTTTCTCTGAGTGCTCTTTTTTTCTGGGAAGAGGATCAGGAACCTCACTTTTCCTTTTTGCACCTTGCTCCAGCGTTGTTTCTGAGCACTCTGGTCCCTGGCCCAAAGGGTTCGTTGTTATCATCAGCTGCTACGTGTATCAGGCTTCATTCTGTGGCAAGTGACAGAAGAGCCAAAGCAAACTGAATTAAGTTAACAAAGGAAATGTATCAGCTCACAAAACAGAAAAGTGCAGAGGTGGAGCTGGCTTCAGGTGCGGCTGGATTTAGGGCTTAAACGTAAGCAGGACCACTTCTCTGTTTCTGTTCTGCTATCTACTGTGGTGGCACCATTCTCCAGCTTCTCTTGGTGATCTCCACAAGCTCTCCACCTCTCCTTTCTTGGTGTGGGATTGGAGACCACAATGCTACAATAGTTCAACTTCTCCACTGGCACCTAATTTTTGTTTTTTAATCCAAGGCTCATTCTGATTGGACCAGCTTAGGTCACATGGCTATTCCTGAAGCAATCACAGAGCCCAGAGAGATATGATGCCTGATTGGTTGGGACCTGAGGCAGGCCCTTCACCCAGATGCCCTCAGGGTGGGAAAGGAAGGTAGGTGTTGCCACTGGAAAAAGGTGCTGTTTTGTCGAAATAAATGTTCCTGTGTTGACTTCTTTCCTTTGTGGAGAAGCCAGAAGAGATATGAGGCCTTTTAGAGGAATCTGAGAGAGCAACACTTTGAGTCTTTAAAGGGTGCGCTTAAAGAGGATGCTGGAGAAGGTGAAGAGTGGCGGGACTGACCTTTGTTCAGGGTTTCTGTGGCCAGGAATCAGTAGTTCAAGGCAGAATAGCCTTGTGGGTCAGATCCTTCCTAACTTCTTGTTCAGGGTTCACCTCTTCCATCTGTAAGGGCCCCGCTCTGAACCTTGCTCTCAGGGAAGTCTTTGAAGGCTCATGATTCCTGAGGTGTCATCACTGAGAAGGCTGCTCCATAGCTCCCACGGAGAGAGACACCCTGGCTTAGTAGCATCAAAACTCTTCAGCCAGGGGAAGGGAATTTCCCTGAAAGTTATTGGGAGGCCCAGGAGACCTCCCTGAGTGAAGGAGAGGACTACTGAGGTGAAGGCCTTCTGAGCCAACTGAAGTTAAGAAGCAGGGACTCTCCATGAGAATCAACTCCCCACTGAACGCATGGATGTCTGCAGATCTCTTAGCATCTTTCTTCTGCTTGAGAAAGGTGGACCTGAAGGAGACTACCATTTTCTTAGAATACTGATTCTCTGTGATCATGGGCTTTATAGATGTTGGAGGTTATCTTTATACAGTGGGGAAAGTGAGGTGTGGGGTGAAGGGACTTGGCCTCTCTATTCATGAGTATTCTGGTTTATCCTTTCACTCCAGAGCTCAAGCAGCCCTCTTTGAATGCTTTCCCCTGTGGATCAGTCTTTCGGTCACAAGCCACGGCCACCTCAATGGCTACTTTTAACCTGTTGATACTATGGGGAAGCAGAGAGCTATGAGGATCAGAGGAGAGTGAGGGGAAAAGAAGGTACGTAAATATGGAAACAAAAACCACTGCTGTTGTCACAGGAAATGCAACTTGAAACTGGTGGCTGGGTAACATTTTATGAATCACTGTAAGGCAATGGCACCCCACTCCAGTACTCTTGCCTGGAAAATCCCATAGATGGAGGAGCCTGGTAGGCTGAGTGACTTCACTTTCACTTTTCACTTTCTTGCATTGGAGAAGGAAATGGCAACCCACTCCAGTGTTCTTGCCTGGAGAATCCCAGGGATGGCGGAGCCTGGTGGGCTGCCGTCTATGGGGAAGCACAGAGTTGGACACGACTGAAGCTACTTAGCAGCAGCAGCAGCAGTCACTTTTGAGAATCTAATGAAAGAGGTCAGAACCTATTGGCTTGAAAAGTATTACTTCCAAAGGAGGTACTCTGAGAGGCCAGGCACTTGTTGTGAGGTGTTAATATGGCTCACATATGGTGTGGCTCCTCCAGACCTTGCTTCTGAGCTGGTCTGAGAGTCAGAAGAGAACTCATCTCACCACCACAATTTTCAACCCCAGCCACTATCCACCTAACTCACCAGGCCAGGCTCCCGACTTTCCTCAGTTTCAAGAAATCAAAAGGCTGACACCCTCCCTGAAGAAGACACTGCAGGAATGGCAAGCCCGGGTGAGAGCAGGGACGGTACAGGGGTTGTCTCTGCAGAGTGCTGTGAGGATTGGCGAGTGCAGGCGTCCCTCATGCAGGCACTGGGTGAGCCTCTGGGCATCTCTGCTTCAAGTCCAGCCTTAGGATTCCAGCCCTGGCCGGGAGCAGTGAGAAATACTCCAGGCTTGGAGAGGAGGAGGCGAGGGAGTCAGTGACGAAAGGCTTGCCGGGGCAGGACCAGAGCCAGGGAAGAAGGGTAAGGAGGGTGAAAAATCCCCAACAAGATAAAAAGGAGTCCCACAGACTGTGGAAGTGACCACTAAACACACAGGGTATGGAGAATCGATGTGCTTTAGTAGGACGGAGGTAGCCTGGAGGACTCCGGGCCTCCTTCCATTGCCCAGAGTCCCTCAACCCTCACCTTGACGCGCGCCCACAGCAAGCGGGAGCTGCCTGAGTCAGTCCTCGAAACGCAGAGAGCGCGGGCGCCGACAGGGGGCGCCGGAGAGCACCGGCTCGAACCCTCCGTGGGGCTCAGGAGGTGCCGCGCGGCGGCCTCCGGATGGTGGGCAGTCTCTGCCCTGCCTGCTCTGGTCCGCTGGGCTGCAAACCTCGGTGGTCTCCGTGCGCACCAGCTGAGGTCCCATAGGCCGCCTGGAGCGCGGTGCTCCAGAAATGCACGGATTCTAAGGGTCGCGGGCGCCTCTGGCTTCCTGGTCTGGAAGGGGCACCCCGGATCTGGTGGCCACGATCCGGACCTCACCGAGCTGGGCACCCCGGAGAGCCCCAGTGCGGTGCCAGGATGCACGGCCTGACTCCCTGCTTCCCATGGCTCAGGCGAGGCTGGCGGCTCGAGGGTTAAAAGGCGAGTGCCACCCCCATTCTCTTGGGGGAGAAAGTGCCTTTTCTCCAAGTCCATATGGCCACTTCCTTTCGACCTGCTCGGCCCTGCTCGCCTCTTTGTCCGAGCTGTCACTTATAAAGAATCACTTGACTTACAATAACAGGTTCAAAAGACGACAGAGTATAATCAGTTGATCCACGAAGAATTGAAATAAAGAACACCCCACTGCTCCAGCTATCATTCCCATAGAGATAGTGATATCATTGATGTGATTGCGATGCTAATTTCTATACAAGAGGAAAAAAAAACCCCTTGTATTTTGGAATTTGTTCAAAGAGAATTTCAGACACATCAGATTGGAAAATGCAGATTGAATTCCTAAACTTTTTGGGGTAGGCAGGGGATTTTATAAAGACCACCACTGCAGAGAGATGAGAGATAAGTGGACTTCAAGAATCTCATAGGACTAGCTTGTTTGGGGGAACTCCGATTCTCCTGGTCCCCAAAGTCCTGGAGAGTGAGAGAGAGAGAGAGGAGGATGTGCTGGGTTCTCAAAGGCAGAGTCCAAGGGAGGTGCCACACAGACCAGGCTGGGTGTCCACCCACAGAGCCCCTGCCTGGGGGCATCACCCGCAGTGAGGTGCGATGGCCAAGTGCCCTGGGAGGCTGGGTCTCTGCCTGCTACCTGAGATCCCAGTTCTTGCCCACTGCCAGGTTGGTCTTCCAGTGTGAGGTTTTCTTCATCTCACCCCACTGTTGGACAGGTTATTTGCAACTAAGTGGTCCCTCCTCTAGGAAGGGGTTGGTGATGGGGAGGCTGTGTCCTGCTTTTTCTGTATTTTTGCTTTTTATGTATTGTGGTGCCCTGGTTTAAACCCTCCAGTCAACTAAGGAAACTCAGTCTGGGCAGGCTGGAACAAGTCTTACCTGAATCAATGTTTTAAGTGTCCCTGTGGCTTGACGTTTTAAATAATCAATCAGTCTCCATCATTTCTTAATCATGCACAACACAGGCCTCTCTCCAGTCTCTCCCTCCCCCGCCTCCTTCTCTCTCTCTTTTCCCCTCTCTCTCCCTCCCTTTCTCCTTCTTTGTCAACTCTTTTGGATCCTGTGTTTCTGCTGTTAACATGCCCCAATGTCACATGCAAGCCTTTTCTTTAAAACAAGCTCCTCATTGGTGTATCTGGATACTTCTTTTATTATTATTACTGAATCTTTTTTTCCCCCATAATGACACCAGGATCATTATATAATCCCATAACAAAGAGGCTTTTGAGGCACCAGCTTTTGTCAACTCTAGGACAGAGAATCCATAATTGCATTATTCAGCTTTTTCCCCCCTTCTTCCCCCTCTTCCTTGCTTCACAGAAACCCAACCTCAAGCATCACTCACATCTCTACCTTGTTACCTCGCCTTATACTATTTACCAAAGTGTTTGCCTTGAGGACCAGTATTTGCAAAGTTGCCTTAAAAAAGTTATTTTGTTTGATAATTAAGTCCTGGAGCCCACTGCGTGATGATTATTCTGGACCCATAAGGCAGAGAACCTGCGTGACGTTTTTCTCGAAGTTTAATTACCGTATGCTAATTTCCTTGCCTACTACGTGATTAATTAAAATCATATTTTCATAATCATTTGGCACTAGTATTGTTTTAGAATTATCATGATCTCCTAAATAGTGTCTGTAAATAAAGTCGCCTCTAATGGCAGGCGCGGGAGGCGAGGCTGACGACCTCTCCGTGTTTGTATCGCGGCGATTGGCAACATAACTGCCTTATTTACATTAAATACGCCACAAGGTTACAGCGCGGATCAACGTCATTTGATCGCTGATGACTCCCTTAAACGCCCGGGCTGTGACTGATTCTCCGCGTCCCGCTGTCCACCGAGATTCACCCGGGAGTTTTTTTTTTTCCCCAGAAAAGAAACAGACTTTAAATAGTTTCAGGAGCAGGTAAAATTACGCTTTTTCCTCTCCCCTTTTCCGTCTCTCTCTTCTCTCCCTCCGTGGCAATCTCTCTCTCCCTCTCGGCTGGATAAAAAATTCTTTAGTCAAAGGCAGGAATGCAAAGTAGTGACAAGCGAAGGGGCTGATATATGTCTCAGTAACGAGTCTGACAATCAGAATGTAGCTCTTGGAGAATAGATAGATTTTAATAAGTGTGTTTACATGAGCTCAAGGTCAGAAGCAAGCTGCGCTGTGTTAAATGGTTTCTTAGTTGCTAGACAGAGAGAAAAAATGGACGATCACACACCATTCTTTGTAGATTATTATATCAAGGGTTCAGTCTCTGGCTCATCAAAGCTAAATGCCGCAAGACCTATCTAGTTGCTGTGAATTATGCCAGGGCGACAATGGAGAGCGTTTTTAATGGTACAATGCATTTCACCTACCAGATAGGGGAGGCCGAGCCGGGGATGGGGATGTCTGCTGGGGCTGGGTGATGAGTATCAATGAACGGGGCGATTCTGAAAAGAGGCAGACGAAAATCGAGCCCGCCCTGCCCCGGCTGGGCTGGGAACAGTTCGCAGGGGCTCTGCCGAGTGGGCGAGCGAGGCGCGCGAGCAGGGCGCCCGTCCCCCTCAGCCCCGGAAAATGATCAAGTCAATCATGTGGACATGTTTCATTATTCATTGAACACAATCTTTTACAACGCTCCGTTTACGTGCCCGAGTTTGCTCCCGACGCCCGCGTTTCAGTGTTTAAGGTAAGGAAAACAAAGGTGGGGGGTCTCGGGGCGCGGCGCCGTGGGGGTGGGGGCCAGGGGGGCGCGGCGGGGGGGATGGCCCTGGCGTCCGGGAGGAGGCAAAGTGAGTTTGGACTCTTGGCGCGGCGCCCCCCCATCCCCTCCCCTCCCCATCTCCGCGAGGCCTGCCGCCGGGTTCCTTCTCGCCCCACCGCGATTAAAAATATGGTCTAATTAAATATCCGTGGCTGTGACGTTGGCGAGAGAAGCTGTCAGCGGGGGAAAAAAGAGGAAGAAACCGAGAAAGCGGCGGCGGCCGGGCATCGAAGGGCGCTAGAGAACTTCGGCGGCGAGCGGGACCCGCGCCTGGGCCGCCGCCTCCCCCGCCGCGGTCCCGGGACCGTTACTTTGAAAAGGAGTCGCCGGGCCTCGCGCCGGGCGCGCCAGCGGGACCCCGCGCCCCGCTCCGGGCCCAGCCCGCGCCCCCCAGCCGCGCGCGCGGCCCGCGAGCCGCTCTCGGCCCCGGGAAACTTTCAAAAGGGTCTGGGGGTGGGGGAGTCTGTGGAGACTGGGAGCCCGGGGCCGCGGAAACTTCTGCTCAAGTGACTTTCCCCATTTTCTCCTTTGCCTGAGAATCGTGCGCCCCGCACTCCCTTTCTTCCTTCGCGGCTCGCTGCGGGATTCTGGCCCCGCCGCCGGGGGTAGAAAGGGTAATTTGTAATTTTTTTTTTAATCAAAGTTAGCCGGTGCTTACAGTGTGTCAAACTCGCGGGCGCCAAGGGCCGCTGAGACCTGCCATTTTGTGTTTTCATTGGCCTCCTGTACCCGGGGAGTCGGGCGAGGCCAAGGCCGGGGGCTCGGTAGGGCCGGGGTGTCAGGGTCCGAACTCGCGACCCCAGGAAAGGCCATGGCGCCTTCCAGCGCAGGTGGTGGCCGCAGCACCTGCCCCCGCCTATCCCAGGCCCGGGGGGCCAATCCTGGGGCCAAAGATAAAAATAAAGAAATAAATAAGTAACAGGGAGCTGAGCCGGCCAGCCCGGGGCTGGAGAAATGAGGCCAATCAGAGTGAGGGAGTACGGGCGTGGGGGCTTAGGAAGGCGTGGAGACGGAGGGTTGGGGGCGCCTGGGAAGAGCGCAATTTGGGGGAACGGAATCCCCAGGCCAGATGTATGACTGGGAGGAAAATGATCTTTGCTGATAAACCTTTCTGTTTGCTTCAAGACATTTTTTGAAGATGAAGAATTGAGGAAAACAGTCGTAGGCGGGACCAGGATGTATTTTAGGCAAAAAAAAAAAAAGGGGGGGAGCTTTTCTTTGATGATGAGTAGGAAAGTGTCCAGATCTCGACGCGCCCATCTGTTGCAGTTTTGCAAATAATTTAAAATATAGATATCTGTATATAGATGGATGTGTGTGAAGTGGAAGGTGGAAACGCAGGCGCTGGGAAGTTAGGAAAAATAAAGAAAAGGGGATTCGGGGGCAGAGATTTGTCCCCAGCCCACTCTTCTGAGAAAACTCCTGCAGGGCTTTCTTTGGGGACAGGTGGAAAGTTGTCTCCCTCCTTTCCCCACTTCTATACTGTGAACGTTCCTATGTCCGCCTCTCGGCGAACGTGCACACAACCCTCGAGTTAGGTGGAAGGTCGGACGATCGATTGGGGGTGGGCTGGGGATCGCGCAGGCCTGAGCAAAGAGCGGGGGCGAGGAGGGGCAGGGCGAGGTCCCAGCCCCGCGCGCCGGTCTCAGCCACGGCTGGGTTTTGTTTGCCGGATATTGTTATGTCTAACGAGTGCCTCACAGGAGACGTGATTTGTCAGCCGCCTTCGTTTTCACTTTAGCAGAAAATACGGCGGCTGCGCGGCGTCCTGGCCTGCGGGTCGGGGAGCCCGCGGGCGCTGGTGGGCGCGCAAGAGTGCGTGCGGGTGGGAGCGGGCGGCCGGCCGGTCGCTGGTAGGGGCAGTGGGCCGGGCGGGGTGAGTGCGCGCGCGGTGCCGGCCTCGGCTGCTCCTGCGCCTTCTCCCGGCAGCCGCAGCCGCTGTGCAGTTTAGCAGAAAACCGACAGGGGCCGCGTTTGCTGAGCGCATCCGGCCGCCGGGCAGCCCGAGCCGGCCGCGGGGCCCGGCTGGCCGGTGCAGACTCAGGGAGGGGGTTGGGGGGAGGACAGGCGGGGAGGGGCGCGAGAAGCAGGCTGGGCCCGAGTGCTCTCCACCGCTAGTGTCCGTTGTCCCCGGTGTCCCGGGCGCGTTGGGCAGCCCCTGGAGCCCTGGCCTTGCGCCCCCGCCCCCAACCAGGGCTTAGGTGAACTTGGGGGTGGGGTGAACGTGCGTGCGTGCGTGTGTGTGTGTGTGTGTGTGTGTGTGTGGAAGGGGGAGGTTAGACTGGGAACGCACTGTTTTCTTTTCCAGTTTGATATTAGCAACTGGATTTTTACTTTGAGACCGGCTTTGCTCACTGCTGGGGTTGGGAGGGGGCGATCTTTTCCCATCACTCACATCTTTGTTCATTGTTCACTGAGTGGAAGGCAGGCGACTTAAAGAGACGAAAGAGGAAAAAGAGGGGGAGCAAGAAGAGGGAAGGAAGAGAGGCGCGGGGAGAGCGTCCCCGCCCCCGCCCGGGTCGGGTTGGACGGTGAAACAGTAAACCCGCGCACGGAGGGTCGCCGGGAAAGTGGACATTACCGCTTTAATTAACTTCGAGATGCTCCGGCGGCGGGACCTGGCGTAGCCGTGACGCGCCCCCATAAATCTGCCCGGCCCGGGGCTGCTCCGAGAACTCGTACAGTAGCGGCGTCAGACTCGACGCGCGCCTCCCAGTCCGGAGCCTATTTGCATAATTGGATCTTTTTTTTCTTTCTTTCTTTTTTTCCTTTCCCCTCATTCTCCCTCCCTGAAACTTGTTTGAAAACCCAAGTGAAAACTGCGACGACCTGCACGCTCAAAAACAAGTGCCAAGTAAGTGCCCTGCCGTGGCCTCGGTGCGCCCCGAGGTTAGCGCGCAAAGCAGGCGAGCGAGGCGCCCCGGTGCTGTGCGCTGCCGGCGGGCCTCGGCGGAGGGCTGCTCGCTGGCGGGAGCACTGCAGCCGCCGACTCCGGTGCTCCGGGCTAGCAGCTTGCACAACTTTTCCCCCCCTCTGTCTGCCGAGTTTTCGGGTCAGGTGAGGTGTTTGGGCCAGGCGTGTACCTGTAGCGAGAATCGGGAGGCGATCTTTGGGACGCAGTGGAGTTGGGCATCTCGGGTCCGGGCGGGTAGTCAGTCCCCGCCGCGGTGGAGGGTAGAGCTGCGAGCCAGAGAGCTAGCCGGGCCGGCTGCTAGTCGCGCCGCGCCGCGTCTGCAGCTCGTCGCCAAATGCTTCCCCATTATTCTAAGGTTTGTGTCTCTGGCTCGGTGTGTGTGTGTGTGTGTGTGTGTGTGTGTGTGTGTGTGAGATCGGCTGTGCTTTAAAAAGACAGGAAAGCAAGCACAACAAGAGCAAGAAGGGCTTCTCTCTTAGCTCCTTCCCTCCCCCAATTTCTCCAGCATCATTTATTTCTAGTGCTCGAAGGAGAGTGTGCAAGGCTTCTTTACTAAAGACAGAGTCACCGACAGACTGACAATTCTGTTGGAAATGCCATAAATTCTATAGCCAAAATGTAGCTACATTCATAAAATAGCAATCGTGGCCTGTCCAGATAAGTGATTTTATAATATCTCAAATTTTATTAAAAACACAATAGTGTATTATT
The DNA here is from genome assembly GCA_917880005.1 of Nanger dama. Classification (NCBI taxonomy): domain Eukaryota; kingdom Metazoa; phylum Chordata; class Mammalia; order Artiodactyla; family Bovidae; genus Nanger; species Nanger dama. The sequence goes on from CAKJTW010000012.1 coordinate 40,364,472, forward strand.
TATTTACAGTGTTCAGAACCTGGGGAAAAGTAGATTTTCTTGGGAGAAAACTGTGACCTTAGTTTCTGTTTGCTAGGAAATTTGCTGGCGGCTCGGCCCACCAGCCTGACGGGAAGGGGGCAGGGGACTCAGCTTTGGCCTGGGGAGACGCAGGGGCGCAGCGGGCAACCCTCGGGCCTCTGCTTGGGGAGAGCCTAAGGCTTCTGGCTGAAGGCTGCTTTAGTTATGATGTCATTCTGATAGCGGAGTGCAAATGTCTCCTGATTCCACCATTAACCGCCTGGCTGATTTGCTTGGTAATGATAGCACTGCCGTCCAGCGCTTTGACAAATGCAGGCCCGCAGAGCCCTAGGAATTAACTTTTCCCCCCACCGAGGAAGAAGCGAGCTGCCAGAAGTCTCACTACTGGGACCTTGATTTGAACTTTGTAGTGCCTGAATCCAGACACTAACAAGGATGACAGGCCTCTAGATTGAGGGACCCCTGTTTTCCCAAAGTTTGGAAAACTTTTAGAAGGCTTCAGTCTACAGAATACCCTTCAGCTGGTAACACTTGATTTGGGTTGTGACCAGGCAGAGACATTTTTTTGATCATGGATGGCTAGGACCCCCAAGTCTCTCTGGGGCCATTGCATAGAAGACGGGATTGTGACATCTGCTTCCTACCTTCAGTCCCTTAACTGTGACTTTATGTTAATATCACTGCAAGTAAACCGGATTTAGTGTGGATTTTTAAATAGTGTACAATGATTTAAGATTTCTTTTGATTTACTGTTCAAATGAAATTTGCATAAATGTGATGAAAATGAACTTAACATCTGGGCATATGAAAAAGGTTAGTACCTCATATGTCATCTGCAGAGAAAGTCTCTAAAATGCTTTCACCCTAAACTGGGTTCGGGAAACAGTTCCTGGAGACATAAATGGTAATTACGGAAAACCTGGAGAAAGCGCTTTCAATACATTTGCATTCTCTTGGACCACTGCTCTGAAAACCCATCTTGTTCTGTGCCTGGAGTGCTTAACTTCTGAGCAAGCTTGAGATCTCACAACTCAGCAAGTTAACTGCTGGCTGGGGCTGTCTTCACGGAAGACACAGGGCAGAATAAGGAGAGATGGTCACGCTGCTCTGGTCCAAGCCGGAGGCCAATAACCCCCATTAAGAGAGAGGACAGGGAGGTGGCCAGGATGTGCAGCCCTACTAACCACAGCTGCCCATTGGGCACTGAAGGCAGTGCTGAGATGTAGAATCATTCATTGCCTATTGAGCTCCAAAAGCTGACAGATTAGGCTGTCTACTCTGCCTTAGGTAACCAAAGAAATTTCCACCAGATCAGACCTATAAAATCCAAGAGCCCGTTCAAATGAACTCTGAACTTCACCTTTCTGAGCAAGAGAAACTTATCTCTGGCATAAGGGAATCAGAGCTAAACAGCCTTTCCCAAACGTGGTTGTCTTTTGCTCACAAGTTGGCTGTGAATGGCACAGGTGTTTTTAAAGTGCCTTGAATGGAAGGGGGAAAAAAGACAGCAATGATGCTCATGAGAATATAGATGAACTTATTTTTTTTAAAGAAGAGGATCATAAAATAAAAAGCAAATAGATTTATTTTTCCAGTTTGAATGAGGACAATTATAGCTTTTTAACGTCTTTGGATTTAGTGTTTTTAATAAGCCTTTTAAGTAAGCTGAAATATCAGCTTGCATTTTGTTCTCAGCATTATTTAAAGTGAGACTTGACGCAGGTTTAAAAACAGAAGTGAGCTTTTTGTAGGTCAGCTTTTGTCCATGCTGAGGTTGGGAGTCCCCTACAAGCCTCTGCCAGGACCCTGAGCAGATGAGAGTGCTCAGCCCCGCTTCACCCTGTCTCTAGGTGAGATAGATTTGGGCTGGAAGGCTGCCGGCGGTCAGATGACCTGATGCTATCTCTCAGACTGTGAAAGTTGGATTTTGGAGTCTAAAAGCAAGACGCAAGTTCACTGACATGGGAGAGACTCACATCTGCTAGTAGGGGCTTGTGAACTGAGTAACTCAGTGGAACCATGCCTGTCGTGCACACCGGCCGCCCCCTCTAGGACATGCCATTGCAGGCCAGCAGAGACACTGGAGGGAAAGGCGATGTCCAGGCAAGGTAGGGGTGGAGGGTCTGACTGGTGTGGCTCATTGTGTATTTTACCTGGTCTTGTGGTACCTGTTTGGGAGTTGTTGAGAGAGAGGCCTTTTGTTAAGGAGAGGGTTGCTTGCTCTGGTCTGGGCTGTCTTGGCCACCCTTGGTGGCATTGAATGCCATAGAGGGTGAGAGCCAAGCTAAGTTAGAGAGTCCTATGTACAATCAAACCGAGCAAAGCCAGGGGAGTTGGCCCACCAGGATCTCAGTTGTGGTGATGCTGGTGTGCATGAGTGCTGGAGAGGGTGTTCTTGCTAGAAACACCTGTTATGAGATGATTTCCTATTTATTCACAGTGTATTACCCAGGGTAGATTAGTGAGTTTATCAGTGTCTGTGTACAGTGGAAGGATTGGGGCTAAAAGAGCTGAAGGAATCACGAAGTTGGGGTGGGGACATGTATGATCAGAAGATGGACCCTAAAGAATGTAGGCCCCCTTTCCTACATCATTGTGCAGAGAGCAGGGCTGGTTTTAGTGGGCTCTCTTGGCTGCTAGAGAATGTTACCCGTGCAGCGTTCACTTTAAAAATCATCATAGATCTGTCTTTGGTTTCTCTTATTTTGAAGTTTTTGCTGCTACAGAGGGCATTGCTGCTGCTGCTGCTGCTAAGTCGCTTCAGTCATGTCCGACTCTTAGCAACCCCATGGACTGTAGCCTACCAGGCTCCTCCATCCATGGGATTTTCCAGGCAAGAGTACTGGAGTGGGGTGCCATTGCCTTCTCTGACAGAGGGCATTGAGCACTTGGCTTTTCATGGCCTCTGAGCATGCTAGAGGTCAGGTTTATCTGCCCTAAGAGACCAGATCCAGGTGAGGCCTTTGGCGGGACTTGCCAGGCTGGCCTGAACATTGTTTCTCTAGATCAGGGTTTCTCAAGTGTGACACTAAGGATGAGACCCACTTGTAGAGTCTGTCCTGTGTTTTATAGGATGTTGAGCAGCATTCCTGACCTATACCCACTAGACACTAGTAGCTCTCCCCAGTTGTGACAATCAAACATGTCTCCAGATATCTGCATACATTCCCCGGGGACAATCAGGTTCACTTCCCACAGCTTTTATGTGCCAGGCCCCATCCTGGGTGTCTCAAGGGGCCCAGTGAAGTCTGACCCTCAAGGAGTGTACAGCCTGGTGGGGAGACACATGTGTCCCAGTGCCCTGGGATACCAGGGCCTGTACCACACGGGGGCAGAACTGGGGGTCTGAGAGGAAGGGGAATGTCAGTTCACAGTAGAGGAATACCTGTGTGGAGGGTATCTGGGGCTTGACTCTGACTGTTTTTATGTCAGTTACACCCTGAAAATGGCCCTGCCAGTGAAAGCTGTGTTTCTGGGCACCCTGACTGTGACAGGCAAACCAAGAAGTGTAAGGCAACAGTTCTCAGACTCTGATTTGAAGCATCCTGCTGGCAGGGTGATGACAGTGGCTTATTTCTGTGCATTCGCTGCATGGCAGTCATGGGCTCTGAGCACTCGACTTTTTTAATCCTTACAGCCTCTCTACGAGCAGGTACTATATTTGTCCCAAATTTCGGGAAGGGAACCTCAGACACTGAGAGAGGGGAGTGGAGGATCCAGGATTAGAACCCATCCAACCTGCCTCTGGAGTTGTCACACTCAACCCCACTCCTGCCCAGAGCACCTCCTTTGACCCACAGCCAGCTGCCCTTTCTGAGGGCGCATTCAAAAACCCCTGGAATTCCATCATTGACCCAACAAGCTCATCCACACAGAGCCAGCAGCCCCTTCTAAGGGACACAGATCTCCAAGTGGGGCCTCTGGGTGGTAGTGGCAGGAAGGTTATGCAGATACATTAAGAGATGCAAGAAGGAAAATTAGTTTGTAGGGTCCCCCTCCTCTACCTACCTATTCTTACTCCGTAGTTTTACAATGAGAAAATTAAGTGCCATTTTGACACAGGAAAAATGATCACCGTAGGCTTGAGCTGACATTAACGGGAAAGTTTTCTATCAAGGCTTTGATCACCTGAACTGTGTTTAGCTTTGATTACTGAGGTGGGTTTGTCTCTTGTGCTCTGCCCTACCCTGTTCTCTCTGTGTCTGCTAGTCCTTCAGCTCAGCCCCTTCACGATCTTTTAGCCTTTGTTGGTTGTTATCAAACACCCATTTACCTGTACATATGAAGTAACCCTATTTAGGTTGTGAAAGCCAACCCACAGAGCCTCTAAAGTTGAGATTAATTACAGAAATGCCCATTCAGCCTTAATTACAATGACGTTCTCGCTTGCATGTCTGAGGTTTCAAAATAATTCCTATAGATTTGGATGAGATTTTGGTTCATGGAAGGGCTAGATTGTAGGGCTCTCAGGGAACATTTATGCCTGTAGTTTCTAGGCACGTGAGGAGGCAGGGTCTGGGGCCTGTCTGTAGCTGTGCAGAGGTGGCCAGAACATAGCCACCAGCAGTGGCTGCTCTTGGGTGCCTGCCTTATGCCAGACCCTGCACTCTGCACCTTGGATATGTAGTCTTATGGAGACCTTTTGACAACAGAGTGAAGGGCATCCCTGGGCTCGGTTTCACCAGTGGGCAGACTGAGAGGTGTGGCCACTTGTTGCAGCTACAAGCCAGGGTTCCAAGCCAGCCTCATTAGCCCGGGGTCTCACACCGCTGACCTTGTCTGCACCCCCTGCCTCCCTACTCAGTACTCAGGACTGTGAGTGCAATCATCCTTCCCTGTCATAGTAACTCGCCTTTCTCATGGAAGTTAAAAATGTAAACCAGAACTTGCTACTTGGAGAACATATGCATTGTTGTAAATTTGTTTTCAAGAGGGAGAAAATATTTGGAAACTGTATCAGCTAAACTGTATCAACTATAGAGAAGCAAACAGATCACAGACCACATAGATATTATATATGGAATTTAATTTCTTGAATAGCTTGATTATTTAATTTTATCTTTCAAAATATCTGGAAACACTTATGTCTTATTGACTAGAGAAGAAAGTGGCACAAATTTTTTTCTTGTTCTTTAAAATTTTTTTAAATTCTCTATTAAAATCTATTAAAGTCAAGTCAAGCAAAGCCTTCCAAATTATTACAGAAAGGCTGTCATTTCTATGAAGCCTATTGAAGGGGGGTGGGAAATCTTATCAAAATTACAGCTAAAGTGCGTTAATTATTTTGCATCCTCGGCCAGGGCTCGCAGTCTGGGGGTTGTAATCTATTGATGCCAAGTGGCTATTTCAGCAGCCTTAAATCTGTACCGAGCAGAGAGCATCTCACTGGTGAAACATGGCTGGATCTGGCAGTTAAAATCGGTGCAGGATTCCTGCAGCATCTGAGAAACTTCATTCACATTTTCCACCTGAAAGAGGGTCAGCTCTGGTGGGTGGCCATCCTGCTCCGAGAGCCCAAGAGGAGCTCAAGAGGTGGGAAAGTGCAGTGTGGGAATGTGGGAGAGGGAAAGGCGGCCACATGCCGACATTAAAGGATTTAATCTGTGCGGCCAGAACCTCTTTGATGGTGGAGGGCGGCCTCTGCGCTGGTCCCCACTGCCTCCAGGTCTCCTCATGTCCTGGGGCCGCTCTGAGCCATCCGAAGCCCCGCTCCACCAGGAACTCTCATGGACTTTGGAAGCACCATTTCTTAGTAAAATGCCAGACACCCTGTCTGCAGTTCTTTTCTGAGCTCATTGATTTGACAACTTAATATCTGTTTTCCGTGTGCTTTTGTTTTGTTTCCTTCTCCCCTCTTCCCAGCCTCCACCGCCCCCCGCCCCCATTTCCTCCTTTTCAGCTGTTTTCACCCTTTGCACACGAATTTCTGAAACTATATTAAAAAGCTTTCCTTGAGGTCTGGTGGGGGACCGTTTGAATTTTAGTCTTATTTAAAATTCTCCTCTAGCATATTTTAGAGGCAGAAGCAGTAAAGACACGCTGACACGGGCGTTTGCATCATCTGAAAATGTATGGATTAAGGCCCATAAGGTGGCAGTTTCCCTTTAATAACTGCTGCCACCCCAAGGAAGACACTGTGGCTTTCTAAGTGCGTAACAAATGAGGGGCTCATCCAGGATCTGGTCATCTGATTGGCATTTCCCGTGACAATGCTTCTGTGATGTAACCAGTGGTGATATGCTTGTCTTTTGGGGGGGATGTGTGTTCCGTGCCTTCTGGCATGTTTATTCTTTAGCAATGGCTGTCTGGTGAGGTCAAGTAATATATTGCAGATTATTAGAGTACGTACCATTCTCAAAACTCTCCCGGAAGAACTGGCTGCGTTTTGACACACTGCCCTTTTATCTCAGTGATACCAACAACTTGATCCTCACATTTCCCTCCCGTCTCAAAAGGTTGACAGGAGCTAGATCCATTGTGAGACGTTTTTTTCAGGGACTGCTGGCTTTGCCTGAATTAGCAGCCTGGCTGCTCAGGTGACAAATACCAGGCCCATGTGTGGATCGTGGGGACAACTGGGGTCTGCTGCTCAGAAAACTTTCTCTCCCTTTGCATGATAATATTGTTCTGATAAAATTCGTGTAATTCTCGTGTGTGATCTCTAAATACCACCTTCAATAAAATAATTTGTTTATTGATCTAAAGAAGGAGTGGTTTCCAGCTGCTTCGTTCCTTGGGACAGACTTTTCGAGTTAGAATCTATCTCTTTGACTCTCTTTTGCTAGAGGTTGGCCTCCTGTGGAGGTCGGGCAGAGGGGTTAGGTGACCTGGGGAGGCTGGGGACCAAGCACTTTTTCTTTAGGAACCAGGGCTGAGTAGAATTCAAGGTAAAATTCTAATACAACAATTTGTGCTTAAATGGACTGATATTTGTGTTTGCCCATCTCCATCTTGAAGGCAAGTGAATTAAATCATTGCTGCACTGGGGAGCAGTGCAGGGGCCCCTCTTTTATTAATTTCTATCATCAGCCAACTGTTAACCCTTAGATTAACACAAAGAAACTTCATGTTCCTTCCTACTTTCTGTATCATTGCTCCAGAAGGAACAACTACAGGGGAATTCTTTGTGTGCAGTTTATTTGCTAATTAAATTTTTTGCAATGGTTACACAGTACATGTTTTGCTTGATATATCAATATCTATAAGTTAGTTTTTGCATTATTTACTTTTTAGGGGTGTTTCCTCTTTCATTGCATGATTAAGATGCTTATTTCACTGAGCTGGAAACATCGAGTTTGTAAATGAGGAAGAGCCAGAAACATTTTTGTTTTTGTTTTTAAGCAGTGTAACACAGTAATAAAGAGCTCAGGACCAGTCAAATGGGACCAGGCTAGATACCCAGCGCCATTCCTTTCAAGATCTTTGAGAGCAGGGCATTTTCTGTCTTCAAGCCTCAGTTTTCTCATCAGTAGAATTGGAATATTTTTTCCTCCCTAATTGAGCCTTCAGGATTAAAAGAGAAAATGATTAATTAATGAGCCCAGAGACCAGGTATTCTACAAATGGCCAGCTAATACTATTACTTGTAGTGTACATCTTGTTAAATATTTTAGGAATAAAAACCCTACCCCAAACAATAGCCATCAATCATTTGCAAAGCCTAGTGAGGTGTCATTCCTCTTTTGTTTCCCTGACTGGTCTTTGGAGTTATTTATCTGGGAATCAATAAGTATCAGCTGATTGATTTCCTATACATTTCAGAAGAAGCATTTTAAAGGGTCAGCTGAGTTTATGGAAGGTTATGGAGTGGGGGTAGGGGTTTAAGTCTTCACTAAACAAATATGCTCATTCCAATTCATCAAGTCTTAGCACTGTGTTCCCAAACCACACACACACACACACACACACACACACACACACACACACACACACCCATACCACACCCTGGTTGTGGTAATCTTGGTAGGAACTTTATCTTTGCCCTGGATCCAAGCCAAAGGCCCCAAAGAGGGACTACTGTCATTCATTCATTCTTCATTCATTCATTCTTCATTCATTCATTCAATCTTTTAAAAAATATGTATTAAATGTATTCTGTGTCCTAGGCAGATTAGTGGTGTGAAGGAGAGCAGAATCACTTTTGAGGGTGTTATACCAAGACCAAAGTACAAATGTAGGCAGTGAAGATGATGCTTTAGGTTCCAGGTTCCAAAATACACACATAGACACACACACACAAGCACACACGAAATTCACCTGATTTGCATACTTACACACAATCACTTGCTGATTTCAAGGGACCCAAGTGCTTGTGCATGAAGTATAAAATTAATGAGTTGAACTTGTGGCCATTGCATTCAAGATGAGTTACCCAAGAGAGAGGTAGGGAGTTGAATATAACTCCTTTACTTTTCTTGCAGGGGAAAGGGTGGAATTCTGGGTGGCTTTTCCTCACTTGAGGGGATACCAAATCTATGACAAAATCAACACTCCAGTCATCCTTGGAAAGTACCTAGGAACGTTATATTAAGAAACAGGATCCCATCTTCCTGTAGGAAATTTGAAACCACGATCAGGTCTTGTAGATAAACATATAGCATTTATTGAGTGCTTATTACATAGAGGACCTTGGGCTTTAAAGTGGAAGATATTGTTTAATTTAGTTCTTAGAACACTGCCTTTTGGTGGAGAAAAGGAGGTATATCCATGTTGTATGACTTGCCCAACATCATGTAGCTGGTAGATGGCATTGCTGGGCTTTCTCTGCATGGACTTGCACCAGGGAATGTGGCTGACCTTTGGACTAGGGCTCTGGATAGCTGGTCTGGACCTTCCCTGGAGATGGCATTCTCTAGAACAGAACCGCTGGAGAGTCAAGGCTTCTGAACTTCATGAACCTCTTCTTCAGCTGGAGTAGGCTGCCGTGGAGCAGAGCCCTTGGCAGGCGGCGAGGGCTGCTTTCCAGTTGCATTCTTTTCTCTGCGCCATGCTCTACAGTTCATTCTCTTGGATCTATCCGTCCTATAGATATTCACTGTGTAGGTCCTGAGAACACAGCAGTGGACCCACTGTCCATGAGTCCTGCAGCTCTGGAGAGTCATAAGAGACGTAATGTTTGTCATGCCCACTTTGATCATGAAGAGTCTGACGGAAGAGGACAGAAGGCTATGGGGGAAGCCCCTCTTCAGTGAGTTGGTCTGTGCGCTGTTCTTGGTGGTCTAAAGGCGAGAAGGAGCCAGGAAAGCAACGGGGAGGGAAAACTCCCAGATAAGGGAACAGCATGTGCAGAAGCCCTGAGGCTGGAAGGATCTCAGTGGCGAGAAGAAAGAAGGCCATGGTGGTGGGAGCTGATTGTGCCCTGCTCCCCAGTGGACATTGCAGTTGTCTTTCTCTGCACCGAGGAGATGTTGTCTAGCTGAGGCTGCTCCCTCAGTCTGCCGTGGGCATGGTTCTGTTGGAGGGTGTCCGCTGGCGGCTGTGGTCTTCTCTGCCGTCCAAAGTCACTGTTTTCCTTCCAAGTGGCCCTCCCTCCTTCATCCGCCCCTCCTTCTACCAGTGTAATTCGGTCATTCCACAGGTATCCACTGAGCGTCCACTCTGTGCCAGGCACATGGTGAATATAAAGTTAGTTGCAAAGATAAAAATCATGTAAGTTCTCCCAGATTTTAGAATCTACTGAGATTCACAGGTGCTTCTGTGATGTCTGGCTCCCCTCTGCCCAAATCCTAATTCTACGGGTGTCCCCTTGACTGCTCAGGTCTGCTGTACTTAGTTTGGCTAGACTTGTTTATTTAGTCTCAGAGGAGAGAGGGTAAAGCTCAAGTATGCACCAGCATCTCAGAGTCACCCTGCCTCTCCTGTGCACAGCTATAGTGGCTACACACTTCCTCCCTTCCCACCTCTTGTTCCTGAGTGTGCACCATGTCAGGCAGTGTGCAGAGCACCGGGGGAATGACAGGCGGTGCCACCCTGGGGCCTCTGCCTCCATGGGGACACTCAGGTTTGTGCTTGATTAAGATGTCTTGGGATTTTTGAGGAGGTTCTCACCACCCAGAAATTTCTGGGGTTCATGAACTCGTTCCCCTTTCAGGAAAGGGACAGCTTGGCAGGAAAGCCAGATACTTGTTTATATCACCTGTAAGTCCAAAGAAGACTTTCTGCTATAGAACTTGAAAGTACACATTTACATGCCTGGCTGTTTTGATTCATTACTTACGTGATTACTCTAGTAACTTTTAAATTTAATTTAGTTTAATTTTTTAGTGGAAAATGAAGTATGTCCTGGCTCTTTGGATACAGAACTTTTTTTCTCTTCATTTGGTTTTAAATGGTTAAGTAAATTTCATTAAATAACTGTAAACATTCCAAATCATCCTGCATATATATCGTATTTCACATCATCGCAACTTCGATGTAAAATATTAAAATGTAAATGACTCAAAAGAAAAATTATGGAAACAAATGCATGACTTTTATTACACTTTCAGAAAACTTGCCTAGATATTTCCCCTTCCTTAGCAAAAATCTGTGATGAATTAAGAAAAAAAACATTTAAGGGCACTATAAAAAATAATTCTTTAGAATAAAGGAACAGACCTTGGTAAGCAGTATTCCCTCATTTTATCTGTTCAGATCTGTGAGTATATGTTAGATATTGTCCACTCATCAACTTGATTATTATAAAGTAAGTTATATCAGCATGAATATAATCATTTTAATTTCTGAGCTTTAGTTGGAATAATAGTTTATCCAAGGGTATAAATCTAAATCTAAATTTGTATACATTTCATGAAATTTGAACAGTTCTTCCTTTTCCTCTTAAGAAATATTTCAGTATGGTAAAAATTGTCTGGGAAGCATTTGGTATTTTATTTTGGTCTCTATCACGACTTTCCATGTGATTGTTCTATATTAATCTTGAAAAGTGACACAAGATTTCTTTTCCATAATAAATAGCAAATAAGTTAATAATGACAAATGATAACTCTAATGAAAAAATTATATTTTCTCCAACTTAATAGAAGAGTGCCAACAATAGGTAGGATAAAATAAAATCAATATTTTGACACCACTCTATTATGTTTGCCTCATTAATTTGGAGAAAACTTCTCTCTTCAATCCTGAATCACAAAGTGTCAACAAATAGTAGTTTTAATGTCTACTCTCATTCCAGTACATTTAATGCTTTGCAAGTTATTTTTGGAGGAAAATGATTTTTGATTCTGCAGATGTATAGAGATTGCATTGTGTAGGTTTTTGTCTTAGGGAACAATGAAAAAGTTTTGCCATGTAATTTGTATTCAAGAGATAGTTCATTCCAAATTCCAATTCAGCACAATACTATATGGTTTTTCATATAAATGAATATATGTGTATGCATATCTGTATGAGTCTATATGTATATATTTTGTGTATGTAATATTGTCCTGTTTTATTTTCTTCACCCACACTCTCTCTCTCTTTTTTTTTTTTTTTGCCATGGGCCCCTGCAGTGAAAGTGCGAAGTTCTAACCCAGTGGACTGCCAGGGAATACCCCCCCACCACACACACACACACACACACACACACACACACACACACACACACACACACTCTGTCTCTCTCTTTTTCAAAGGGCATGCTCATTCATGTTTATTAATTTCACCCAAAGTTTCACTTAGCTTCCTTCAGAAGAATCCAGCATTTTGATTTCTGAGTAGTGATTGTCAGTTGATTAAGGTCAATGCTAGCACTTATTCAGGCTCCTATTGACTGGGGCCACGTGATATAAGTGATTGATCCACCTTAGACACAGGCTTGCTAATTTCCCATTGTAACGGTCCTTTCCACCCAGTCCATTCTTCCTCACTCCATACAGTATTTAAGAATGCGGCATCCTGCACACCCCCTCCCCGTCTGTGCTGTTACACTAACGCAGATTTACATCTTTCACTTGTGCAAAAGTATTTGTATCACCACTGCCTGTCCTCCTTTGTTTCCCTGAGATCACAAAAGCCTGCGATTTAGAATAGCGGATAATAACACACGGTGCATATTATTGATGCTGCTTTAATTGTCTTATTGACAACTCGCTTGAACTTGGAGAAGCATGCTAATATTTATCATCCTGTGAACTCATGTGCATTTTCTTAACTAAAGTCATAATTACAGAAGAATTTCAAAACTCAGATGTCTGTCCACAACAGCCTCACCTTTCCTCTGTGTGGACAAAGGCTTCCAGGCGGCTGCACGGAGAGAGAACCCTTCACTCACTGCCCCCTAAGCGTTCACGTCCTCTGGACTCTTCTCCCTCTAGGGGGCATCTGCCTAATTAACGCCTTGACCAGCACCTGGCCAGGAGAAGAGGCAGAGATGGGACCCACCTGAGCAGTTGTAAAGGGGGCAGTGCCCACCTGGCTTTAGGGTTGCCCAGAGGTTTTTGTTTTTGGAAGAGACAGGTGTTTCTTTCCTTTTGGGAAATGCCCATAAAGAACATTAAAAGATTTAAAACAGGCTGGAGCTGAGATTGAGGCTGCTGTGCTGGCTAGGAGGCAAAAATCCATTTGAGGAGGGCTTTGACAAGCTTGAGTTGATGAGTGGAGCCATCATGGTGTAACCAGGCACCTTGCTATCCCTACCTCCCCTTGGCTCCCCATCATTCGATAGGCTCCAACCCCGGCCCCCTCTCAGTTCCCTGGGTGTGGCAGGCTTGATCACACTCGAGGTCTTTGGCATGGCTAGTTTCTCTGCCTGGAACACTCTTGTCCACACCTTCCCCGGGCCTCTTTTGCTTATCCCTCAGGTCTGCCATAGGCCACCTCTCACCTCTTCCAAGAGGCTTTTCCTGACTTCCTTCTTCCTCTCCGCCACGTTGGTCTCCCCCCAGCTCGTTGCCCTATTTTGTTTTCGTCATGGGATTTATCTTTCTGGATTCATCGTGTGTTAGCTTATCTTCTGTCTTACTCTCTCCACTAGAACTAGACTCCCCAAAGCCAGGGCCTCTGCAGACTCTCTGATGACTCTCCTTCCAGCACCTAGAATAGTAGCTTGGAAAGGTGGCCAATTGACCAATATTTTTTGAAGGAAGGCTACTTTTCTAAAGGGAAAAAAAATGTGACCTTTGAGAACAACGTCGTGTCATCCCCTGACGCACCCTTTGTTTCTTTTTAGAGTTGGGGCTGCAGCTGCGTCTTTCTCCAGGCTACTGAGATTCATCATTGCCATGATGGCGATTCAGAAGGGTGGTTGTCTCTAGATAGAATATTAGCGTTATTGCCAAGTGCCCCTTGTGGGGCACTGCTCAGATGAGGGGCTTTCTTCTGGGTTGGGTTGTGGCCACGGAGGCCTCCTGTCTCAAGCCATCTCCCTGCCTGTGACACCATGTTCGAGGTGGGCCATACAGTCTCCCCCGCCACAGCCTCTCCCTTGACATCAGTACGTGGGGCACGGAGAGCCCTCATCGGGGTCTTTGTCGCTGCTGAGAGCAGCTGCGTGGGGCCCTGATTAACACGGATAAAGTTGTTAGTGGCTCTACATTCTCGTCTTTGGCAGCACTTGATGGGGGACCCTGGGCAGAGGAGCCGTGGGGCCTGCAGAAGATGCCGTCTTGACTCCCTGATTGGTGAGGCGCTCATCTGACTGATGAGTGAGGTGGAGCCACCCCACTGGCTTCAACGAGACACTCGAATCACAGAATGTGATTGCAGAAGGGGAGAGAGGACTTTAACCCTATGTCACATCCTGTTGCCCATGTGACTGCCATCTTGGGGAGTTTCGTGACACTCGTACAACTTGCAGAGCCTGTTTTCTGAAAGTGTTGGAGATACTCGTCTTTCTCCTCCCAACAAGTCAACCGCAACCGAGAATTCCACAGAAAAAGAAAAGATGGGGTAGGTCTGCGAATGACGGTCCCGCGAGTCTTCATTTCCACCTGTTTGTCCCACAGAATTCTTCCTCTGTGTAAAATCCTCCTTTTGACCTCTGTTATTTGCTTTACTGTGTGAGTTACATACACATCTTTTCTCCTCTGCTAGATGTGAACTCTCTGAGGACAGAATTTTCTTTTTCTTCCCTTGCTGTGTCAGTGACTTGCCAGCCACTAACTGTCCCCCACTCTCATCTCACAGGGTGTCTGGTACCTGTGGGAGGGGTTTGGAATGGGAGATGGAAATAATAAAACCTTAATAAAGAATTAGGAACACAGGTGTCTTTTGAAATGATTAAGAATAATTTCCCAGTGAATTGTTTGTGATTTTATAGATCTCTTAGACTAAAACTATTTGCTATCTAGTCTTTTCCTTTTTTTCACTTTAATGAGTTAAAGTTTGCTAATTACTTAAAGGGCCCCACTCTACAAGGGTGGCTTGAGACCACTATTACTCAAAGCCAGAACTTTTGGGTAGTGAAGGTTTCATTGAGAATGGGTTCCATGATTGGGTAGAATAAGAAATCCCTTTAGTGTGCTTCTTGGTGATGACCTGTTGTTGAAAGTGAAAGCGAAAGTGTCAGTCACTCAGTTGTGTCCGACTCTTTGTGACCCCATGGACTGTAGCTCACCAGGCTCCTCTGTCCATGGAGTTCTCTAGGCAAGAATACTGGAGTGCGTAGCCCTTCTCTTGCTCCAGGGGATCTTCCTGACCCATGGATCAAACCCAGGTCTCTTCCATTACAGGCAGATTCTAGACCCTCTGAGCCACCAGAGAAGCCCCTGACTCTGTTACTTAGCAGAGGGCTAAGTGGGACACAGCTTTTCATTGAATTCTGCCTTGAACTTAACTCATGACTGCCATCCAGTCTCTCTTCCTTGGAGCCTCCTAGTCACCAGCATCCTGTTCAGCTGCTGTGTTTCAGCTATTTGATTGTTTGAATGCAAATAAAATATGTGTTCATGGGGACCCACTGTGTGCTCTCATGGCAGATTTCTGTATACAATTCAGAGTCAAACATTGAATGGAGGTACAAATCTGGGTCCGGGCCCTTGCTTGATTAGTCACTTAGGCAATTTATTATCCTGGCTGGATCTGTTTTCCTATCTGTAAAATGAGGAAGGTGTACCTACCGAATTGCTCTCAAACTTAGGCAGATAAAAGAATAGCTTGGGAGACTTGTTAAACAATTGTATTCCTGGGTATCACCCTGACAGTCCAGTTTTGTAGGTGGTGCTGATGCCCAAGGTGCAGCCATGAAATTAAAAGACACTTGCTCCTTGGAAGAAAAGCTATGACCAACCTAGACAGTATATTAAAAAGCAGAGACATTACTTTGCCGACAAAGTTCTGTCTAGTCAAAGCTATGGTGTTTCCAGTAGTCATGTATGGATGTGAGGGTTGTACTGTAAAGAAAGCTGAGTGACAAAGAATTGATGCTTTTGAACTGTGGTGTTGAAGACTCTTGAGAGTCCCTTGGACTGCAAAGAGATCCAACCAGTCAATCCTAAAGGAAATCAGCCCTGAATATTCATTGGAAGGACTGATGCTGAAGCTCCAATACTTTGGCCACCTGATGCGAAGAAATGTCTCATTATAAAAGACCTTGATGCTGGGAAAGATTGAAGGCAGGAGAAGAGGATGACAGAGAATGAGATAGGTGGATGGCATCACTGACTCAATGGACATGAGTTTGAGCAAATGCCGGGAGTTGGTGATGGACAGGGAGGCCTGGCATGCTGCAGTCCATGGGGTCGCAAAGAGTCAGACACAACTGAGCGACTGAACTGAACTGAACTGAACTGACATCCTAGTTGGTCCAGTGGCTGTTTCCAGTTCTGCTGGGATAGTGTATGAAATGAATTTGGAGAAGTGGTTAAACATTAGCAAACCTTATTTATTGTCATCTACTTGGTTTTCTCCAGTTTGTCCTAACTTTGCAGCATTTTGCAGAATTAGAGAGTATTCCTGGCCACAATCACAGAAGTAATTCCAGACACTTACCCTCCTGAGAACCTGTCACTTTGCGGTTCAGGTGACAGCATCAGAAAGCTCCACTCTGGGCAACAGAAGTACCACAAATCCTTTATTTGACCTCAACTAATTAAGACTTTTTCTGGCATCCCACACATCAAAACTAGGCAATACTGACCTGGCCTATTCATACGAGAGCCACATGGAGCATGGTGGCAGACTCTTTCCGGTTTGAATTCAAACCAGATAAAAAAATAGTAGAGGATGACAAGGGAATTGTCACAATTTATCAACAGCCCCATCTGTGATTTTAAGACTGTATAGCTTTAAACAAAACAAAGCAAAAATAGCAACAAAACAGAAAACCTACCAATGGCTAATAAGTTCCCAGATTTCTATATGGTGAAATTGGGGAGATGTTCTTGAAATGTCTAGTTGCAGTGAGCACATATGCTTGGAAAGAGACTTCTAAGCTTTCATTGTATTAGACACCGACTTCACGTGTGTTAGAAATACTCTTCATAACTCCCTAATTGAGCAAGCGGGACAAGAGGTTAGGTGCATTTGACTTTTGACCTTGGCCAGCAATGGTTCTGAGAAGTCATTTCTTCTGAGGACTATTAGATTTTGTCCTTTAACAAGGAAGACCCTTGAATAGATGGATGTCTATTTCTTTTGTCTTTCTTTGCACCCTCTCCAGAAGTTTGGTGACATTAAGCAGGAAGGACAAATCATCACCAGATTTCATATCAAATAAAAGAACTCAATTTGCTGCCAAATCTGGGTTTAACCTTTCCTAGATCTTTGGTCGTGCATAATTAATATACTCCTCAGCATTTGACTTTGTGCTTTTCATACAGATTTAATCTTAAAGAATGCTCTGGGTCCTGTGCTCACAAAAACACATTCAACTTATTTCACGGGTTTTGCCTTTGGGTTTGGGGGATACCCTTGCCTAAGTTTTGAAGAAGATGAGCTGCATGGCTCAAAGAATCTGTCCCTTTAACTCTTCAGCAAACACTGATTCAGTGCGTAGCACTGTGCTTCTAAATGGTTGGAAATGAATGTTGCATTGCAGCTATAAATACTAATACCAATACTTGAGGTGGGGGTGGAGGGAAGGGGAAGGATGCTACTCTGCTCCACTGTGGCACACTTTACAGGTCACCTCGCATGTCTTTTCTCACTGAATCTGCAGTAGTCCTGTGAGGTAGGTTCACTGACTTTCCTAACAAGGAGTCTGGAGCTCAGAGGTCCAGGTGACTTACCAAAACCCTCGCTTGTAGCAAGCGGCTGCACCCTGGTGGAAATTCCTCATCTCTGCCTGCACAACCTCTCTTTCCACTGTGCGTGTGTTTCATGGCTATGATTACTTAGATTTGGTCAGAGGAACAGAGAGGGAGCTGCTGTGTGTTCTGGAGAATAGCACCAGCTGCCCTGTGCCTTCCTGGGGAGTGAAAGAAGGCCAGGTGAGCGGTTCACAAAGCCACCAATCTGCAGTGCCTTTTCCTGGGGAAACATTGAGCAGAGCGATCACTGAAAACTTAGTTCTTATTTATGCCTGCTGCTGGGAATGTTTTGGGGGACATTCTTTAAATGGTTTCTTCTCTGGGCAAAGACAAGCAGTTTCTGAATCTGCCCTCTTGCCAAGTAGACGAGATGTAAGAACATGTTTTCTATTGATTTTTAAAAGCAATTCAGGACCCAACTGGTAATAATAGGTGTGACCTGTGCGTTTTCCAGGCAGTCACAAGCAGCTCGGAGCCTTGTTGTGCGACTCTGATGTTTGGGATGTGCATTCTTTGAAGATTACTTCTAAAGCAAGGCGTCCAAATCCTTAATTCACGATTCTGTCTATTCCTGTGGTGTTTACATTCCACCATGGCAGAAGATCACTGTAAAAAGAAAGATGAAAATGCACTTTTAAAAGGGCTTTCTTGCTCAGGCTTCCTTCAAAGACCCTGTCCTTGTCCCCTCTTGGTGATGCTGAGGTCTGTGTTTCATCTGCAAAGAACATATTCGTTAATGGAGATTTAGAGGTGTGTCACATTGTCGTGACACATCTGGGCTGAGTTCTGGGGCACTGAGCCACAAGGAGAGGCACTGGTGTGACTTTGGGGGTGTTTGGGCATGTCTCTCTGGCATCTGTCTCTGAAGTACTTCCATTTATTTCGCTAAGGAGTACTTACCGCCTTTGCTGGAAGTCCATTCTGGAAGGGTCTTGGGAAAGTGGCTGGTGGAGCTGATTGATTTGGCCAGTGAACAGAGCAGGGCTTTGCTAGGGCTGGGCGTAAAGAGAGAAGCGCTGTTTCTACTTAGAGGAGTCTTTGAGATTTGGCGTCTGGGAGGGAGAGTAATGCATGGAAATCGGGCCAGGTAGTGCCACTTGATTCCCTAGACACCAAAATGACTGTTTTCTTTCCTGAGTACAGTCTCTCTGGTATTATTCAAAAGGTACTAAAGTACACAGTAAATGAGAGGACAGAGTTAGTTTTGGTTTTGCAGCCATGACTATTTGATGACTTTTTTTTTTTTTTAAGGAGGGGCAGGTATTAAGTGTCAAATACTTGAAAACACTTTATTTTTTTTGTTTGTTTGTTTTTGTTTTTTGCTTTCTCTGAATTTTGGGGAAGTCTTCAAGGCACACATGATCTGCCCATCATGTAACCCAGTGCTTTGGTTAATGGCCTCTCTTGATGAACATTTGGGGCCTGTCTACCCTCCACTGTCCCCCCAAGTCAGCAGCACCTTGTCAGTGGGCAGCTGGGACCTCCTGATCATAAGGTCCTCTCTGGGAACCTTGGGTGTCAGGAATCAGTGAAGTTGCAACTCTTTATGATCCTATGACTGTAGCCTACCAGGCTCCTCCATCTATGAAATTTTCCAGGCAAGAGTACTGGGGTGGGTTGCCATTTCCTTCTCCAGGGGATCTTCGTGACCCAGGGATCAAGCCCAGGCCTCTTGCATTGCAGGCAGACACTTTACCATCTGAGCCACCAGGGAAGCCAGGGTGGGCATAATTCTATATGAGGCCCCAGGTCTGCATGGCTGAAGGCCAATCAGAAACCATTTATGATGTGGTTTGAATCACTTATGAAGTTTTCTCTTCATTAACTGGATAATTATGAAAGGATTCATAGTAGATCTTGACAAGATAGGTTATGGTGGATGCAAATGGTTTTAGGTAAAGGTTTGGGTTTTTGCATTTATTAAGGTATGGACTTTTCCTATGATATGTTGAGAAAGCAGCATGTGGGCAGGAACACACAGGTATCCAACATACTATCCCCACGGCCCTTTTCTACGTCTCCTTAGCATTTGCTGGCTATTCAAGGGATGGGTTAGGGCTTCCCTGGTTGCTCAGATGGTAAAGAATCTGCCTGTGCAGGAGACCTGGGTTCGACTCTTAGGTTGGGAAGGTGCCCTGGAGAAGGGGATGGCTACCCACTTTAGTATTCTTGCTTGGAGAATCGCATGGATAGAGGAGTCTGGCAGACTACAGTCCATTGGGTTACAAAGAGTTGGATGCAACTGAGTAACTACCACAAGGGATGGTTTGGCCTTGAAATAAAGAAGAATTGTTAAATTCTTTCTCCTTTAAAACTACGTTAGGGAGTGATCCCTGAAGTTTCTCTTGGCCCTGGCTGACTTTGGCCATGCCCCACACCACCAGGCTTCCTGGGCCTTAGGTGCCTCAGAGGAAACTGAAGAAGGGTTAAAGGGTGGGGAGGAGGCAGGTGTGTGTGTGGCAGGAGGCCAGAGGCTCTGGCCCCTTCCATTTTCTTCCCATCAATAGCATTCTCAAGGCCCATGAAAGCTGGCTTTGGGTTATTCAAATGTGTTTTCTTAATGAAATAAGCTTGAGAGACATGTGCCTCTCTTTCCTTTGAGTAGACATGACCATGAAGCCTAGGATAACTGTTACAGGAGGCACTAACTGTTGGAACATAGATACCCAGAAAATTGGGAGCTTGGGTCTGTATATGACTGAGTTGTTGAAGTAGGACGGAAGCCAAGACAGGTGGATTTTGGTCAGATCTCAGAAAAATTAGCTTGGCAGTTTTCAAAGTTTGTCGTTTTAAAAAATTGTACCTTCACAGTAGAAATAGTAGAAGCGAAAGATTGTTAACTATGGGAATATTTAGAGCATATCTAATTATTTTAAAAAGTTGCCGTGATTCTCATGAAAGTAATTTAATTTTCGCTTCATTGACTTTGTAGTACTCTAAAGAAGGTAGACAATGATGATAAGCAATAGATAGTTAGAAAGAGTTGGCAGCAGCCACTGAAGAAGCAGCCACGATGCTCCTTCCACTGGGACTTTTGCCCTGTAGGCAAATGTTCACCCCTTGGGAGCCCCCATTTCATCAGCCTCATAGCTGCAGGGAGACCCTCCTCGTCAGATGTGGAGAGGGATCCTAGCTGGTGTTTCCAGAGGGCAGTGTGAATGATAAATACAGTTAATATTCAGAAGCAAGAATTGATTTTAAGAATGTGCCTTTGATTCACTAATCTCTGACACTGAGACATTTTTTTTGAAGTCTGTTGCTATAATTAGAATTCTATAAGCCATTTTATGTCTCTATCAAAATTTTAAGAGACATAGAAAATGTAAGGTTTTTTGGAGCTTCTAATTCATCATATCAGGGCACATCATTTTGCAGTTTGGGCTTCAGTGTGGGGCAGTATTTCGGGCCCAGGGACTTGATTTGTCCCTGGGGTTGTATCGAGAGCAGCTAGTCCTCTGCCCTGATGCTACACCGCAGAGCTTAGATTTTAAAAATTGTTCGTGAATTGTGTTTCTGCCTTGCTTTGATTTGTTCTTTGCAGCTGAAATGTGGGGCTGGTTGATCAAGCAGGAGTTGACTGTGTCATTCTGAACCTGCGACGTCTCTGCCCTACTGGCTACGCTGTGTGTTCTGGCTGGGTGGGGGCGGCTGGGGGAGGCTTGGTTTCTGGGGACATGAGAGGTAGCATGACAGCTTCAGCTGGGCTCAGGTGAGTCACGGCTGTGCTTCAAAATTGGTGATTGGTGGCATGTGGTCTGTGAGCCATGTGTGAGAGTCCTTCCTTAGTCATAGAGAAGAACACGCATTGCAAATAAAAGCCTCATCAGATTAGTGAGTCAGAAAAGACGCTAATCTCAACCCGATGCTTAATTTCTACTTTTTTTTCTTCCTAAGGCAGAAGCTGTTCCTGTTCTTTAAAAAAAAAAAATCAGTTTGCAAAAGGACTGATTTAACCACAATTGAAACGGGGGGTGGGGGGGCATGTACCATGTCACTATTGCACTATGCCGATTAGCATGAAGATGAGTTGCACTTTAGCCGGACTGAAACTTGTTCGTAACAGAATGTTAAATACTTAGTGAAAAGAAAGATTATGTCTATCTAGTTACACCATTCCTTGATATATGCTCCATGTCAGAGTGCCATTGTCTCCTGGGTAAAGACGGAGAGTTCAAATACCCACTATCTCTCCCCTGGTGCTCCAACTGCTCCGCTTTGAAGTTTTTATAATCCATCTGTCATCTTCTAGCAAGGAGGGCACATGTTCTGTACCACTCAATTACAGAATTCTCCTTTGCCAGCTCCAATGAGACAGGAAAGAATGTTATGGGTGGTTGAGAGAAACTGTCAGATATACTAAATTCCTAGGATTCATATGGACGGTGTTACTCCAGGGTAGGAATACAGCCTGCCTATTGTTCAAGTGCATTAAGGATACATTTGGCGTTGGGGTAGAGAGCCTTTGATTTTTTTTTTTTTTTTTTCCTTCTCTTCCGGAGCGTTGTCTTAAATTTGATTGTTAGTGTTTGGAAAAAAAAAAAGATCAGTCAAACCTCCTCTGGAATGTGGACCTTCAAATGTGGATTGAAAATGTGACATTTGTTTTAGCTAACAAGGAGTCGGTGACCAAACTGTGCAGAGATTGCGAACTATCGGAATGCTTTTGTTTTTGTGGTTTCACTTTAGTGAAATAGGATTTTACTTGGGCTTGATAGAAGATGGTGACTAGATGCAGCCTGATCTCCATAGAAATAATTTTCATCATTGTATGAGCGGAAAGCCTGAGCATTGAATGTTCTGCCATCTGGTGAGATTGAAGAAAGTTAGCCTCAGACTGAAAAGTCTTTAAAATGGGTTATTTTATGTAAAGACAATCTACCTTGGAGTGGTTAGTGTTGCTGGGTAGCATGTTAACTTCTCACTCATTGAGTCACGGGTGGTTAAATTCGTTGTCTTATGTGAAATGAGTTTGATGATCTCGGCTTAGCCTCTAGTGGGTATTAATTCACATTATGAAATATCCCAGAATAATTTAGCACCGTGTGGCATAATTTGCATTTTTACACAAGATAGGGGCAATGATAGTGTCTGTGGATATATTCTTTTTGTTTTTTCCATTCAGAAGAAGATGAGTCTACTTTGTGGCTTACAAGATGATTGTTTGTGGGGTTACTGTTATGAATTTGTCAAGAGCATATGGCTTAAGAGCTTGGGGGTGGTGAGAGTAAGACATTCTAGCTTGGCCCAAAAACCTAACAAGAAATGTTTGCTGGGACATAATTGCAGCAGAGGTGGTCTAGGATGTCATGGACCTGCCCAGAGCTGGTATATCCTACACATGTACGTTTTCACACAAGAGCACATATATGAGAGAACACACAGGAGGTGAATACATACAGTTGGCAGGACTCCATGGGTCCCACAGTGTGTAAAAGGAACCTTTTCCCTTTACAAAACAGGAAGGTTTGCCAGAAATGCAAGATACTATTACAATAATTAATTTAGTAAAACTTCTTAAATCTGATCTTCTGTTCAAACTAATAATGGGAGGATGGGGTAGCTCGATGTCGTTAATTGAAATCTGGAGACAATAAAAAAATGTCTTTCTGCAACTTCAATACAGCAGTCTGGAACTGTCGGGTCAGGCTGTGAACCAATTTTCTTCTCATTACTTTTGATTTTGGAGTCAATACAAATTTCATCAGTGATTGTAGGGTGCAGATCCTCGTCTGCATGGACCCTGTCACGGGAGAATATGTGCACTCGGCTTAAAGATTTACGGAAAAGCAGTGCTGGTGAGTCAGGAGAGGGAGGAAGGGAAATGCTCCTTCGTGTGGCCGCCTTGCTCGCTTAGGGGTGATTGGCGGGAGGGAGACCGGGGTTGGGGAGAGGGGGGAAGCCACAGGCCGCTTAGCCTCTGCAGGCCAGCCAGCTGGCCGCGGCCTCTGCTTGCCTGTTTCCTTCTTGGGCAGCTGCTCCTTTGCCCCCTCCTTCGTCCAGACCTGTGTCGTTAGCTCAAGTTTTCCCTCTCTCCCATGTCTCCTCAATTTACAGATGTGGTGAGAGTATTCCCGCAGCACACCGAATTGAAGGCCCCACAGAAAGTTAATTGTAGGGAAGAGGCAAAAGGAGTCCCAACTTTGCAGGAGTTAGTGGAATTTTGAAAGCATCCTAGGGAAAGGAGTCTTTTGTGTGGAGAGGGAGATCCAGGATGTCTTGCACGATTCCTCATTTTTCCTGTACCCAATTTGCATCTTTGCAAGTCATAGGATCAGCCCATCTATCATTAGGTATTGGCTTAATTGGACATTTTTTACGAGCCCAGTTTGCTATTTATGTTAAAAGCAATTCGCAGAAATGCCCTTTCTTCATGATTTGGTATTGGCAATAGCGACGTATGTTTAATCACATTTTCCATGAGTAATTATCTAATTCACATGATTACCAATATGAAACAGGGAAATAGAATAGGGGCTTAACTCAGTCCTGCTTGGGCGGTGACACAGACATGTGAGGGACCTGGGTGAGGGCGAATGTTGCTGGCTCTGGATTTCCTCTGTGATATCGTGGAGATTTTTATTAGCAACAGGAGCTCTCTGAAGCTGGGCATGTGTGAGAGAGAGGCTATTTGGAATTCTGTTGTAATGCAGTTTGAGGTTCGCTCTGTCTGCTTGGGTTCTTAACGTTTGGGGCTGTCCTTTTGAAGATTTCCGGGAGATGGAGGTCACATTTTTTATTCATGTTGAAAAATATTCATTTATCAGTATTGGTGCCACTGTAAACAAGTGATAAAGTGACAACATTTACAACAGTAAAACTGACAGCATTTACTTTAATTTTCTGTCATTTTGGTAATTATATCAATCAAGACCCAAAACTAAAATGATATTTTAGCATGCAGTAAGAAATGAGGAATTCAGATCTTAAAAGACCATTACAATTAGCTTTGAAATGTTCGCCATTTTACCATAATTGTTTCATATAGCTTATATGTCTTCATTTACAGCCGAATATTCTGTTGATCTTTTATAAACAAAGTAGCACCCATCTGCTCCTTGAGACACTCCTGGCGCCTATTCATTGCAAAAATAATACATGTCCTAATGACTTCCACATATTTTGAAATCTCCCTTTTGAAATTGGTCTTGGCAGATTATTTGCAGGTACTTGAGTTGCATCTGTTTGCAATTTTGCAAATGCGGAAGACTTTAATGTTGAGCACTGCAAGAGGGCTATTTTAATCCTCAGATAACATTGGCTGTCATCAAAAGCCACATTTATCTTTTCGAAGGTGGGGCAAATGTTTAATGTTAAAAGACAGTAAAAGGTCAAGGCCAAGACTGAGGTCTGACTATTTTCCTTTCATACGCCATGCCTTTCACAGACTCTTCCTTGCATTTCTTTTCGTTTAAGTTTTAGCTTAATACCCATTGCCAAGAGGATGTTTTGCTGATAAAATGAAAGATCAGGAAGAGAGTAAATCTGAAATAATTGTGAGCTCCAGGATCGTTGGCTCGTTACCACCATGTGGCCAGCAGCTGACCAGCTTTAGGTCGACTGTGTTTACAGTGAAGAACTAAACGGCATGGTGCTGGAGGAGACCCCGGGCCTTGATGCCGTGGCTGGCCTGCCTCCTGGGAGGAGTGAGGATGCTTTGAGGGACGGTGGCCACTGTGAGGCCAGGGTGTGGTCATCTAGCTGATGCTGCTCCTGGGCAGGCCCGTCTGCCATCTGCACTCAGAGGGTCAGGGTGGGGCTTGTTTCTTCTTTGTTCAAAGCCCGCAAGACTGAAGTTAGGTGAAAGTTATTTCCAGAATACTGTTTTTGTCTTTGACCTGGTCGAGGTGGAGCATCTGGAGCGAGTGGTCTTGTCACTTGTGTTATCAGACTGTCTAGGAACTCAGGCAGCGGCCACAGGGTCGCTTCTGTTGCTGCGTGTGGCTCAGCTCTTTCCCCTCCTGACCCTACTTCCCGTCTTCTTTCCATTCCTCACTTGGTGGGGGTGCTGCGTGAGAGTAACCCAAGGCATTGGTCTTCCCTCTGGTTGCCATTTTGACCATGAATATCACAGGAAGCGATGAGTTAGGCCATTTGGGCAGATTAAATAGAAGTTGTCAGTCATGGAAACCTTGGTGGCTGCAAAAAGATAAACACTTTGGGGTCACCCATACAACCTACAAACCCAGCTCGCTTCCAAGCCCCCTCCGATGACTCTGGTGACAGAAGAAAGGCTTTAAAACTGAAACCAGCTCCTCTTCTTAATCTGAGAGAATAGCAAGCAGCTACAGTCCAGGTCTTGAGGTGTACCTTCAGAAGAAGGGGTGCGGTGTATGCACCTCTCATGCTGTGGAAGACACCTTTGATGCACAAAAGGAAAGTATATGAGACTTTTTTTTTTTTTTTAAAGAGTTGGTTCCGTTTTCTCATCAGTGGTCATCTCAACAGATTGGCACCATTCTATGGATGCATGGTTTACAAATGTATATTTTTATTACTCGTTCTCTAGTACATATCATGCAGAGTAATTTAAAATTTTTAATTTTTTATTATTACATTGGCATAAATACACCTTAAAAGTATTATAGGTTTTTGTAAATTATTTAAAGATAAGCAAATTACCTGAAACCTATGATATTTCTGAGGGGAAACAGAGAGGGCCTTGTAGCAGCTCATTTAATTTTTTGCAGGGTGGCGGTGGTGGCGGTGGTGGTGATTGTGATTTTGCATGGAACAGAAACAGGTATCTGATGTTTTTGCTTTTTCTGCATCATTTATATTCTGATGCTTTCATATATGGGTGATTACACTTTAAAGAGAAAAGACCTCACGCTCTTCTGATGATCAAAAATTTCAAATTATCTAAGTGATGCATTGGTGAGCAGGGATGCAGTTCTTCTCTTACAGAGAAAAAAAATGCAGCAGCAGGTTCCTTAGATTATCTAGGGTAGGGATTATCCAAGGGTGGTCCTGGGAACCTGTTAGAAATGCAGGTTCTCAGGCCTGTCCTAGACCTATGGCATCAGAAACTCTGTGAATGGGGCCCAGCAGTGTATAAGCTGTCCAGGAGATTTGGACGTAAAGTCCGAGAACTGCTGTCTTAGGGCATGTATTATGGAAATAACGTTCCCAAAACTAGAAGTATACACCTCCAAACCAGAGTGTGAAATTTCCTCATCTCCTGAGACCACCAAGTCTTTAGATCCATAAGTCATGCCGTTGGCTGTGTAGTTTGGATAAAGTGCAAAGGCAGTGTAGGAGATGCAGGAGCTGTGGGTTTGATCCCTGGGTTGGGATGAGGAAGAAATGGCAACCCACTCCAGTATTCTTGCCTTGAGAATCCCATGGACAGGGGAGCTTGGTGGGCTACAGTCCCTGGGATTGCAAAAAGTCGAACACAACTATGTATGTATATACACATATTCCTTTGCTTTTCAAGTTGCCTTGAAAATGCCTTGCATTTTCAAATTTACTTGCTGGGTTTTCTTTCTGAAGTTTACCACTTAATCACTAGGATATTGAAAATGTAGAGGCGACTCCCTGTCTTAATGACGTTTGTTTTAAATGCGAATTCTGGAGCTTTCCATCCATCCATATTGCAACAGGTCAAGGGCAAATGTCTGCTCTTGGACTCTCATCTTGCCTTGTGTGAAGTGTTTGCCTGTCCAGGCTGGGGACCATCAGGGTGGTTGTCCATGTGTGGGAAGTGCCACATTTCATGGAGTCACTCAGCTGTCAGTTTAGACTTTGCTGGGAGGGGTGAGAGGATTCTGCTTCCCACTGCAGAGCTTCTGCTGGCTTTTTTTTGGGGGCGGGGGTGGAGGGGATAGAAAATCACCGTTGTGTGATCATCCTGAGGGGCCAGGAGGAGAGGTGGTGGTCAAGGCTGACTCCATTATCATGTGGGCATTGGCTGTTCACAAACAGAGCTTTCTTGGTAGTGAGATAAACTCCTAGTGGTGAGTTTAGGATAGAGTCAGAAAGAAGTTCTTTGGCCACTCACAGTGTTGCGACTAAGGGTCCTTATCTAGGTTGGAAAGTGACGGGGTAAAGGTTCTCATTTAGGAAATTACGTCCCAAGCACCAGCCCTGGCCAGCATTCCTGAGGTGGAGTCTGGAATGAAGCATCAGGCACCCGTAGGGGGAGAGGGGAGATGGGCGGCCGTGCCCTTAGCTCCCTGAAGCGGTCCTCCTTCCCGGGATGAGCCAGAAAACCCACTGACCCCTGGACCGTCCCATTTACCCCAGTCTACACTGCACTTCTTGAGGCCTCTCCAACTGTGGTTCGTGCTACATGAAACAATTTTAGATATGTAGATTTAAAATGTTAACAGTTGGGTATTTTAAGACCTATTAGAAAAATATAGGTAGCACATCCTAGCTGAGATTTCACAGATGTTATTGCTTAAGGTGAGGCTAAGTTAAAAGAAAAAAAGTGAGTTGATTTAAAGTTAATTTAAAGAAGAGTATTAAATGAACAACAGTCCAGGTGGTACAGGAGATGGTGGAGACTGTGAAGGTGGTCTGTGGCTGACTGAGAGCTGGCTGCGGGGAGCAAGGGAGCAGGTGCCCAGGGGGACCGCCCCCACCCCCGCCGGGCCAGCCCACGGGCAGAGTGCAGGCACAGCCTGGGCGCACGCTTTGTGGATATGAGTCCCACCCACCCCTCGCGGTTCATGCTGCTGGTGGGCGCACATCTGTGTCTTGTTGGCAATGCAATTACTGGCACTGTGGGAGGCCTGCAGGTTCAAAGCTAGCGATGAGAAATCGAGTTTACCCCTTTTAGAGACGTGGGTGTGGTTTAGGTGGTGACGATGGTGCTTCATGAAAGGAAGACTTCACCAACTCATAAAAGGCAAGGAAGAACCCTGAGCCCAGTGCCCCTTCCTCAGTAGAGGGACCTCCGTGGTGCTTCCCTCCCTCCCTCTGTGGCTGCCCAGAACATGGGTCCTTGAGGCCCAGGGGGAAAGAGGCTGTTATCCAACTGTCCCTTGAGGGTTCCTGTGGGATCAAGAGGAAAGGAACTTGTGCACTAAGTAACTTGGGGTGACATGCAATCAAAGGATGAGGCTGGTGTTGACTTGGAGGCCGTAGGAACATCTTTCCTAGTGCTTTGCCCTGAGCTGCGTTTTGCTTTTAGTATTTCAAGGTTGTGTGTGTGAGAATGAGTGAAAGGACCCCTGTGCTCCTTGGCCAGCACCACTCTTCTGCCCTGGGGTTGGGGCGGAGGGCTGCATGGTGGTTGCAGACTTGGAGCAGCAGGGTGGTCAGGGGCTGGACATCTCCTTGTGGCATTTTTAGGGCCCTTGGTTGCTGGGCACTCGGAGGGACCCAGGGGGCTTGGTGAAGATTGGAAGTGCCCCGGGGGGTCACTTCCCTGTAGAGGTGG
Source organism: Nanger dama (assembly GCA_917880005.1). Classification (NCBI taxonomy): domain Eukaryota; kingdom Metazoa; phylum Chordata; class Mammalia; order Artiodactyla; family Bovidae; genus Nanger; species Nanger dama. Next base: position 40,393,047 of record CAKJTW010000012.1, read on the forward strand.
GGATGTGGTAGGGACCCGGGTGCCCTTTGGGGTGGGGGGATGCCCACTCTGCTGTGCTCACACGCCGCCTCCTTTTCTGCACCCAGAGAGCTTTCTGGGGTTGTCTGATTGCGTGTTAAGACTTTCCAGGGAGGACCCCAAGGAGGCCGAAAGGTGGTTTCTGCCTTCAGGGAGTTTACCACCCAGATGAAGGGCAAGAGCAACATCATGGGGATGACCTGTCAGAGTGGCAGGGCTCCCTGTCAGGTGTGGACGTGCAGAGAGGACAGAGAACCGCATGGTGTGGACAGGTGTGAGCATGATGGCCCCAGGGGCCCACAGGCAGGCAGGACCCAGGCCACGGTCCTGAGGAAGACCCTGGGGGGCGGGGTGTACATTTCCCTTGTGGAAACCCAGGGCACCGCACCCAGCAGAGACTCGATGAACATTTGTTACAGCGAGCTGAATGGGACCAGAGCCTGCCTGGGTACTGAGCGCCAGAGGCCGTCTCCAGTAATAGTTATCTCAGGGAGCGTTTCTTGGGTCCCAGCCCAGGACCGAGCCACAGCCCGTGCCTGCCCCCGGCTCACCCGCACCCCGGGGGCCGTCACCCGTGGAGTCAGCTGCAGGGCCCTCGGGAACTCCCGGAGACTCCTGCTTCTTTTATTAACTCAGTGTCGGAGGAGTTGCCCATACCCAGGAAGGAGGGGAATTAAAAATAATGGGGTGTGTGCGTATCTGTGAAAGTGAAGATATAAAGGTAAATGCTACCATGAACGAGGGTATTATTCTCAATCCAGTGATTCCAGTATTCTGTACGTTTAGGTCTTTTCTGAATCACTGCCCCACTCAGTCCCATGTCAGAAATTTATTTGTTAATCAAATTTTCAGCTACTTATTCTGTTGCAAGAAATCTCCTATAGCCAAATTTGTGTGTGTGTTTTCATGTATTTATGGATTAAAATCAGACCCTGCCTTTCCATTGTTGCCTGTCTGTAACCAAACTGAAAGCTTTCCCTGAATCTTTACTGAGGCAACTTTGTAGAAAGAAGCTCCCAGATTGAGCAGGCCAAAATTTAAACACACACACACACTTCAGACTCACTGAAAAACTGCTAGAGAAAATAAGAATACCCAACAATCTAGACACACAGGAAAGAAACTTTCAGTTACTTCCAAGTTTGGCAGCCTGGTGAACTTGAAAGGTTAGCTATGAATAAGCATAATCAGATCTTTCTTTTGTCCATATTTAATTCAAATGAGACAGCTCTGTGTTGACTTCTAATACAGAAAGGCCACCCACCATGGTGGCGCTCCCAGCCAATGAAGCCGGCTGGCGAAAGCTTTCTTAAATGGTGCTAATCAGCCCAGGGAGGCCTGCCCTCTATCCCCATCAGTATTCTATAATTCAGATGTGCTGATAACCTGAAATTGAATGTGTCAGGATGCAGACATGTGAAGGGAAGAGGGAACTCCAGGCTGGAGGAGCCGGGTGGCTGGGAGACAATGCCTGGGGGAGAGGGTTTCATACCCTCCCCAGCTCCCACCCCCCATAGTGTGTGTGTGTGTGTGTGTGTGTGTGTGTGTGTGTGTGTGTGTGCGTGTACGCATGCATGTGTGCGTGTTATTGTTCCAGGCCAGGGACAAAATGGAAGGTTTCAAGTTCTGAAATATTTATAGGAAGGCTTTGGATTTTGTATATGTTAAATGAATCAACAGACATTTTGGCTGCTGAGGGGTGAATGGTAATTTGCGATTAATTTTTTTTTTTTTTTTAGCCACGGCTATTTTAAAACCTTTCTCCCACTCTCTCGTACATGAGACAGACAGACACACACACACGCGCACACCCCAGTCTGGCAAGCACGTCTCTCAGGAAAGTTTAACAAAAGAGTCGCTATTGTCACTGTCCCAGCCGGCAGCAGTGCAGCTGAGGGTCAGTTGCTATTTCTATTTTAAACCTTGATTTTTGCAAAGTTTGTCTTTTGACTGTTCTCATTCTAATCAGGCTTAGTTAGGGGATCCGCTCCAAGTCCACACCAGGCTGTGAGGACAGAGGAAGATAAACCGTGGGGATTAAACAAAAAGTTCTGCTCTGTCAATAGGCGTGTGTGTGTGTGTGTGTGTGTGTGTGTGTGTGTGTGTGAGAGAGAGAGAGAAAGAGAGACAGAGTCATTGGCTAGCAGTCACTAAATGGCTGTTCCCTTGATTTCAGAGAAAGTGCAGTTCATCATAGAGCTGGGTGTTCTTCGTGCTGCTGTGTTGGCTTTGCATGTGACTTGTTGGCTGTGCCTTCAGGGTGCCACCCCTTCGGTCTCCCCCGTTGTGCCCACAACTGTGTGTCCACTGGAGTCAAGACACCGGCTGTTCCAGTCCATGCTGTTCATCCAGCCCCTTGGTCCAGCCGAAACCCTCCCCCAAAGCCAGAGTGCCAGCCGCCACCAGCTTCATTGTTGCCAGGATCCCACTGCTCTTTGACTTTGCTTGTTGACGTCTTAGCCAGCTCAGATGCCATCTTGCTTCTGCAACACCTCCTGGGTCCTCTTTCAGCCCACGCAATGCAGGTTAGGATGATGGATTCCTCTGAAGTTTTCTCTTTGTGATGGCATCTAGCGTTCTCTCCTGGTTTGGAGACATCTACATAAAGCTTGTCTCTCCTGCCAAGCTATGAGTCCCTGGGGGTGCTGATTCAATGTTGGGGCACCTCTGTATACCCCCAGAGTTCCTGGCATGGAGCTGGACAGGTCCCAGGAAATACAGGCAGGAGGAGACTGAATTGCTTGGAAATGTGTTTCTTGGGGATTTGCCATGTCCAGAAGAAGGGGCAAGGAGAGAAGAGGCAGGCTGAGAGTGGGCAAAGAGAGAGATACAAGTTGCCTTTTTCACTGTGGACAGACCCAGGGTCACCTCATCATGCCCCCTCAGTCCAGGCTGGCTGTAGGGATGCAGGTCTGCTCTGCCATTCAAGTGGACACTGCTTCCTTGGAAGCTCATAGATGTTCTCCCTAAGAGGCTCCTCTTTGAAAGGGTAAGGAGAAGGTTCTGACCCCACCCTCATCACTGTCAGACTGATTGGCACCACATGGCATGCCATCCAGGAGGACCAAGAATTCTTCTGTGTGGTTTGGACCCAGTGGTGGCTTCCCAAGGGAACACTTGGCATGTGTTTAATTATTCATTGGTGTTCTCATCTGTATCTCTCTACTCCTTGATTGTTTTGTCTTTCCCTAAAAATATTTATTTGAAATTCTGTGATCAAAGACTGAAAAACAAAATAAAGCAGGATATTAAAATGAAAAAAAATTTTAGGAGGTTGGAATGTCAAGATCACTTTTATTAGAAAAGTTTACAAGATGAAGCCACAAATTATTTACGTAAACTTCATATATCAAGTATGATACTCCCCTCCATGCTTCTGGTGAGCAATATTGGCTGTTGTAACCTGGATTTAAAATACCTTCTACTTAAGACAGGACAAATTCATTTTAATTAAAATTAACAGGTTTTTTTCCTTGATCATATTTTAACACACACATACATACTCACACACATCTGTGTTCAGAATTGATAAAGAAAGAACTCTGGTTAAATAATCCACTTTTGTCTGACAACGGAATCCGTTATAGAGGTGCAAATATGCAGAAAGCTATTTGGAAATTCGTCCTAGTAGTTGTCAGGTTTTATTATGCAGGAAGGTGTCATGTTTGTTACGAAGCTGAGTGCAGATGGCAGAGTGGAAGAAATGGATCACTAATTTTAACAATGATTAATGAACAGAGATAGAAAATGAATTACATTGGACTATCGGAGGCAAGAAATATTTTTGTGAAAATTTTGACTCATCTGCTGTGCTGTTCTCTGCAAATTATTTTCAGAAATTCTATATGTTGTCAACAGTTGACTGCATTTTCCATTACTGTCTATTTCTGTTCTTAAGTACTTTTGTGTTATTAGAGATACATAATTTCAAAATACCAATACATTCCTGATTACTTAGAGAAAATATATGTAACAGTGTGACTGTTCCATAGACGCTAGCCATAAAAAGTCCTGTTTTATAATAATCTTTCATTCTTCCTCATTTTATCACTACATTAGGAATGTTTGATAAAAAGAAAGGGAGGGTGGGGGCTCTTCTGGCACATACAGAATAAAGGAAAAATAGAAGTGAAGGTAGCAATAAACATGTGGTCCTGTGGCTCATTGTAGTCTTAAGCTGCCGCCAGCCATGTCCTTCTTTGTGTTCTCTGCCTGGCATCGTGGGAAGCTGGGACCTGCCAGCTCTCAGGCACTCGCCTTGGTGGCCCATGACTCACGTTGTTGGGTCTTCTGCAGGGAGAGCCCCAAACATCCTGTGACACTGTCTTCTCTTAGACACAGGAGGTCATCACCAGTTCTTGAAGTTGTCCCAGAAATTTTTTCTTCTGATCGACCCTTACTCTAATTCTGTCTGTTCCAGTGTCCTTGGTATTTATTGGTAGTGAGTTTTCATGGTCTCATTTCCTTCATCAGCCTTGTGTGTATATGTGAGAAAGTAAGAGAGAGAGAAAGAAAGAGAGAGAGGTCTGCAAGTGAATACAGTTTATTTGGTTATGATTTCTGCTATTGGTGGTAGGCACACCTATGTGATATCTCATATGGAAAAAGGGATAGTGATTTTTTTTCTCCTCCATCCCTCTTCTTTTTTGGGTGAAGATATTAACTATCTTAAATATGTTGACTTTAGGCATCTTATTTTCTTGAGATCTTCGGCACTTGAGAAATGATCTGCTAGTATTTGGATCCTGTATGGTAATTGGTAGGCACATGATTTAATTCATCAGGAGCTACTGTAGCAGTGACATGAGTTGATGTCAGAGTTAGCAATTCAGGGTACTTATGTTTCAGGGCGACCCAGCCACCGCATGGCCTCGCCTCTGTGGCCCGTGGTGGAGTCCACCTCTCACTCCCAACTATTTAACCCTTGGCTTTGGAGGTTTGTTTGTATTAAAATCTTACAGTATAGCCCTTGAACATTTCCGACAACTCCCTGTCTTTTCCAGAGAGTGATTCTCCCCAGATGAGAGGATAGGGGGCTTCCGTGCCCCCAGCTCCACCCCCAGTGCATGCTGGCCAGTGGGGCCTGGCTATCACACGTGCCTGAGCTGCCTCCTGAGAGCCGCCTTGCATCTGAACAAATGGACGGTCTATAACTACTTCCTTCTCCTGCAAATGAGCTTTCCAAGTTTCCAACTTGACTGTTTTATTTATGCTCTTGACCTGTAAAAACAAGCAGGCTATTTAAAAAGCAAAAAGTACTTCCCATGATTAGAGTACTTAGAATTGAAATAAATTGCAGAATGAAGAGGACATTCCTTGTTGCTCCTGTAGAAAATGTCAGGGAAGTTTTGCTCCTTGAAAATAGTATGTGGTTCTGCATGTCAGGGTTTCCCCCATCCCACTGTCCTTGCACTCCCCCAGGAAGGATTCACGTGTCTTCCCCTTTTCTTGCTTTTAATTGGTGGAATAATCCTCGTGAACATTTAAAACATGTTTGCAAATGGTTCTAAGTCAAGTAGTTTGCATATAATTATGGTCCTGGTGGGAAAACACTGGAAAAACAACGAGTGATACAATGCAAGTCCTGCTCAGGTTACATAGCGTATGCTAAACACTGAGGAAACACACACAGTCTTTAGTGAACAAGGTAGGGGATGCTCCAGGGAGCCAATTTAGAATGTGACTTAAGGCAAGCGTGGCTTTCTGTGTCTCTTTCTTTTGGCAAGTGTGTTGAGTAATGGTGGTCTCTGGGATTCTTTGTAGGCCCCCTGCCCACCTGAGGTGGCTGCTTTACATAGGCCTGAACAAGGTGGGTGTCCAGAGAGGGATGTTTTGGGCAATCTGACTGAGTGTGAGGGGCTTGGTGGTACTCAGCTAAAGGCTGCACCAAGGATGATTGAGTGGTGCCAGCTGTGGAGGATGGGTAGGGCCCAGGCAGGGGAGGGAGAATCCTACAATTCATGGATGGAGAGATCAGGAAGAATAAAGAGAAACTGTAGATGGTCCACTTAAGAGACTAGTGACTCCTGAATATAGAACTGTCTCTATGATTCATGGTTTGGGTTGCTTTTGAGGCAGTAAGTCAGGTGGAGGGATGCTCCCAGGAATACTTGGAGGGTAACTGAGATTTAGACATTTGGATCTGAGCGCCAGGAAGCAGGTTGGTGATCAGGTTTTGTTTTCCTTCAAAATGAAGACCTTCTAGTTATTTAACTCGAGTTCGCTAATGTCTGTGTGAATCTGGTTTCTGGCTTAAGTCGGTCCCCAGACTCTCCTCATATATGCTTGGTGTCTGTTGGCGTGGCCTTTGTGTGGCCATCGGTGGGGGCAGCTGGCTTCACAGACTCTAGAGCAGAAGTCAAAGGCAGTCCCGGTTCTGGCTGGTTCCGGCTTTCACAGACAGCTGTTTGTCTTTCCACGGTTGTTATCAGTCTTTTATTTCATTTGTAACTACCTTCATATTGATCTGAACTCACTCATCAAATCAGACCTGAAGAGTAAAATGATGTGAAAAATTATGTTGAAATACCTGTATTAATGGGGGAATTTGTCCAAGCCAACAGATAGGGGCATGCACCCACCCACACGCTTGTTTGGCCATAATTATTGACGTTTCGAGGGCCGCTTATTTGAAAGGGTGAGACTTGGTCGTGCAAACACAAGACCCACCTGCCTACATTCTGAGTTGATGCAGTCTCTGGACACGTGCTCTGTGTCTTTTTAACTGTTAACCCTAGGAATATATATTTAAGTTAGACCGAACTGAGTAATTATAATAAAATGGCCTATAGCACGAGCTGGAGTATATTTGAAATGTCTGTCATCCTTCTATTACCTCAGGTAAATAACTGATTGACCTTTTGGGGCTCTGATACTTTACTAATCAGAACCTGAAATCTGTATAACAACACTTCATTTACTTGATAGACAAAAGAACAATTGCACTTGAAGTAATGTGATTTCTAAATAGACACTGCCTGTCAAAAATAAATGCATTAGAAGTAAAATGTAGCTCAAGGAGACAATTAGCAAACAGAGGTGACGCCGTAAACAGGTGCACCCATTATTCCCAAAGCTTGTGGCAATATATTCGCGTCTTTTAGAGTGATGGAAGATCATGTGACGGTTTGGTGAATTATCTATCGGTATCATCTGACTGATGAAGCCGCTGCTGTTGCAGATCATTTAAAAATGCATCTCACAAATTACATGGTAGCTGGGAAAAATGCAGGTTTCTTTCTTTTCTTTTTTTTTTTTTTTTTAAAGAACAATGCTTTTCTAAAGCTATGCGCTAGCATACGTAATTTTTTATTTGAAAAGATGGAGACCATTTCATTATGCTGGGTATACAGTCGGTTAAGGTTGTGCAAATTCATTACAATGTTTGTTAATGTATAAAACATTTTCCATTCTGGTTTTAGTGACATTGGATTTTTTTTTATAATGTGCTGTTTCTGAAACATCTGCCATTCCTTGTTACCTGTGGGCAGAGGAGAGAGAATATCCTCTTTCTAAGAATGTTTACAAAATCTTTACCAAAATGGAAAGGCTTGGAAGATGAGAGGGAAAGGGTATATATTTTTTCCTTTTCTTTGAATTGTTATGTTTGAATTTTCTGGATTCTGGATTAGGAACTTTACCAGGAGACAAGCAAGGGAGCCTTTCACTGGCCTCTTGACAGGCCAGGCTGGGAAGGACTAAATTTTCTTGGGGTGTCTCTGTCCCCCTATGCTGGTGCCACTGAAGGGGGCTCTGCCCTCAGAGTCACGCTCCTGGGGACCTTTCCTGTTATTTTTCATCAGTCATCTTTTTCCCCCTTTTTTTTTTTTTTGCTATAGTTTACAGGATACTTGAGGGACCCATGGGTTTGGCAGTTACTGTTTCTTCTTGTTACTATAAAATCACAGGAAAACAGTGTGAAATACTTGATGTGGCCTCCAAATTGGTGTGCCCGAGAATGTTCATGGGCCTTCTCCAGAATAACCAGTAGCTGGAGCTAAAGGTAATATGGGTTGAGAGGTTCGGTAGAGCACCAGCAGTTTGATGGCATCCTATGGCCAGATGGAGAAATGAAGAAGGCGCCACTATTCTGTTGTAATTTTTGAATCACTCCCCGCATTGCTGGCTTCCAGCTGGGGAGGTGGCGCATGCCCACTCTGAACCTCTGTCTGGCTCCTCATCCTTACTTTCTGAGGCATTCATTCAAGTTTCTGTCTTGGAGACGAAGGAGCCAGGATGGGGCTTTGGGGGCTGCCCTGTTGAGGAGTGGAAGTAGTCCGAGCAGCTCTCTCCCCTTGCTGTCCAGGAGATGGGTGCAGGCTGGCCGGCCTGCTCGGCGCTGCAGGCACAAGTCAGTTTGTTTTGTGAGGTGAGCCAGCGAGAAAACCACAACACCCTGCCCAGAAGTACAAATGGGCCATTCAGCGGGATCTGTGCCGAGTGCCCGGTGCTCTTCTCAAAGGCCTGCCCGACCAGCCTCTGTGGGAAGTTTTTGGACATCAGTTCCTCAGAGGAGTGGTGAGCAGAAGGTTTCTGAAGGATCTGAAATCTCTCAGCACTGGAGAGGTCTCCAAATTTGCAGTGTGGAAATCCTCCAGCCAGGAAAGGCTTCATCAGAGCTGTACTTTTCTTTTCCTTAAAATTTGTTTTTAAAATGAATAGATTTTGTTTCTTAAAGAAATTTTAGGTATACAGGAAAATTGAGCACAAAGTACAGTCCCCATAAGACTCCATCCCCCATTTCCCCCTATTGTGTTAGTGTGTTGCATTTGTTATGGTTGATGAGCCAACATTGATACATCATTATTAACAAAAGCCCATAGTTTATATTAAAGGAATCACTTTTCATGCTGTACATTCTATGGGTTTGGACAAATGTATCCACTATTAGAGTTTCATATAGAATAATTTCACTGCCCTAAAATCTCCTGTGCTTCATCGGGTCATCTTGCCCTCCCCAAACCCTGACAACCACTGATACCTTTCCTGTCTCCTTTGTTTTGCCTTTTCTAGAAAGCTGTAGAGTTAGAATCATACAGTACGTAGACTTATAAGACTAGCTTCATTCCCTCAGTAATATGTCTTTTTGGTTCTGCTAATTCATTTTATGCCTAAATACCATTCCATTGTCTGGATCTACTACAGATTCTCTTACTGAGAGACATCTTGGTTGCTTATGCATTCTGGCAACCATGAATAAAGCTGCTATAAACATCTGTGGGCAGGTTTTTGTGTGGATGTGAATTTTCAACTCTTCTGGGTAATTGTTAATACCAAGGAACATGACTGCTGAGTTATATGCGAAGATTGTGTTTAACTTTATAAGAAACTGCCCAACTGTCTTTCAAAGTGGTTGTACCACTTTGTCTTCCTACCAGCAGTGAATGAGAATTCTTGTTCTATAGCTTTGCATTTGGTGGTATCATAGTTTGGGGTTTTAGTCATTCTGATAAGTAATGGTATCTCATTATTGTTTTAATTTGCATTTCCTTAACGACGGGGCATGTCTGGCATCTGAGTTGCCTAGTTGCGTCTGTAGGTCTTCTTTGATGAGGCATCCAGATTTTTGCCCATTTTTAAGTGGGCTCTTTTTACTTTTATTGTTGAGTTTAAAGAGTTCTTTGTATATTTTGGATACCAGTCCTTATCAGATATGTCTTTAGCTAAGATTTTCTCCCAGTGTATGGCTTGTCTCTTAATGTTTTGTAACACCTGTGGAAACTCAGCCACCTCAGCCAGTAGCTTGTATTCTCATAGGGCCAAACAGTCTTCTTACAGTTAGGACCTGAGGTTTTAGGACATATGAAATCAAAAATACACATGCAGTGTGTCTTCAGTTATGGTCATGAACTCACACACACACACACACATGCATGTGTGGAAAAGAATGTACTTCTTTGAAAGAAGTACACCAAAATATCAACAACAATCACACCAGCTGAATTATGTCATTTTTTTCTTTGTAATGTCTTGTATGTTCCAAATGTTCTGGAAATGAGCACTATTACTTAAATAACCAGTTTTATAAAACCAAAAGTAAATGAACTGAAAAAAAGCAACACCTGTATAGGAGACCTTACAATGTTTTGGTTAGAAATTGTGTAACTTTCATTTTGACTCAGAGAATATCTTTGGAACCAAAATTTCAAGTGCTGTTGATAATACTACATTTTCTCTAAAACCTTCTTTGGAAAACAAGTGAATTATTATGATGGCTAAATTCAGCTGTCAAAATGGCCTGAATTTTTGCACAGGTTGAAATTGGTACTGTGCAGTATAAATATAATAGAAGCTGCTCATGTAGCTCCATACACAACTTTATATTTATAATGGAAAAGAATATTTAAAAGAATATATATACATATATATATATATATATATAAACAGGTGAAATTGGTTTTAAGACTAAATTTTACTTAATTCAGTGTATCCAAAATATTATCACTGTGACATCTAAAAAGTGTAAAGAATATAAAAGAGATATTTGACCTCCTTCCAAACATGTTGTGTGTTTTAGGCTTACAGCACACCTCACTTTGGGCTGACGCAGTTTTTCACACGCTTGGTAGGCACTTGAGGTCAGTGACTGCCGAGCTGGACAGCGTGATTCTGTGTGATGGCTGAATATTCAAGCACAATTTGCCAAACAGAGTACAGAGTACCTGAGCAGCTACATTACTTGCAGTAAGTACAGAGGGAAAAAAAGCACTTTGTGCTTTCCAGTTTTTCACATTTCTTCTTCAAGATAAGCTTCATCACAGATACCTTGTGATCTGATGACATGACATGTCTCCTCTTCAGGGATAAATGTTTTTAATTCAGGTGGTAATACAGTAAACTAGAAAGCATTTACAATGTGGGAGACTTTTTCCCCTCTTTTGCATTCCTCGTGCTCTGGGGGTCACAGCTGCCTCAAATTTGCTATCCTATAGTGTCTTGAACTGATGTGGGAGCTGCCTTCCCAGGGATAGGCTGAGACTTGGGGCAAGTTGGGCAAAGACATCTGGGAGATGCTGTCAGTATGGCTCTCAGAGGAAACAGCCTCCAGGAAGAGCTGGGGTGCCAGTCCTGCCTGGTTCAGGCTCTGGGATGCCACCAGCATGGCAGCTTGGCACCATATCCAGTGACTCAGATCTTGAGCCTTGAGGGAAGCGTGTGCATGTGGTCTGTGCCTCCTGCCCTGAGCACACTGGCCTACAGGGCGGGTTCTCCTCTCCCTTATCCTGGATTGGAATCTCCCACCTTGGGGTAAAGATTAGGAACATGTGCAGAATGATGCCAAGGATTGTGTGTGCTCCTAAGGACGTGTGGGGCCATGGGATGTCTCGACTAGCGGACACCAGGCAAGCTTGGCTGCTTTGGAGATGGGGCTCTCCAAGGCCATGGGGTGGGGAGAGAGATGTTGTCCGGTACTGGGAGATAGTGGGGTAGAGTGGGTCCCACATCTTAAGAGCTCTTAACCTTGGACTTGTTGCTTCGTGGCTAGTGCCTCAGTTTCCCATCAGTAAATGAACATAATGATGGTATTCTCAGCTCACCGGGTTGTCGTGAGGGTCAGTACTATCATGAGGGATTCTGGTTGGCACATGGTAAATGCTCAATAATCATCTGTTATCACTCTTATGAGTTCAGCAATGATTTGGTCAACAAACAAGTAAGTCCCTTTAGAAGTGGTGGTGGTGTGTGTGTGTGAATATATTCTGGATATTTCCTGGACTATTAATATATATTTTTAAGGGCTCATGCACTCCTGTCTCCTTTCTGCACTGTCAGCCTGGACTGATTCACTAGCAAGCATCTCTCTTCCTTCTCCTTTCACTTTCCCTCTCTCCTTTTCCCCTTCTCAGGGTTGTTTTGACTATGAATTAATTGTAGGTTGGGGGACTTGCAAGCAAAAATCAAAGCCAATAAACTTCAAAAGGATGGGGAGGACCAGGGCCACCGGGGAGAGCAGGGCCCGACAGGGGCTCTTGTGGCTGCGGGGTGGGGTGGCGGGGGCTTTCCATGTTCCTTCAAAGGGGACATCAAGTGTTTCAGATTGTCACTTAAAAGCTCAGATGCAAAACTTTGGAAATCTGGGAGAGAGGCAACGGTTTCCAAAACAGCTATTTTTATCTTTGCCAGCAAGTATGAGCCCAGTGGAACGTAGAGTTAAACTTGGAATTTCTTGGCAAGGGTTAATAATCAATGTAGATCTCCTAACAAAGGAGATGCTGCCTTATTATACTGGGAAAGTTTTTTTTTTCTTAACTGTCAGTGAAGCAGTACTAATTATTACTCCAGTGTAAATGAGGTCATTTCCTATTAAGAGAACAAAATGCTTAGCCTCGCCTTGCCAATTCATACCAACTATTTTTCACACATACTCAGCTTTTTAGTTTTTTTTTAATTTTGATAAAATCCATTCATTTGTATTAGAAAAGTGTAAACCATCGCAATAATAGTTGCCCATGATTGCCCAGATGAGCTTTTGTAATGTGTGGGTTGTTTGAATACCATGTGTTAGCTATGGAACAATTAGGCAGCTGAATGGATCTTTAAAACAATCAGATACTTTTATCTCACTGAAAAAATACATTCCTTGGATGTGTACTGTTAAACCGTAAATTCCGGGAACATTAAACTCACGTCACGAGGAGAACTTTCGGATATATGTTGATCAAGGACAAAAAGACATCCAAATATCTTGTCTTCATGTTTTCATTTTTTTTTATGCAAGCAAAAAGATTTAAGGAATATTGTAGCAAACAAAGGGTAATTGTTTTAGCCCAGATGTTGCTTTTGCACAACAAGCAGGTTACAATGTTCCCACAGAGCTGATGAGCCCAATCAGGGAAATGATTAAAAATTGATTTTGTCCCTGTAATTACAGTATGTAAACTACTTAGCTTGGATTGCAAAGGAAGTGATTTTCTAATTACGTATATACTCTGGTGTCTAATGATTGGTTTTTTGAAGTAATGAAGAGAGAGCACTAACGACTCCTTGGTGTTCTGTTGTTTAAGAAAGACCATCTTTAGAGTAAGCAGCAACAGACAAAGAGTTTAAATTGAATTTTCAACACTGTTAATGTGCACATGGATTTGTTTATTAAAGAGACAGAGAAGTAATTTGATTGGCTCTGAGCATCTTGGGTTTTTTTCATGCTAAAGCATGTAAAAATACATGCACCGGGTCGCAAGCTGACGGGAAGAAGCCTCTCTACTCCTCTTTTATCATCCCAGCGCCCGGGCTGATATCGCGGGCTCTCAGGTTCCTGTGAGCGTCTGATGTCTGTGTATCCTGAAAGCATTTAGATCGAACAGGTATCAAATAGCTTCTTCATCAAAGTTACCTTTGTTTCAAAATGAAAGAAGAGGCTTCCTTTGGAAGCATGTCTGGGCAGCCCAACGCACTCCGTGTTATAATATTTCAGTCATGTCCTGTGATGCTGGGCTCTGCGTCAGGGTGGCAGCTGCCACCCCCCGCCCCCATATGTATGTGTTCAAACACACACAGACGTGTGCACACACTCACACACTCACACAGGTGCCAGCCCTATATTTGGAGGCCTGACTGCAACTGCGGTGGGTCAGGAGTGGGACCCCTTGCGGGGGGGGGAGGGGCTGATGGGGTTTAGGAAAGAGCTGCCTGAGTTCTGAGAGTTCCTTCTCTGCTGTGAGACACCTTGAGGCTGTGGAATAACAGCTCCTCAAACACCTGTTCTGGCAGAAGTTAGGGAGGGTGGTGGCTCCAAGATGACCCTGAGAGCAAGTGTGTGGGGAGGCCAACAGACCAGGGCACTCTGCCTTTGAAAAGATCATTTGTTAGTCACAGTTCTTAAGGGGGAGGGGGCACACCACGCCGTGCAGGGCTGCACAGGGAGCACCAGGGTTAGTCAGCAAACCGAAGAGGTGAAAACATGGGCAAGAGCCCTTATTGTAGTTTTTTGAGAGAAAAGCACAGCAAGCAGGAGAGGTAGACTTAGGATCGGCTGCACTGGGCTGTGCTAGTCACTCAGTCATGTCCGACTCTTTGTGACCCCCATGGACTGAAGCCCATCAGGCTCCTCTGTCCTTGGGGATTCTCTAGGCAAGAATACTGGAGTGGGTTGCCATGCCCTCCTCCAGGGGATCTTCCCCACCTAGGGATCGAACCCAGGTCTCCTGCATTGCGGGCATATTCTTTACTATCTGAGCCACCAGGGAAGCCCAAGAATACTGGTGTGTAGCCTATCCCTTCTCCAGGGAAACTTCCCAAACCCAGGAGCTGGGGTCTCCTGCGTTGCAGGAAGATGCTTTATCAGCTGAGCTGTCAAGGAAGCCCTAGGATTGGCTAGTCAGATAATTTTAGCTGGCCCCGGGGCTCAGAGTTGTTTCTGCCTCCAGTTGTCTGGTACCTGGGTGACCAGAGCAGGTGGACAGTGGTCCAGAGTATGAGAGCTTGATATGGAAGCTGGTTGGGGCATGGGCTCTGAATTAGTTTGCAGATGGAAGATGTGCTCCCAGGGGAGTCATTTGCTATCTCTGGGAACTGGCTCCTGCTGGGAGGGGCTGTCCCTGCAGGGTCAGTAAGGCCCCAGATATCAAAGCATCGGAAACATATGGTTTCTGCACCTGAGCCATGGGTTGATGAGGGAGTGGCGCCTTGTGCCACCAGCTTCCGGGGCCAGGATGAGCGCAGGGTGAGTCTGGGCACCCCTTACACCTGGCGTCCTACTCAACAAGTCTCATGGCTCCATACAAAAGGCATCCTGAATCTGCTTCCTTCTCCCCATCACTGCTGCTCTCAGCCCAGGTCAGGTCAGCCTCCTCTCTCCCTGGACAACTGCTGAAGCCTCCCCAGCGGTCTCCCTGCCTCCACTCCGATCCTCTCTTGCCTGCTCTCCCCACCGCAGCCAGTCCAGGGTGAATCAGATCATGCTCTTCCGTCACTCAAAACCCACCAATGGCTCAGAATAAAACCGATGTTTCTTACTGTGTCTGCTGAGGTATGTGAATCCTAAACAGCCCACCGTGTCCCATTTCCCTGCTCGCTATCTATGCCTATTGGCTCCATGGCCTCTTGCTGTTCTGAACACACCACCTCCATCCTGCAGTAGGGCCTTTGCACTCTCTGTTTGCTCTGCTTGTGGAGTTCTCCCCAGCTGTTCACAGGGCTCACTCCCTTACTTTTTCTCATCCCTTGTCAAGGTCATTTTTAGTGAGGTCTCCTCCTTGTCTAGCCATGAGTCTGTCCATTATTTTCCCAGATTTTTTTTTCTTCTTAGAGCTTATTATTTGCTCATATTATATGTTACTTTTATTTGTCACTGCTCGCTAAGACATACGCTTTGCACAAGGAGAAATATTGCTGACGCTGGGTCCTTGAAACTTAGAAGTTAGAAGCTGGCTGGGTACACGGGAGCCACTTGATGAGTGAGGGCTGAATAAGGGGCTCATTCCCTCAGGCTGTCTCCCAGGTTGCGTTCCTCACCAGGAAGCCTCTTCTGTTGAGAACTAGAGAGGATGGAGGCTGTCCCTGGGACTGTGTCCATCCCTCTGAGTCTCGGAGAAAGAAATCAAGAATCTCTCAGTGCTTTGGAGTGGAAGTCTCAAGTCCACCGTGTTTTGGCAGGATCCTTGTCCCTAGTGGGCCTGGAGAATATTAAGCACTGAATTGGAAAAGGCACCCAGACCCTCGGAAGGGGCGATGTAGCCCCAGGTGGTGTCCCCTAGAGAAGCGGCTCGAGTGCCCCTCCGTGTGCCCCTCTGACGGAGCAGAGTCCATGGCCCAGGAGAGCAGGTTCAGAGGCCTTGGCCCTGGATGCTGGGGTGAGATGTCCAGACAGCTCCGGATGTGTCTCCTGTTAGCTGCACCCTTCCCCAGACACAGGGCTGAAGGAGTTCGGCTGCTCTGTCTCTGAATCCTTTCCTAACTCTTGTCTGGGAGGAAAGCAGTTTATCCAGCTCCCATCTGCCCCAGACAGCCCAGACTTCACAGCAGACAGCCCTGCTCCTGCTGCTGGAACTCCGAGCGAGCCCTGGGGAGGGGCATCTCCAGGAATACACTCTGCCTCCTGCAGGGCCAGCCTCTGGAGTAGAGAGCATGGACCAGGGGAGGGGTGAGGTGAGCCAGCCCTTCCTTCTTTCTTCCATGCACCTTTTTCTTCCCTCCATCTTTACGACCGTCACCTCCCTCCCTCCCTCCCTTCCTCTCTTCCATCCATCTCATCCCCATCTATCCTATTATCTCTCCATCTCCCCGTGCTCCCTCCATCCTTCCCTTTTCTCTTTACTTCCCTCCCTGCTTTCTCCCTTCATCCCCTCTATGCAATATCTACTGAGCTCTGAGCCCTCTGCCAGAGTGTGGCGACTGGGAGGTGGATGGGGCGCAGCGCCTTCCCCTTGTGCTGCGGGGAGCCGGCCTCAGTGTGGTGCCTGGTACCAGGCCCTCAGGAAGTGGGAACTCTCGGTGTCACTCGTATGACCTTCCAGTTGTCATGGTGCAGAGCGGTAGATAGGTGTGTAATGGGCACGGAAAGGCACCACATTTGTCTAGAGGAAGGAGCTTTGTCTTCAGCTTGGGGCTTGTTACAGAGGCCATGGCGAGGGGGGCGTGTGTGTCTGCTCATCTCCTGACTCACCCTTGTGTCTGAGCATGAGAGGCTGGGCTCCTGCCCCGTGAAGGTTTCCTGGCTCTGCTCAGAGCTGCCGTGTCTCTCCTGGGAGAACTCAGGAGGAAGGGGGTTCCCTGTCCCCTAGTGGGGGCCCAGCAGATTCACAGGGATGCCGCACTGTGGGCCCACTGTGTGCCAGGACACACCAGAGCTGCCTGGACGGCCTCTCACTTTCTTTTTTTCTGTGTCCCTCCACGTCTTCCTGTCCATCCTGCTTCCCTTCAAAATCCCTCTCTCAGGGCTTTCCACCCTCTGCTCCCCTCCCCTTCCTCAGAGAGGCCTTAGACGTGCCTCAGGCCCTAAGGAATCCCTCCATCCCGCCCCGCCGCCTCCCTGCTTTCTCTCTCCTGCTTCTCCAAGTTGCAGTCCCTGCACTTCTTGCTCGAGCCCCATGGCAGGATCTCTGGACCTTTGCGCTCCCCTTACCTCCATCCCTGTCTCCCTCGAGGCCCTGCCTGCACCTGCTGGAGGGATCATGTCGTGTACCCTCCCTCCCTGGTTCCCACTGTGGCCGCCTCTTGGCACCCTGTCCCACCAGACTCTTTGCACAGTGGGCCATTCCTGGATCCCATGGCAGCTCTGCTTGCCCCTGACCTGCCCCAGGGCTTGGTACACAGAAGGTCTGAGCCACTGAGTGAACAGGTCTCCTAAATTCATTGGCTCCCCTGGGCTGGAGTGTGTCTTCCCTGCATCTTACAGGGCTGGCTGGGGGATCAATTTCGCAGATTTCAGGCATCTTTGATGAGGCGCCTGCTGCCCAGGCCCCTTTGACTCATGCCACGCCACGCTTTTTGCTGCCTTTGTTACCTGCCCCCTTCCACCCCTCCGCTGATCTAGTGGTACCTGCACCAAACTGGGGCTTGTGGGCCATGTCTCCTGGGTGTCCCCCCTGCCTGGCTTCTCAGTGTGGGGTCCCTGTGGGAGGCAGGGATGAGGGGAGACTCACGTCAGGGATCAGGTTACTACGTTATCTCTCAATGCGAGTTACTTCCTTGTACCCAAAGAGCTGTTTCTTTCATCGCGGAAGACAGAATTACCGCACTGGCATTTTCCTTCCTCCCCATCCTGAATTAAAGCATCAGTGTCTGATGTGGCCACCTTTGCCCGACTCGCAGTGACTGTAATGACATCAGACACCAGGAGCCCCTCCTGTTTAGACTGGCTCGCCAAGGCACAAATGGCACTAACTTGATTTCCATTCCTCTTCCAGCAGGAAGCTTGTTAGGCTAAGCTTCCTAGGCAGGCGGCCACCTTTGGATAACCCCCCTACCCATCTGGGACAGCTCTGAAGAGGACACAGACCCGACGAGGGTGCGGCCCCAATCCGGGCACAGGGCTCGTGCTGGGGCCTCGGGTGACTCTGACCCTGGGCAGATTGCAGGAGCTGGTGATCTGATCAGGGGTGTAAAGCTGGAGGACATGCAGAGCTGGGCCTTCCCCAGAAGTGTCCCGTGTTCTCCTGTCCCTGGAACTTACAAAGCTTCTAAGTGAACATGCCCTGGAGAATAGTCCTTGAAGTTTGTAAGCCATGAACTTGGATATAAAATCTGAGTCTGACCTCCACCTCCTGCAATCTCCTCCCTAAATGTCAGGAGCCTTCTGCGCAAAGTGTCTTTGTAGCTTCAATTGGGTGCCATAGACCTGTTCCTCCTGGCTCCGGTAGAACCTGGTAAAGCATGCTGCTGCTGCTAAGTTGCTTCAGTCGTGTCTGACTCTGTGCGACCCCATAGACAGCAGCCTGCCAGGCTCGCCTATCCCTGGGATTCTCCAGGCAAGAATACTGGAGTGGGTTGCCATTTCCTTCTCCAATGCGTGAAAGTGAAAAGTGAAAGTGAAGTCGCTCGGTCATGTCCTATTCTTCGCGACCCCATGGACTGCAGCCCACCAGGCTCCTCCATCCATGGGATTTTCCAGGCAAGAGTACTGGAGTGGGGTGCCATTGCCTTCTCCGGTAAAGCATAGCTCAAGTGTATGTATTACACTGCCTAGATTTGAGTGTTGAGTGATACAGAAAACACAAAATGCAGAAGATATTCTGACTGAGTACAGAGAGAGTCTTGTAATCTCTGTCCGCATGCAGATGGTTGAGATGTCGACTTGCTCTCTGTCTCAAGATAAGCAGGTAGAAATTTGTTTACAAATAGCAGTGTCCCTGTTACACTTTGAGAAAACACTTCTAGCATGTACTCAGCAAACACCTTTTTGGTTGCCAGAAATCAATCTTGGAACTGGATGGAGTGTTGCAAGTCAGTGGTTTGATGTTCAAATACCTTGGGCTGGGGCTGCCACTGCGTGCTTTCCGAATACATCTTCTGGTTCATTTACAGACACATCCTTGACTCTCTTCTAGAAGTCTACTTCTGCAATATCAGAATGTACAGTTTATCAAGAGAGAACATTTGCTTGCCCTGTGGTCTCTTCTGTAACACGGCAAAGCAAATCAGCTTCTGCACTGCACTGTCCCTGAGCTGGAGATCACAGATTAGGGCTTGGCCTCGATCACCCCAGCTGATGGCTCTTGAGCCACTGTGACGGGCATCACGGCTTTCCCTCTGGGCCGTGATCCCATCCTGCTGCTTTTCTGGTCTTGGTTCAGACAGAGGGCTTTGATGTCACACAATACCCTTGACCCCTGGTCTAGTTGTCGGTTGTTGGTCTGGACCTGTTGAGAGCTGCCCTGGCCACTGAATAGGAGCAGCCAATTGAAATTTGGGTGAAATTGTGTGTGGTCTGCTCTAGGGGCCTCCTGAAATTAGTGGGAGAAAAAGAACCCTTGAATACCTTCTCAATTCCAAAGAGAGAGGAAGGAGGGGAAGGAGGGACACACACACACACACACACACGCACATACACACACACACGTGTGTGTGTTGGTTGCTCAGTCATGTCCTACTCTTTACGACCCCACAGACTGAAGCCCACCAGACTTCTCTGTCCATGGAATTCTCCAGGCAAGGATACTGGAGTGGATTGCCATTCTCTTCTCCAATACACACACACACACACACACACACACACACATACACACACACGCAAGTGTGCACTAAGTTACTTGAGTCGTGTCTGACTTTGTGACCCATGGACTGTAGCCTGCCAGGCTCTTCTGTCCATGGGACTCTCCAGGCAAGAATACTGGAGTTGGTTGCCATGCCCTCCTCCAGGGGATCTTCCCTACTCAGGAACTGAATCCTCATCTCTTAAGTCTCCTGCACTGGCAGGTGGGTTCTTTACCACTAGTGCCACCTGGGAAGACTATATATGAGAGAGAGAGAGAGAGAGAAGAGAGAGAGAGACCGCGCTTATTTGCTCTCATTTTTCTTCCATCCCACCCAGAGAAGAAACGGCTAGATGCCTCACTCCCTTCTCTTTCTGCAGGTGGCAATTTCCCATTAAAAGAAGCTGAGCAAATCTGGTTTATTGCAGCAAAGGTCATATAGTTCCCAATTTAAAAATTGCTCAATGAATTGGGGCAGTGGGGGCTATTAAATGTTTTTAGACGTTAGTTGAGAGTCTGATTGTTACCATGGCTGAATGTTGTTTACCTGTCTTATTGGAGTTGATGTGTCCAATGCTGAGAATTTCTAACAGGTTTTGTCTTTGCAGTTCCTGACCACCACGGCTTTAAGAATATCCACCAGCCACGAGGGAGCTCCGTTGCTTTCAGACTCGCCTGGTAAGGAACACTGATTTACAGTTTGTTGAAGGGATCCTGCCTCTGACTTGTGGGGAACCGGGCTGCCCTCTCTGGGTTGTGGACCTTTGTGCTGGGTGGAAGTTCTCCCAGCTACTCCCTTGTTTCTGTGGACAGAGGCTGGGCTTTGGAGATGCTTCCAGATTCAAAGGTCTCTGGGATCCAGCATGGGTCGCAGGTCTCCTGGACGGCATGACTGTGTGATGTCAAGACATGCTCAGAAGGTCTCAGAATGGGGTCACAAAGCCCCGCAAGGTTGACTTCATTGCCTCTCCTATGACGTCCTGCAGAGTTGCTGTCCACCAGCCAGCAGTGGGAGCCAGAGCTGGGGAGCTGGTGGGGTGGCTGCCTAAAGCCAGGCGGCCCTTCCAAGCACCACCCGTGGCCCATTTCCCCCACTCAGCACGTGGTCCTGTGGCTTGGCCCAGTCCTGAAGGAACCCTGGGTCTGAGTGGCTCTGTGCCTGTCACCTCCATTGGACTCAAGATCACAAAGTCAGTCATGGAGCATTTTTCCCACATAAAGCAGAAAGCTTAAGAAGAAGGGGCAGTGCTGATTTTTGATGTCTGCAGCCCCCTCCTCTGAGGCTGCCCTGACACCTCTGTAAACTCACCCTGAGATCTAATTAGCCAAACCCACCTTCTCCTGACCATGGGCCTCAGAGGTCACTACATAAACCAGGAAAATTGATAGTGGAATTATGCACTTAGAAATTAATTTTGTACTGTACTGAATATATATTTTTTACTGTGACTTTATCTTGTTGAAAAAGTGCTTACTTCTGATTTTGTGGATATTACTGACCGTGGATTACTTTTATTTTGGTTTTTACACAACAGTTATATTAGAAATTTGCTGTTTTATTCTTACCTTCTTAGTAAAAATCCTTTTATCACACAATGGGTAATTTATATCCATTACCAGGCCTTTCAATCCTTTTCAGTGGGGCTGTCAGCGCCGTTGGCACAGTAATGATTAATGTGATCTAATAATAGTGTGCCATTATATTACCTTAGTAAAACATGTACCAACATCCTATTCGGATCTACCAAATTCATAGCTTCCTATAATATTTTTGTTGAAAGACAGGATTACTATTTTTCAAAGCTGATTTTTCCCCTTTAACATATTTAATGAAATTCACAATTCTTTGCCGTAGTAATCCGGGCATTTGATTGGGCTTGGTGGGTGAATTTGACATCTGTAGGCACCGTTGTGATTTGTCAGGGAGAGGCTGGACAGTCCAGAGATCGGCCAGGAGATTATTGTGTTTTTGTTGGGCCTGGGTTGTTTTGCCTTGAAGAAAAACAATGGCTGGATTTCCAGTCCCATCTGACATGTAATAAGAAAAGTGTGTTTTAGATCAAAAGGCAAAAGAGCAAGTAATGTGGCTCAAAGGCTCCTCTCTCCCGTCCCCTGTTTTATCCACCTCGTCACCTGCCTCAGTCTGCTGGCTAGCAGAAGGGGCCACAGAGCTGGGGGAGCAGCTTCAGACTCTTTTCCTGGAAATGCTCCTTCTTGACCTGTCCCTTTTTCCTTGAGGCTTTGGCTCAGCCTCTCTGGAGCTAAGACGGAGTTCCTCGGCCTGGCAGTGCTGACACTCTGGGACGGGTAATTCTTTGCTGTGGGGCCATCCTGTGCACTGTGGGTGGCTTACAGCATCCCTGGCCTCAGCTCACCAGGTGTCAGTTATGAATCCCTTCCCCTGTTGTGACAACCAAAAATGTCTCTGGAAATGACCCAGTGTCTTCTCGGGGCACACAGTTGGCCTGCTTGAGAACCTCTGGTCTGATGCGATAGGAGCATAAGCAGATACTTTTGCGGTGTGGGGGAATTCCAGCTGCAGCTCAGGGTTTCCTGGTGCTTCCTGGGACATCTTCCGGCTATGGGGAGAAGCTCTGTGGATGATGGCTACACTCTGCATCCTTTTCCCAGCCAAAACGCAGCCCTCTAACTTCACTCCCCGCCCCCATCTCTGTCATAGAGCCTGGCCCGAATAAGGGTCTGATTCTTAGCTTCTTCCACTTAAATCCCATTATAATCATGCTTGTGATTGATAACATTCCACCTTTACAAAGGGCTTTAAAATCTATGTCAACCAAGGATGACATTACTGTAGTACGGGCGAGATGTATTCAAACAATTACACACTCAAATCAAAGTGGGAAGGTTTGTCCTTCTATCCTGGTGCCTTTGTGATGTGGCTTTCATGAGCACCTCAGCACTCCCCTCACCACCCCCATGGCCCCAGAAACCTTCAGCAGGAGAATGCATGAGTGGAAACAGGTTTTGCCCTTGATATCACTCAGATCTGAAAGCAGCCTGAATATTTAGGCTTCTTAAGGCTAGAGAGGGGCTTCCCTGGTGGCTCAGATAGTAATCTACCTGCAATGCAGGAGACCTAGGTTTGATCCCTGGGTCAGAAAGATCCCCTGGGGAAGGCACCAGCTCCCCACTCCAGTATTCTTGCCTGGAGAATGCCATGGACATAGGAGCCTGCCTGGATACAGTCCATGGGATTGCAAAGAGTTGAACATGACTGAGCAACTAAGCACACACAAGGCTAGAGGGTCGGGGAAGAAAGTGAGGTTGTTGAGCACAGGGAAGAGAGAGAGGGTGAGGGAGGGAGAAAGATCCTTGTTTTTGATTCAGAACAAAAATTACTGTGGCAACATTGGCTCGAAATATGCAATCATCTGAAATCAGGAAAAGTATTTTGAATACAAAATTTATATTGAAATACTTGAATCTAGATACGTGTACACCCACATACATGTAGATATTTAAATCAAGGATAGAGAAGATGAGAAATAAAGCTTTTGTCATAAAAGTACTGCTTATAGTATTTGCCTTCAAATGATTCTGCCACATTGGAATATGTTTTTGTACTGTTAGCATTTCCATAGAACATACTTTTGTTTGTTTTTACAGCTGATCCTCGATGGTGACAACAAGTAAGGGAAATGTCTCTGATTTACCTCTGTGATAGAGGATTTCAAATACATTGTGATGTTTGATGCAGGAGTAATTTTGGAGACCTAGTTCTTCACTCGATTCTGGTCGGTCTCTCCTAATACAGTGTAAATGTGGAGAGAGTAGGGCCTTGCTATGTTTTGTTCAGCATTATTTTCTAATTCCTAGAATGGTGCTCACTGTATAGAAAGTTCTCAATAAAAATAGTAACTGGAAGGATGGACAAGTGGGTGGATGTATGGGTAGCTAGGTGAGTGGATGAGTGGATAGGTGGATGGATGGATGAATGGATGGGTAGATGAGTAGATGGGCTGATGGATGGTTGGGTGGATGGATGGAGGGATAGCTGGATGGGTAGATGAGTGGATGGATGGGACTCTATCTCAAACTCTGACAGGATCTTAGAATGGTAGGTCCAAAGGTTCAAATGAAATCCCACTTTTACTATGTCTTCATCCCTTGCCCTCCCAAACATTTTTTTTTTCCATCAAATGATCAGTTATAGAAGGATATTCTTCTTATCTCTCCTTTTCAATCCAGTCTTTAAAATAGAAAATAAAATGTCTGGGACTGTGCCAGGCAATCTCTGTAAGCTGAACCCATAATAATGCCTTGTTATGAAAGTAGCTCTAAGAATCCATCAGGGTGTGTATGCAGATGAAGACATACGTACTGGGTTGGAAGACATGGAGGCTGAGTAGGGGAAGGTGACCTCTTTCAAAGTAGGACGTGGGCAAGGAATATATGAGGCTCAGAAGACTTCCTGTCCAAATGACTGGTTGTCTGTCTCCTGGGTAAAACTCTGTAGTTTATATTGTATTTCATGCTCTCTTAGAAGCTCTTGTGTGTCCTCTTCAGTACCACCATGCTGGATCTCTTTGGGACTGGATGATGCTCAGCCACTTGGGCTCTGCTATCCTGAGGAACTAGGCTGAGGCTCCTGTGTCCCAGCACAGCGGCTACCAGTCCTTTGGGAAATGTATTCCCAGTGATGAGGATAAAAAGTTACTCCACCCTTGACTTTTAAATTATTGCGCAATGGATAACATAGCGGTACTGGCAAGAAAATAATGAATAATAATAAAGAGAGATAAATGATCTCTAAACCGGGCAAAGATATGGAGTCTGGAACCATATTTCCTGAGCTGAATCATCGTTTCACCATGCACTGGCTATATGACCACATGTCAAGGGATTAGCCTTGTTGTGCCTCTCTTTTCTCATCTGTAAATTGGGAATGACAATGATGACAATATAGTAGGCTGTGCAAGTAATCTGTCTGATTGTACAAGTAAAATGATGCCTCTTGGCTCAAAATATGTAATTAGTAAGTGTGTTGCTGTTAGTAGTAGTATTTTCATTTTCTCTGTTTAGTCACCTTTTTCCTTTCTCTGTCTTTATTCAAGATTAAGGAACGTATAGGCCATTTTCAGACTCGTGCTGGAGCTAGGAACTTTGAGAAGTTGCCAGGCATACGGTCTTCCCAGCACCCCTGGGACAGTGGTTAGCAAGTTCAGAGAACATCAGAAGGGTGGTGAGTTTCCTAAGGCAGCTTCCCCATCCCATTTCCTTTGTGGAGGGAGCGTTGTTGACACACCACTGGGGTTTGGGATTTACTTGGTGTTTGGGGCGTGCATTCCTGGGCTGGATGCCACGTGGTCACAGTGGGTGGGATAGCCAGCTCCTAAAAGGGAGGGGAGGTCCTTGGCTTTTCTCCTCAACCCCTTGCAAGTGAGACTGCTCTGCGTCATGGCCCAAGCTTGTGTTTTTAGCATCCACTGAAATTTAATGTTTTGCTTTTGGTTTATTATGTATGCACGTATCTTGCTGATAAATTACATGTGTAATTGCACCATCGGAACCACTGCTAGTCAGCGACAACATATAATTAAACTCACCCTTGTAGTCATTGAACTCTTCCGTCCCTGACAAGATCACTGACCACTCCGAGGAGGGTGTGCCGCCATATGTGAGCCGTGCACAGGCCGCGTGGCCTGCCGCCTCGCTTTCCCACGCCCCCGTCCCCCCCACCTCCAGCACAGGGCAAGCCTGCACACGTGCAGGATGGACTTCCTTCGGACGGTGCTGAGCCGACAGGAGGGAAGGCTTGGGCTCTAGGGCCTGGAATGCTCCCCCCTTCTCTATTTTTGTGTCTCTGCCTGAAGGGTTATTGGCCCCAGAGTGGGTGCTTGATACATCTTAGAAATACCTTTGTTTGCCCTCTTTTGTTTGTAACCTGAAACCTTTCCTCATTTTTCTTTTGGAGGATGATGTTTACTGTGGTATCCTATGGTGGGAGCTGGTAGACCATAGCCTGGTCGGGGGGCGGGGGGAGGGGGTCAATATCTGCACACTGCCTGTTTTTTATTTTTTTTAAACATTTAGAAATACTTCAACAATTCTTACAGAATACAAAAAGAAATTCTGCCTTGACCATGTTTAAGTGTACAGGTCAGTGGCATTAAGTACGCTGTGCAACCGTCACCACCATCTACCTCCAAAACTTTCTCATCTTCCCATGATGCTATTCTGTACCCATCAAACAGTAAATCCCCTCCTCTTCTCCCCCACCCTCTGGCAACCGTCCTTCTGCTTTCTGCATTGGTGGATTTGACTAGTCTAGGTCCCTCATATAAGTGGAACCATACAGTATTTGTCCCTTGGTGATTGGCTTATGTTGCTTAGCATAATGCCCTGAAGGTTCGTCCGTGTTGTAGCAGTGGTAAGACTTTCTTCCTTTTTAGGGCTGAATAATATTCCTGTGTATGTGTGTGCTACACATACCACATTTTGTTTATCCATTCATCCATCAATGGACAGTTGAGTTGCTTCTACTTCTTGGTTATGGTAAATAACGCTGCTATTAACATGGGTGTGCAACTGTTTCTTGGAGACCCTGCTTTTACTTTTGGAACTGCTGGAATTGCTGGAGCATATGGTAATTTTACTTTTTGAGAAACTGCCATAAGTGGCTGCATCATTTTACTATACTCCTACCAAGAGTGCACAAGGGTTCAAAATTTTTTTTTCACATTCCTGTCAACACTTATTTTCTGCTTCTTTTGATAGTAGCCATCCTAATGGGTGTGGAGTAGTAGCTCATTGTGGTTTTGCCTACTTTTGTGAAAGCAAAGAATGGCTTTTACATTTCTGAATGAATGAAAAAAATCAAAAGAAAAATACCGTGTTGTGACACATGAAAATTACATGAAATTCAAATTTTAGTGTTCTTAGATGCAGGTTTTTTGCACACAGACAGCCCCATTCATTTACGTATCATCTGTGGCTGCTTTCACACTGTAATGGCTGAGTAGGGAAGTTGGGACAGATTGTGTAGCCTGGAGAGCCTGAAATATTTCCCACTTGGCCCTTTACAGAAGGCATCGGCCAACCCTACCCTGTGATCAGACCTTGGGACCCCTTATCTTGTGTAATCTCCTCAGCAACCCACTTTGCAGACAAAGAAACTGAGGCTCAGCACAGATAACTTACAAATCACACATCAGAAAATGGCCTGTAAACCAGGACAGCCCAGGCCTGTTCCTGTGTGCTGGCCACCCTCGCTTTAAATGTGACTGTTTCGATGTTGCTCTTTACAGAGTGCGTACTGGGGTTTTAGTGAGCCTGAAATCAGGTCCTAGTCGAAAAAGAACCGTAATTGCGTAAAAACCTAATGCTGTGATTGAGAGAGGTGGCCAACTGAGGGCGAGAATGAAGCTGGGAGGAGGTGCTAGGTGAGCTGAGCTTTCCTTTGTTTCTTTTTTAAATTCCAAGACTGGTGTCCTCTACTGCCTGGTGGGATGAGCTCTTGTCTCCGCTGAAGAAGGAGGCAGTTGCCGGATGCCTGCATTCTCCATGTATAGCATTTCCTTAAGACAGAGGAAAAGCTAAGCAAATCGATAACTTCTTGCATTAAAAAAATGAATCATTCCCCAACCCAGAGAAAAGAAAGCCAGGGTATATGGTACATAGGAGAACGTGCTAATTGATTCTTTCCCCTTCATTCTTTGTGTCACATGTTGTTTGGCACAAATGCTGGCATGGATCTCTTTGATCCACCTCAGATCTTTTCTCCGAATGTGGAGACTGCTCTCCCATTTCCACAGCCAGTCTTGGGCACCCCCATGGCCTCTTGATGCAGACGGTCAGCTGCTGCTAACGAGGGATCAGGCAGCTGTCTCTCTTGACTCGTCCCCTCCTTGCCACTCTTTTGGTCCAACACAGTGTGTAGACTTGTCCCAGGAGCCTTCTGATGTTTCTTCAAACAGAAGACAGAAGGTGGATAGTTTTTTTTTTTTTTGCTATTTCGTCATTGGAGAGAGAAGTCTGAGTTGATTTTATGTACTTGTGCTCATGGTGGAAACAATCTCTTAATCCAAGTACTTTGGGGATGTTGGAGCTCAGGAAATGGTTGGTCTTGCATCCATCTCAAGCGAAGAGATGGGATTTCCTTTCACATTTGAGAGCACACGGCCTTCCCCTCCCACAGAAGCTATGTTTCAACAGTAGGCTTCATGTGGTTGCAGAGTAAAGCACAGTGATGTTTTTCATGAACTTTTGTCTGTGATTTAAGTCTGGCAGAACTGGACTCCTGTCCTTACAGTTTCCTGGCTCAATTCATTTTGCACAAAGGGAGGTAAGCTAACTGGAGCTGATAATGTGATCGACATGTTAGCACATGTGAATGACATGTTAGCACAATGCAAGAGAGACAGCCGTGACTTTGGATTTTGAGTTTCATCCTTGAAAATTTGTGTGATGCTTCAAGCAAGGGACCTGCACCTAGTAGGTGCTTGGTAGGTGCTCAAGGGGTGAATTAGCCTGGTAGTGGCATTGTGCTTGAGAGAAATGAGTGGTAACATATGTCCCTATGTCCAGGAAATGGAGATATCTATGACTTCTTTCTGTTTAAAGATTTCAGTTTGGTTCTTGGCCTGGTGGTGAACCAAACTTGACAGTCCAGAGGGGAGGAAACTTTGGATAGGGAGGAGAGAGAGTGTGTGTGTGTGTGTGTGTGTGTGTGTGTGTGTGTGTGTGTGTGTGTATTTGTCAGGGTGGTGATAGAGAGAGATGAGAATGTGGTGAATTTTCCCTACTCTAAAGCCAGTTTTATTTTCTTTCTGACATACTGTAGGACAATCAACTTGTCCTCCTGTCCATATGTGTAGACTGTTTCATGTCTAAACACAGTTAATAGCACGTATGATGCTCTTGTGAGTGAGCGTGGCAAAACAGTGTAGTTTTTGCTCCTTAACAAAATAAAACTTGGGATAGCATCTGTAGTAAAAATCGCGAGTCTGGCCCGTGCTGGGTTCATTCCCCAAATTTCTGTTTCTCCTCTCCAGGCCCCAATATGTGTGGGTTTAAACATGACTTCAGTGTCCTAGAAATGTGACATCCCAACTAATATCAGGCCCCCACTAACAAGACAGTGAGTGGTTGCCCCCTTGGAAAGGTTTTGGGGGTTTGCTGAATGGCCAGTGGGAACCTCTGTTGCCCTGGACACCTCTAGCCCCCTGCCTTCTCAGGGAGGAGGAGCAGCCTCCATCCTCTCTCCTCTGAGGCCTCGGGGACTGAAGATGCAGAGACGCTCAGAGGGAAGGTTGAGGCAAGCATGCTTGGCTGCTGGGCGTGGGAAGGAGAGCTGTCCTGGGAGTGAGGAGGCTGGCTCTGATCCCCACCTGCTGCAGTAGCTGCGGTCACCATGCGGCCTCAGGTGACTACCCAGGGTGTTTGGACCATGTGGTGTCTAAGATTCTTTCCAGGTCTTCAGCAGGACCACCTAGACCAGGGTGTCAGGGATGTCTGCATACAGTCCCCTGGGAGATCTTGGTGACACCCAGATTCTGACTCAGTAGGTCTGGGGGACAGAGCTGCATATATCGTGTTAGACATCCAGATACCAGGCCCCGGGCCATGCTGCTTGGGCTGCTCCTTGGGCCACGTGGAGGCTAGCTGAGACGAGGTCGCTGCTCACTGATCTGCCCGGGGAACTTCCAGGACTCACCAGTGGACCCCACCCCCAGACCAGTCATATCAGGAGTCACCTCAGGGGGAGACACTGAGCCTGGGTGCTCACATGTCTCTGGGTACGAACTGCTGGTATAACAGCGTCTGAAGTTGCCAAGGGGCTGGTGAAAACACAGCTTGGGCCCCGACCCCGACTTCTGATTCAGAAGATCTGGGGTGGAATCTAAGAATTTGAATTTCTAATGGATTGTGAGGCAGTGTTGATGTTGGTCCAGTGACTGCACTCTGGGAAGCCCTGGCCTAATATGTTCAGTTAAGTTGGTGGCCATTCACAGACCAGGAGGGAGTGGGCGCAGGAGGCTCCAGGATCCCCCAGCCCCTCCGACCAGGGTCACTTCGTGGCCATCTGTTTTACACAGTGAGCTCCGTTGGTAAGCTCTCATTTGGAAAAGGTTTGTGGGTAGAAAAATGTTTGCAAACCTCTGAACTGAAGGCAAGACTTTTAATCATGAGGCTGGTGAATATTTATTCTCTAATTGAGAGGAAAACCAAGCAGGTTCCTTGGCCCTCTTTGTTGCCAGATGTGGTTGTTTTTCGCCCCGAATCCCGCCCTGTCGCACAGTAGGTGTTGCGCGCCCCCTCTTGTCTCTAAGTGTTCACACCTCCTGGGAGGCCTCGGAGGCCCGGCCTGGCGTTCTGCAGCCCAGCTCGTGGTGAAATCCAGCGTGGGCAGCTGTTGGGGCTGAGTGACGGTTTGCCAAATGCCAGGCACTGGTCCTCAGTTTATGAGCACGACCTCATTTAATTCTTGTAACGACCTCATGAAATAAGTACTGTCATTATCCCATTTTGTATATCCCAAGGATTTGCTCCTGCCTCCCAGGCTAAGAGAGGGTAGAGGCAAGTGGCAGTCGTTCAGGCTGGGGGAAGCGGACATCACTCTTGGTCAGGGGAGTGGAGCGTGTGGCCAAGGCCTGTCCTGCTGGTATTTGGGGAGAAGAACAGAGCAGGCCCACTGGCCCTGCAGGTCCATTGTCCAGATGACAGGCTTGGGCCAGGTGACAGCACTCAGAGCCTGTGGCTGCCCAGAGCTGCTAGCCCCTTGGAAGAGGGCACCGTGGCTGTCCTTGGTCACAGACCCAGGAGGCCTCGGCCACTGAGCTTCCTCTTGGGTCACACCCGCTTCCTGCAGCCTTGGACTATGCAGAAGTGCCTTGGGGAGAGTCTGGGAACCAGCCAGGGGAAGGGGGGTGTGGATCTCTGGGTCCAGGTCTTGCTTCTGTGGCTGCTGCTTTTAACCGCAGAGTGCTGGCTTGGCCAGCCCGGAGCTTGCTCTCTGCCCCAGCAGCCCTGGGGATCGGGATGTGTCCAACACAGCAGGTTCTTGCTGAGACTTCGTGTTGGAGCGAGTTCTTCTCCCCGTTCACCCGGGGTGCGCGGGTCAGAGGATGGGGGCAAGCGAGCACACAGGGACACAAGCAGTCTTCCAAGTGCCATCAGTTGTGCCCTCGGGGGTGGGGGCTGCAGCATCCTTTAACCCTCATTTGAGCTGCCTGCTGTTGATCTTGCACTGGGCTCCCTGATGTGACATGGGTCCAAGAATTTTTAGAGCTGGTTTGGCAGAGGTGAGAAGATGTGTGAGTAGAGCTTTCTGAGCAGAGGCTTACTGATTGTGTGAGGTGCCCCACGATCAATGTGAGGCTGCAGCCCGCCAAGACCCTCCCAGTGGCCAGAACTCTGTGGTTTCCCCTGGGTTTCAGGCCTTTCCCACAGGATTTCCAAAATCCTCTGAAGCCCAGGCCAGCCTCACACCAAGCACCTTCCTTTCAGTTTGTCCATCTTTTAACTAACTGGGTCTAATGAAAGGCTGATTTGGCACCTCAGATGGTAAAGAATCTGCCTGCAGTGTGGAGACCTGAGTTTGATCCCTGGGTCGGGAAGATTCCCTGGAGAAGGGCATGGCAACCCACTCTAGTATTCTAGCCTGGAGAATCCCATGGACAGAGAAGCCAGGCAGGCTATATAGTCCACAGGGTCACAAAGAGTTGGATATGACTGAAGGGACTCAGTATGCATGGAGAATACTGATTCTAGTAGACGCTTTACTACCAGAATCTTTCTAGATGTAATTCAATGAACTTAGTGTGCCTGGCAAAGGTATGTGTGGGAAAGTTTACATCCAGCTTATTACAATTTCTACCTAAGTGATTTTCTTATTAATAATAGAACACATATGACCCCAAGGCATTTCTTTTTGAGCCTTTGAGGTATTTATGGATGAACTTTAAAAAGGTTCTTGTTCACTTTGGATGGCTGACGTGTTCTAGAATGGAGCTGCACCTTGTGAGGTTGGAGATAAACCTTTCCCCCAACAGGGACACAGATGTCAGATGCCCAGGTGGGACACATGCCATCTTTTATGCAGGGTAGCGAGAAGATGTAGCTGAGAGATTAGATGTAGATATTAGAACTTGTGGAGTGGCTGATGGCTCAGGGGATCGAGTGGCTGTGTACTGAGGGGAGGCTCTTCCTCAGGGAGTCCTTTCATGAGGCTAAATGAGCAGCCCAGGTCGTGAGTCTGTGCTGAACTGCAGTCCATACATAGAGCAACAGCCCCCTGGCCTTGCAGAGAGTGTACTATATGAGGTGAGTTTTCCCCACAGACTTCATGCCCCCAAGAATCCAACCAGATCCTCCCAGTACCCCTTTTCCATTAGAGCAGTGAGCTAAGTCTCAGAATCCACAGAAATCAAAGATGCATCAGCATGTGCTCTGGGTCAAGCCCAGCTTCCAGATTGCAGCTGCACCAGAGGCCGCATGCCCAGGTGAACCCAGGTGCCCCCTGTGGGTCACACCCGCATCATCAGCTGTGCAGAGAGGCCCTGCTCCTCCTTGAGCTTGGGCGGTGCTGAGGACCAGGGAAGCCAGGGCTTCAGCCTGGCCCAGAATGTGAAGTTGGAGCTTCATATCTCTTCCAGGGCTTCCCAGAGGGAGATCTCACATGTGTCAGGCTGGGCTCTGCCACCCGCACTGTCAGCTATCAGATACAGATTCTCATGGTGGCAGTTTGAAAGAGAGCTTCCTAATGCTGGTAGCTCTGCGATGGGCACCTTGACACTGTCAGTCACGAAAGAACAGCTTGCTGACTGCTTCATTCTATCTCACTCATTCCCAAGAAACTTAAGGAATCTGGGAGACATGGCCCAGGGAGCCCCTTGTGGTGGTGGTTTAGGAATTACTGGGAGAGCCAGCTTTCCGTGCAGGTTCCCAGGCCCTACCTGGAGGTGTGCTGGTCTGGAAAGGGGCCTCATGGTGACTGGTGGTTCAGTCGCTAAGTCATGTCTGACTCTTGTGACCTCAAGGATGTAGCCCACCAGGCTCTTCTGTCCATGAAATTTTGCAAGCAAGAATACTGAAGTGGGTTGCCATTTCCTTCTCCGGGGGATCTTCCTGACTCAGGGATCGAACCCTGGTCTCCTGTGTTGCAGGCAGATTCTATACGGACTGAGCTACCTGGGAAGCGGAAGGGGGCCTGTGAGTGTCTGTTTTTCACAAGCTCCTTTGGCATTGCCAGTGTCCTGGAATTATATTAACTCTGAATCTACATTTTAGTGGATGGACAGTACACCAGCCTGCACCTCAGATTCCAGAAGCTTCTTTCTTCTTAGCTGAGGGACTTTGGGAAAGACATTTTCCTGGACCTCAATTTTCTCACCAATAAAAAGAGAAATTAGGCTTACATGATTCCTAAGAGTCCTTCCAATTCTGAAGTTCTAGCACATTAAAAACAATCTGCATTTTAGGCCTGGCAAGTTACATTTCCCCCTGAAGGGAGCCTGGAAAGGAAAGAATCCGCAACAGCAGAGTGTGGGCTTTGCGGTGTGAGGCCAAGGTTATAAAGGTAGCCTCTGTGAGAGAATCGTTTCTATTTATTGAGATTGCCGATTTTAATCGCCCTGGATGCTCCCTTGATAAAAAATTATAATCCTCTGTAAATTATGAATACCTTGAAATTCACAAATTCTTTCACTTTTTGTGATTGGCAACATTAAATGGCAACAGCTCATTTAAATAAGCAACATCTGGACATTATTATTTTTAGGGGTTTTTCATCTGTTGATTTAGAAATCTGGGGCCTTTATGAATCTTGCATGAATATTCTTTTATGTTCACATCTACCATCAAGACACAAAGAAATAGCCAAAAAATATTGTCCGGTGATTCTTTGATGCAGTGCATGTGTTTTTTAAGCAACAAATCTATTGTGAATGAGAGGAGATATAAAATAGCCTACGTCTGAGTGTAGGTGGAGGGAGCAGCTTGATCTCCTAAGAGCCAGAATAGCCTGACGATTCAAAGCCAAAGGAGGAAGAAGGTTTGGATTTTATATATACTAATATAACATTTTAAAATAACAATATAATTCTGGATTGATGATATCAGAATATGCTATCCACTGTTTCTCAGAATAATCCAATTTAGAACAATGTATTCTGAGCAGGTTTGGTAAAAATAGGTCTATCATCCTGTGGTATAAGATAATGCATTAATTTTTATGAGTGAGTTATGAAGATGTACAACTCGGTTAAGAGTTAGGATAAACATAATATTCCTTAATTAATCCATTATGCCATGGTACACATGTGCCATTTTTATTACCTTAAAAATGAAAAATGTCAAAAAGGAAATTGCTGCTTTTTTTATATCAAAAAGCCTTTTTTGAAAAATCATAAAATGTCTAATCTAATTCACCATATAATACTAATGAGCTTAACAAGCCATCTCAATGCACAGTTTAGGATAAAAGGTCATCAGTTTCTGGCAGTCAAATTCCAGTACTTTTTTAGATGAGGCAGAACCTTTCAGCACCAAATATCGGAAATGGCATGTGTGATTAGAAGCGTTATTAATAGCTATTTGTTATTAACACAGTAGAGTTTTAGAAATTCACATTATACCCTCCCTGCGTTTTCTAAATCTTATGGCTGAAGATGCCAAGAGTGTTTGTGGAGCTCAGGCACTCCCCACCCCGGATCTGATTAACTTGTTGCCCATCCTGGTTCTGAGTGATTCTGAGTAGGGATTATACACACACACGCACGTGCACACACACACACACACACACACACACAACACACACACACACACACCCCTTTCTGTCTGATCCCGCATTTAATTTCCTTGAAGCTCTCTGAAGCCACTGCACTTATTTTCTGGGTCTCCTGCTCTCCGAGCAGCGATGCTTTGCTCTCAGGCGTCAGTGCCAACTGTCCACCGTGCCTTTGCCTCATCACGGAGTGGGCCTTGTGGAGGCACCTTCGGCAGTGACGCACGTGGTGGCTTCAGTCGGCCTTGTTATGGAAAAGAATTGCCCGGTGGGTTGAGGGAATGGCCAACAGCGGACTAGAATCATGAAGCTGAAAGGAATATTGCCGACTGGAGGTCATTTTTCCCAACTGAGGGGCAATAGTTTGCCACTATAAACTGCACATTGCAGTCAGTATATGTTTTATTAAACCATTTAAGGAACTTGGGAGCCATTTCATTTTAACTTCCTGCTTGATGTAGCTCAGGGCCGAGCCCAGAGCAGCTCATGAAGGAGGCCTGCAGTCGTTTGTAGAAGAAACACCCCGAGTGCCCAGCAGGATGCACTGCAACCGGGGAGCCATGGGCAGGCTGGGGGCGGGGGGTGCCCAGGCCCCTGGACTCCTCAGAGCTTGAGCACACCAGCATGAGCATGGCGAGGGTGGGGGGAGGGTTCTGCCCCCAACTCTGCCACTAAGCGGGACCATGACCGTGGACTCTAGGACTGCCTCTGCTGCTGCAAAATGAAGGAGTTGGATTCGACGTGAGAGGCAGGGTCCCTTCTGGGTCAGCGAGTCTCTGAAATGCTGGATTGTCAGGGCTCACCCTGGCACTGTGGTTCTGGGACTCCCTGACAGGCCCGCAGTGGTCACATGGGAAAGTGCCTTCATCCTTACCCTGCCCGAGGAGAGGTTGCAGCTGTGCTGTTTTGGTCTTGGTAGACTCTGGGGATCAGTGCTGCCCTGGTCCAGTGGTGACTTGGGAGTTCTCAGCAAAGAGCAGGGAAATGGGGTCAGTAGCACCTTAGTTCTCATGTGAAACGGGAATGATCACAGTACTTTTGTGTCTGAGGAGTAGGAAGCTGAGTCAAGCCGAGGAAGTCTGGTTCCTGGGATCAGAGCCCTGGGCTCCAGGACCACTCTGACAGGCTTGCCAAGCAGCACTCTGCCTCTTCTGAGCCTCGGTTATCCTGTCTGTGAAATGGGGTGGTGGTGATGGTGGTGATTTTGTGTTATCCCTCCCTCTCAACCAGAGCAGGTCCAGTGACTGGACTTTGTAAAGTGCTGTAGAAATGATGGTTTATCATTGTTGATAACTTTGTGATTATAAACTAGCTCCAAAGTCTCCCCTAAATTGCATGCCTATGAATTCCGTTAACACAGTCTGTACCAGTGAATAAAGGAACATAGAGAGCGAGAGGCGCTCTGTCTTTCAAAGTAATTAACAGGAAGGAATCAGGTATTTTGGCTTTCTTAGCCCTAACTGGTGGTCTTTAGTAGGTGGCCTTAATTCTACAAAGTTATATAACCAAATCTTTTGTCTAATTGGTAACTATATTTAGGAGGTAGAGAAATATGTGAGCTATTCGTTTCGATTAAATTTTTTATTATGCACTCTGCATTTGGATTGACAACTATTAATATTAAAGAGCTTGGCCAAATTGAAATTTGTATTGCTGGAGAGACTTAAATATAATGTATGATGCTGAAAAAAAAAGGCCAGGGAATACGGGAATTAGCAGTCAGGGTGCAGACAGGTCCCTGCCAGGTGCTGTGTGTGTTCAGTGACATCAGCCCCAGCTCTGCCGGGCTGAGGAGGGCACGTGGAGGGCTCTGTGGAGCTGATGTCAAGGTGCTTGGATCCGGGTTACTTTCATGGCGATGACACTGATGTTAAATAAAGATGTAGAGCAGTTGTGAGCACATTATACAAACAATTTTTATAACTTTGTACACAGTATTTTGTCGATCACTCATAAAAAGCTTGGGGGTAAGGCAGAGGAAATCATCTAAAATAAGACAGTACATGTATCATCACAGTAATGAGGGAATAAAGGGCGCCCAGTTTCTTCAGAAGCTCCAGTGAAGACTGAATTGATGCTCCAAGAGCCCTGAGGGAGGTGGAAGGCTCTGTCCTGGAGGAGGAAGAACTTGGGAGCTTGGCCACATGGAGGATGCTCTGGGACCAGAGGGACGTTCTGATTCCAACTCTGCTGCAGGCAAGCTCTGGGAACTCCAGCCCGGGGTTTCAAGTCTTTGGGGCTGAGCCCCTGCTCACCATGCCTGTTGCATTTGGCTTTGGATTGCAGGGTCACATGCAAAGATCCCCCAGGATATGCACAGGGACCTGGGATGTCTGTAGGGACTGGGACTCCGACAGAGGAAGTGAGACACTGAGTTCTCACAGTCTCTGAGTGACAGACACAGGACTGCAACTCAGCTCTAGAACTTAGCCTTTGGACACTCTCAAGAGAAAGAGTCCTCTTCTGGAGTCAGCAAGTCTGTAGAGCAGAGAGGGTCAGGCTGCAGCCCACAAGCCACTGGCTGAACGACTCCTGATAGCTGATAACTCACACGCTCCAGGCACCCCCACTTTCCTGGTGGGCCTTCTTGCTGTGCCTGCTGTCTAGGAGGTCAGCTCCCTACTGCCATCCTCCACATAAACTCCCCAGCAGCCCAGGCCAGAGTGCCCTGTGCTCTTCCGTGAGGCTGACCCTTCCCTGGGCTGGTCTTTTGCCCTGTCCTCACTGTCCTGGAGGGCAGAGCTGTGCGCCTCTTCCTCGCCTTGCCCTGCACCCCGGGGCCTGCCTGCAGGGAGCATTAGTGTGCTTGGAATGGATGCACCAGATACCACTCACCAGGTCTGGCTGGCAAAGGAGGGTCAGGTGATAGTGTCATACGTGGCGCTGTAGAAGTTACTTAGTTCACACTCTTTTCCTCTGCTAGGCTATAAACTCTGTTTTATCTGTCACTTGTACATATTCTTTTCCTGATATGAGAGCTGGAATACCAATGTGGGAAGACCTCCATTAGCAGAGATGCTCAAGGAGTCAGTGGTTCTGCTTCAGTGGATTTTATGGACACTTGAGATTTTCACCTGCAAGCATTTTGGTTCTAGACTCTTTGGTTATCTATCATTTTTCAGCACCTAGATGCTCCAAATGAAGAGAGGGTGTTCTCAAACCCTGCTGATGTCCAGGCCTCCTGGAAAGGGGATCAGGCATGTCGCTCGTGTTCCCACTGTCATCGAGCCTACTGACCTGACTCCAAGCTCCTGGAGGGCGGACCCCCATCCCAGTCCCACTGGTTAGCTCAGCAGCTGGTGCATCTGTGCCCATGACAGGTTCTGTGTGATGGAGACATGGATCCAGGGCTGAAGGTGGAGGACAGAGATGGGCTGAATGGAAGCTTATTCCAGGACAGCTGCCGAAGTGCTTCTTTTCACTAAGCGTCTATGATCAGCTAGTTCCACGGTTTCTCTGGAAAGCAGATACCTATGGGGCTTCCCAGGTGGTGCTAGTGGTAAAGAATGGGCCTGCCATTGCAGGAGACATAAGGTACGTGGGTTTGATCCCCGGGTCAGGAAGATCCCCTGGAGCAGGGGCAAAGCAAACCACTCCAGTATTCTTGCTTGGAGAATCCCATGGACAGAGGAGCCTGGCGGGCTACAGTCCATGGGGGCTGCCAAGAATCAGACACGACTGAAGTGGCTTAATGCACACATATAGGTTGTCTATGAAGAGTGTCTGGTTACATGTTTGTTTTTTGACACTGACATGGCCAGACACGGCAGGATCCCTTGGCCCACACAGCCCTCTGCGGCTGCCTAAGGCCTGTGTCGGAAGTTCTGCCTGGGCTCTCTGTCTCTATCTGTCTGTCTGTCTCTCCACTGGAGTATATGTGGCCTGTGCTGGGTGCAGGCTGGGAGTTTGCAGAGGTAATACCTCCAGGGCAGCCCTCTTCAATGCTGGGATGGCAGCTGGCAGACGGAGCCTAGCCTCTTTACTTTTTACCGGGACCACCTGGTGTGGGTCCCATTCAGGGACTTGGAACACCGAGGTGGGATGGAGGCCCAGTTGCCCTCAGTCTAGCCCACTGCTTAGCCCACTCTGTCCTGGTTTCCTTCCTCCCCCACTTCCCCACTATCCCACCCTGGCTGCTCCTGGGATCGTCTCGTGCATAGACCTCTGCTCTTCAGTCTTGGCATCGGGGCCTCTTCTGAGGAAACACAGCCTGAGATCCTGAGGTTGTTGCCCTGGCAAACTGACGGACAAATTTTAAAGCCAGTTCACTTATGCTTTCTCTATTTGAGCTTTACAGAAATCCTTGAAGGGAGGGAGAGGAAATCATTACCCCATTCTCCAGATGGGAAAGCTGAGTCTCAGAGAACTGGTTAGAACTGGAGTCAAATTTGTCACCCAGCTCCTGCCCTCCTCACTTTGCTGATTCAACAAGGAGAAGCCTGGTTGGTGAGCTATGTGGCCTGTTCCCAGTGAAGGGGGAAAGAGAGGGTGATTTTCCCCAAACTGGGGCTGACAGGTGAGGTGACCTGAGTAGTGCCTTGTTCCCATTCAGTCCAGAATGAAAGGGCTGTGGGGAGAGGGCTGCGGTGGCCACATTCCAGAGAATGGGAGGCCAGGACCCACAGGACTACCTCCCACGGAGCAACCAGCCTTGCAGGCTCTTTGCCAATGCCTTCATTTCCCCCAGTTTGGGGGAAATGATGGGTAACAGACTGGCTCAAATTCCCTTAGTGAGGTTGGAGAGGAGTTCTAGGAGCAAGGACGTGTTTGCAGCTCTCTGCCAGTTGGCAAAGGTGCCTCCATCAGAGAGGGGTCCGTGGCCTTGGGAGGGCTCCTGGCTGCCCCTCCTGGCTGTCTGGGTTGGGGGATTCTGCCTGGGGCAAGCCACTCTGTCCCCAGCACATTTGTTCATCTGAAACTTTGCAAAGTTTCAAGTAAAAGCCCAGGAAAATAATCCAAGAAGACTGGGGAGGCCTGAGAGACTGCACTTTCTTTATTCTGGGCCTCGGTTCTCCAACTGGGGTGGATGGTGTGGGCTCCCCACCAGGGGAATGGACGAAATCCGCGTGGGCTTCTACTGGGTGGGAGGAGCCTGCTAGGAGCAGAGATGCGGAGGGAGAGGTGGTGTTCTCGCCGGACACCCTGAGCACCGCATGTGTATGGGGAGGGTGGAGAGCTCTCGGTCAGCTTGATAAATTAAGGCTTTGGGACCAGAGATGTGCCCTGAAGTGGGCATCCTGGCAGTCAGTTTTCCCAGGGAGCTTCAGCCCAGGTTCCATGACCCTCAGATACATCCTGAACCCAAGCCCTTCCCTCATAGAGAAGCTGTGATTGGTGGTTTCTCTGCTTTTCTTCAGCACGCACGTGGGAGGCTTAGCGTGGCGCTGGGGCCTCTGTATTGGGTGGGCCTATCCTGCACCCCATGCTGCCCTGGCCAGGTGAGGTCCATTTGGTGACCCTGGGCTTGGTCTTGGGGTCCGGGAGTCCCCCAGTCACCTGGAGGACTCTTCTAGACAGGATTGGGTCTGCCCCAGCCTTTCCAGTTAGGGGCTGGTCTTTAGGCAGGAGGGGCCGCTGAGAACCAGGAGAAAGATGTACCACCAGGGGCCCACCCTCGGTCTGTCCGCCATGGGATGGAGCCCGGGCCAGGCCTGAGCAGGTCCCTCACATGTGGGCTGATGTAATTTGACAGAGGGTCACATCAGTTTCTTTCCCTCCAAATTTTAATATCAGATTCATTTATTATGCTGACCACCACTGACAAATGCTCACATTACTCACTCATTTATTCATTTGCTCATGAAATCTGTGTGTTGAGTAATTGTTTTGCCTTATTGGCAGTTTTAATTCTACATTCCTTTTTGTCAAAAGGTCAGTGGCTTGCTAGCTGGCCAGGCCTGTGTGTGCATTCCCTGGAGAGATGTTTTGCAAAGAGATGCTCGTTTACACTGGTCAGTCTTTGAGTTCCTCTCCTCTCTTGTTGGCTTGTACTGATATCTTGGGACCTGCAGGACTTGAGGGGGCCCTTATCTTATCTCTGCCGTGCCATTCCCTGGCTCCATACCTGGGCCCTCTCACTCCGCAGCAAGATTCCTCTATTTTCTCTGCTTGCTCATTTCAAGTTAAGGTCTAAAGACCTGTCACTACCACATGAGTGTGTGTGTGTGTGTGTGTGTGTGTGTGTGTGTGTTGGGTTTGTTAGGCTCTTAACCTCTACTATTTTGATAGAACAAATGAAAATTGTCAGGGTCTCAGAGATGGACAAATCAAGTTTGAAATGTCTGTGGGTTTGCTTTTGACTTTTGCCTCAAAGTGCACGAGATTAAAAGGGAATTTTTAACGTCTGATTTTTGATTTGGAAATTTGAAAAGGTGGTGATGAGTTTGTGTTAGGAAGAAGATGGAAATGTTCTAGGCAATCTAGTTTCAGTAAAGTTACTTCTGAACCAAAATGTTCCAAGAGTAGAGATCTATAGTCTAAGAGTGTTATTTTATGGTAACTTTCTTTATGCAGCTGTGTTTGCTGCAAAAATTCACATTTCTGTATGGAACACTGAATGAAATATGAATGTGCTTTTTACAATTTAGTACTTTTAATAAAGGATTTCTGAGCAAAAAGCTTAAGTACAAAACATATAGATAAAAATATAGCCATAATCACACATCAAACCTCAGAAAATTCATTACATAGAGAACATCAGTAATTGAGAGAAGTTGAGAGAACCGACAGAAAAGTAATATATATGCCCAGAATTCTAAAGGCATGAATCCTTTTAGCTGGGATCAGGGCTTCTAAGTTCTCTAGGGTGGGTGTTTTATTACAGTGGATGCTTTACTTAGAAGAGTGTAATTTATTATCATTGAATTCTCATGGCAACATGAATTTGGATTTGGGTTTCTGGGAGAAGTTTACAATTAGTCCCCTTATATATATTTAGAGCTCTGAAAGATACTTGATGTTAAAATAATTTGAATACCATACCTTTGTTTGATTGATCTGTGAAATATTGCCTTTATTTTTTTTTTTTTTAAACTGAAAGCTAGTCTTTGCTGAGTGAAGCGTGGCTGTCATGTTACAGAACACTGCGACTAGCTGGGCGCTGTTCCCAGGGCTGCAGGATATGTATAGTAAGATACAGCCACCTGCACCCTCAGGTACTTTGGTCCTACATGAAGGATGTTTTTAGTTTTGTAGATTTTCATTTTTCCTCTTTGGAAACTTTCATTTGGGGTCTCAAAGCAGACTTTAAGCAGAGGCCTACAGAAAAGTCAGGGACGAAGGCTGTCTCCTCGCTCAGTTCGCACTCTGCCAGTTCACACATTCAACCGAGAGTCCCTGTCTCCCTACCAAGTCCTTGTGGCTTCATAGCCTTTTGGAATTGTCAGGAGGCTATGATCTCTATGGTTTTCCTTTTTCTATTAAAATCCAGTAAGAACTTGATTATGTGTTTCAGTATTTCTCGGCCTGACCCACAAGTAAAACCGGCGACAATGATTTAGTTATTGGCTCGTGTTTATTGCCAATGCAATGAGGTTGTGGTGTCTGACATTTTCTTCTCACTGTGTTGAAGCTTTTAGTGAGCTGCTCTTCTTACCCAGAAAGCAGCATAGCTTGGCCTCTCTTTGCAGATGGGTTACACATTCCTTTAACACTGGCATGCTCCCCTAACCTTCCTGGGTGGCTTTCGATGACTTAAACACAGTAATTGGCATGGAGGTCTGAAGCTTTATTTTATGATATTAAATCATTCTTTTCTGGAAACAGAAATCTGCAAAGTATACCATTCATTATGTGAAGGCCTGTATTAACATGGGCTCCGGCTGATGGATGGCGATGTTCTGGAGAAGTTACGAAGCACGTCTCAAGGGAGGTGCCAGCTCCTACCTTTGGAGGTGGGTGTTAGAACTGAGAGCTGAATTCTATATTCTACCTGCTGCATTTCAGAGACTGAGGTGTTTGTTTTTTTGTTTTAGCTTGGTGCATAAAGGGTAACATCATCCTAAGAAATACTCAAAAATGTGGACTGAGGTGAACTTGACTGCTATGGTATTATTTAGGGGGACTTGGAGATCTCTCCATGTAATCTTGTGAATGTTTTTTTTCTTTTTATATGAGCCATGCTTTTCTTGAAACAAAGAGGATTATCAGTCATAAGTTCTAAAGACTGAAATGGGGTGGGAGAAAGGTTTAGAAAGAGATTTTTTTAAAGGACTTAGAAAGCTGGCACTCAGGTCCAATGGGGGAGGAATTCTTGAGTTGGATGCCATCTTGGTTCTCTTGCTCCATGGCAGGGAAGGGGAGGTTGGAACTATCTAAGCCCTAAGTGTCCTCATCTGTTAAATCTGAACTATTTACTACAGTGCATGGTCAGCTATTGGAAGAAGTGGAGGCCTGGCAGGAAGTCTGTGAGTCTCCTGAGGCTCCTGTCCTAACAGCCGCTCCTCTCTGGACAACTGGGAAACTGCAAGGGTTGGGAAGTCTCTCTGTTGGCACAGCTGGGCTCAGAGCAGACAGACTGCTCTCCCTTGAGCCCCAAGAGCCTGTTTCTCCTGCCTCTTTGCTCCATGCTGTTTCCCCGTGATTTCCTGGAAAGTGGGCGGTGTGATGGGTCTTTGGTGGCCTTATAGGGCCCTTGGATTACACTGGCTCATCGCACTGCTTGTAAGTCACCCATCCCCTGCCCTTGCCCAGCTTGCTGTACCAGGTAGATCTCCTAACAGCAGGGTTAAAGACATGTGTGGAGAAGTGTTCTCTGACAAGTAGAAAATCTCCCACTCTGGTTTAGGGCTGAAGTTTTGAACAAGACAAAGCGTTCATTGGGGCACCAAAGAAGAAATATAAAGAAATTCAAACAAGCCAGCAAAAAACAAAAAAACAACAACAAAAAAACAACT
This sequence comes from Nanger dama, assembly GCA_917880005.1. Lineage (NCBI taxonomy): Eukaryota > Metazoa > Chordata > Mammalia > Artiodactyla > Bovidae > Nanger > Nanger dama. The sequence continues at coordinate 40,436,336 of CAKJTW010000012.1, forward strand.
ATATGAAAATGCAGAGGCTTGAGAAATGACCAGTTATAATGAAGTAATTTCAAGAGAAAAGTGTTTGCTTAGTTTTTCTAATCACTTTCTAGGTTGTCTCTAGTACAATATTTTAGCAGTAGAAAGGGACAAAAAGGCGGAACACCCAAACTTCTGGACAGGTTGAAAAAGATCCTGGTTATCTAACTGGTATCAAGTGGGCGAATGTGGAGTCGCTTCCATGTCTAAAAATGATTGTGTTAGTATGTAGGTCACATTACTGTACTGTCTGGTTATTGGACGTTGCCTTAGATAACTGTTTGTGGAGTATTAAATGGTTTTGCTGCCTCAGCACACTTTTTAACTGGTATTTTTCACACAGTTGTGCTGCTGAAAAGGCGCAGTGCTGCAGCAAAAATCAATTTATCTTTCCCTCTGCTACTTGTGTATTGTGAGTTCTTGTAGTGTTTTACCATTTGATTAATTGATATTCTTTGTGTTGGAAATCATTTGTAACGCTGCTGTCCAACTCCGGTGCCTTAAAAACTTTCATAAGAACACTACATTATTTATGTGAGACCTCCTCATGACAGAGTACAATAGCAAGATACAGAAAGAAAAATTAGATCAAAATGCTTTGGGCTTATAAGTTTATTAAAGGGGGTCAGTGTTTCCCTTCACATCTCTGCCTCTTTTAGCTCTCACATGGCAGGACAGCTTTGGCGGACTTTGCTCACAAAGTTTGGTCTTAAAAGTTTTTCCTTTTTTGCCCTTTTATGGATGATTGCCTTGTGGGGGTCGAAGGGCTTTCCAGTCCCCTTCCGACGGGGAAAATGAGGTGGGATGCAGTGGGGAGTGGGGAGGGTTGGGCAAAGCTTGGGAGACAGGGTAGAGGGACAGACCTCCATCTCTCAGGCACCCCCAGGGCCTCGCCTTGCTAGAGAGGCCCGATGCTTTTAAAAAAACACGTTTGTATGCATTTCACATGGCGCGGGTCTTTCCGTGGGCATTATTAATATCTATTTTTAGAGCAAAGAACAACGCTGCTGAAGGTACACCAGCCCTACGTTATAAAGGGAGAACAATACTGTTGCTTTCCCGTTTCATTATAAAGTTTCTTTGACCCTGTGGTTTATTTTCAAACATTCAAGTTATTTGTTCTGGTGTATTCTTAAACAGGGGTTGTTTTTCTCCCTTTCAGAAAATGAGCACAGATGGTGATGGATTTTTCAAGTGCTGACATCCCTGCTTGAGAAAATGTTCCCACCTTCTTTGTGCCGAACAAGTCAGGCAAACTAAGATGATGATACGATCATCGGTCTCATGCAGACATGCAGAATTGATTGACAGGGGAAAATTTAACAGAAGCCACACATTCTTTCAGTGCCTTCAACTTCTTAATGATGTTTATTTGTTGGATATTAGCAGCGGCAGGAATTTCATTTAAGGCGAAAAGGAGGGAGAATGAAGACTGAGGAAGGGGAGAAAACTTGTTCCAGGCAAGCAGGTTTAAGAGGAAATTTACTGCTCTGGTAGAATCTCCATCAAAACAATTTGTAACCGCTCCTCGGAGCCGGCTCTGGAGCTGAGGCTGTCAGCAGCTAACTAGCCATTCTCAGACCATTGCTTCTGTTTGCGTGACTAAATACAGACAATTAAAGCCGAGCACTTTCATTTTCTATGAACTCATTGTTATCCAGGGTTCAAGTACTCAGATAATGGGCCACAGGGAGGCTCAGATCATGACGGGCAGTGGCAGAGGGCTACTTGGTAAAGCCCATTCCTCATTATCTGATGCGTGCCTCCAGAGCCACCAGTGGCTCCCGGCTCCTTCCTTGCCCACGGGTTGTTGGAAAGATGGACTAAGGAGACACGGTGTTCTGAGCCTGGGTCTAGCCACCAGATCCAGAGAGAAGCCCTCTCTTCCTGGGGCCCGGGCTAACAGGCCCCGGGACTGCGTCCATGAAGGACAGTGGTCACTTGCCCATCACCTCCTGCACCACGTCACGAGGGGCTGTTCTGAACTTCCTGGGGCCGTGTTCATCTTTCCGATGCCCTCGGTGGGCAGGGGTGAGGGGGACCAGGAGCCCATCCATCCCAGAGCCACAGGTAGCCACCCTTAGTACTGAGGGCCGGATAGATGACCCCACACTCCGAAATGCTAAGGGCTCCCCGTTTCCACTCTGTTTGCAGTTCAAGTAAAAAGATAGCACAGAACCAAAGTGTTAAGTATGCCGAGGTCAAAGAAACTTCTGATTTTCTCCTCTGGATAATATTTAATATTTTTTCCTAAAGTGTTTTGTTTTTCAAGTTTTTTTTTTCCCCCTCAGCTCTTTGGTGTCCACAATATTCAGGTGCCCTAAGCAGAGTGATCCTCTCTTGATTTACTCTCCTGTCAGATTTTGCTTTTTATGCCATATCCCTGTCCTTCTATTATTTGTTGAATATTTTATTTGAAGCGTCTTTGTATTTGTTTCTTTCTGTCTCTCTGCCCTTCTTTCCTCCTACCTTGGTTAGCTTTGTCCTGATGGTATTTGTGAGGTCCTGGGTGTAGGGAGCTCCTGATGTTTTTCCTGAGACACAGGAAGGTAAAGTCATAACTAGAAAAATAAAATCTTTTTTAAAATACTTTATTCTACATTACAATACTGTATTTGTTTTGCCATACATTGACATGAAGAAAAATAAAATCTTAAGTAGCGAGTTTCATGTCTCACCACGGGTGCACGCTCCATGCTTCTGAACATCTGGGTACAGTTTGGTTTTGTTCTCATGCAGGTGGAGAAAGGAGGCGCCGAGAGAGGGTGGGCCTGGGGGACCAGGACACGCGTGTGATGCGTGTGACCCTGACTGAGGGAGGAGGGTCTGGCCGTGATGCTGGCAGGCGGTGGATGGGGAGAGAGGCTGTCTGGGTTTTCCGGGAGAAAGCTTATCTTGGTGGATGAAATGCTGGTTCTGATTCCTCTTCCTCCTTCCCCCCATCTGCCCTGCCCGAGACACACTGGACATTTTAGGCCCTGTGGTTGGATGTCCAAACTCCCCACTGAAACCAGCTTCTAGGGGTTCTTGGGTTGTTTTTTTTTTCTGGTTAAGTCGGACCTGTGGTGTTTCTATAAGAGTACTGATTTTCTTTTGTGTGAAACCAGTTTAAAAAAAAAAAGGCAAAATAAAAAATAAAATGTAAAAAGGTTCTGTCATTGGATGATTCCCCCTGAGAGGGGCACTCGGTGTAAAAAGGCTGCAGGGAAGGTGTGAGGTGGAGCGGCTCTGTGACAGAGGGTGGTGGGTGAGGCCTTGGGCTCCCTGTAGTCACATCCTGAGAGCCTGGAGCCTGGGATCCACGCCCGACCCCCTGAAACGGGGGATGTCACCTCCCTTGCTCAGTCTGTCTCCTTCTTTGTGAAATGAGGACGTTAGCGCTTCCCTGGCCCTGCAGGGCTGGGGCTTCTCCCATCCCCGGGGATAACAAGGGCATACCTTCCAGACCTTTCTCCTTCCTATCAAAGGGAAAGGCCAGAATCTTCCAGATCCTGCTTCAGATAAGCCTCCTAGCAGAGCACATCCAGAGTCATCTCAGAGGTGGCTTATGAGGAGACAGGGCTGCAGTGAGCAGGGGTCCCTGAGACTCACAGGGACCTTGCCCTGGAGTGTGGTGATAGCCTCTGCAGCCCTGGGGCCTTGCTGGAGGCCAGGCGAAGCTGGGGAGCAGCGGGCAGCTCCTGGGTCGTTTACTACTGCTTGCCCAGTTCACTGAGTTTTCCTTCCTGGCAGAGCTGGCCCCTCGGGGCCTCCCCTGAGTGGGGAAGAAGGGCCCCCAGGGATATCCAATGGGGTGGCTGACTTCTGTTTAGGGTTCCTGCCCTATGTCCCTCCCCTCTACTTTCTCCCTCTGGCCAGGGCTGGTTGGAATCCCAGTCTGGCCACACACAGCCGTGTTTCCCAGGGGCCAGGGAGAAACCCACCCTCTGCACACCCTCCATGGGCAGCCCCTTCCCTTCCGGGAGCTCTGGGCTCTGCTCCCCGTGGCCCTCACTCTCACCTTCCCCTGCAGCCTCCCCAGGTCTACTGGGGCAGGGAATCCCTGATCGGTTGAGGGTCTGTGTGGACAAAGTGACAGGAGTGAGGGTCTCCTGGGCTGTCCACCAGGCAGTTGTTCTTCAGTCGCTCAGTCGTGTCTGACTCTTTGCAACCCCATGGACTGCAGCTTGCCAGGCTTCCCTGTCCTTCACCATCTAGCCAGGCAGTGGTTTCCAGCATTCCCAGGGAGCCTCAGCCAAGAATGACCTCACGAAGGTCTTGACTGGATATGGCTGCTGGCCATGGAGCTCCTAACTTCTGGGACCAGGTTTCACCATCCTGAGTACAGGTGGGCCCCCTTTAAGGAAACCAGTAGGTGATATCTGAGTCTCCCAGCCTAGGGACCTTCTCACAGGGCCAAAAAAAAGATCCTGGAGGCCGGAGCATCGAAAAGAGACGGCTCATTCCCTCGCTGCCTGGTGCTGTGTTTTAGAGGAAGAGCTGTACTAGGCCATCAGGCGTAAGGAAGGCCAGCAGAGGTCTGGTGTTGCCTATGGTGACACTCTGATGCTCTTTGCGACTGTTGATTGTGACAAATCCCAATTATTTGTTTCCAATGTGCTCATTTTGGGACAACTCATTTTGCTTAGGAGCATACGCTTCCTCTGCAGTTGGGGGTCTCCATACTCTCCTCAGGCTACAGAGTGGCAGAGATCCTTGCCCTCCTACTGTGCAGAGGACATCAGAATGCTGGGGTGGGGACCCTGGCCATCCGTGGGCGGGCAGTGGACTGAGCTGCAAGTCCCTGTGGGGCGTCCCTGTGGGGCGTCCCTGTGGGGTGGAGTCTCGGGCAGGTCCGTGCAGCCTGGGACCGTATGACCTGAGCTGTGCTTCCTGAGGCACTGATTCCTGGATCCTCGCCTGCCGGTGTGGCTGCGGCCTCAGGTAGCTCTGTCAGAAGCCCCATATCTTGAAGGATTCCGTTTTTGGAAGGCCACTCACTCCGCCGTCCTCCACCCTGTCTCCTGCACTTCAGGGGAGGGCCGTGCCAGGTGCCTGAAGAGACCTGCAGGCCCGGGCCCGGGCCAGGTCTAAGGGCAGAGCTCCAAGCCTGGACTCATGATGTTGGGGTTACCTTTTCCCTTTGACCTAAGTAGGTTTCCCTTTGAACTCCATGCAGGGGGGGCTCTGATGCAGGCTTCCTGGGGCCTCGGAGCCCCCTTCTCTCATGCCCAGGGACTGGTTAGGCGGAGGACGTGGCCTTTGCTTATTCTGAAAGGAGGGATGTGTCTGGGGGAGCCAGCAAGGGGCAGGCAGGAGAGAGGTATGTAGGTGTGTCCTGATCATGCCCAAGCCTTCTCTTTTCTCTGGGCGCAGCCGCTGCTGCCTGGGATGTGCTGTTTGCTTGTCTGGAACCATTGGTTCCAACTGCCAGCAGTGTGCTCAGCTCTGACCACGGCTCCATGGCGAAGGCAAGACCCATCCACCTGCCCACTGTCCCTGCTGCTTCTTATCTGGCTCTTTACCTGCTGCCCTTGGCCTAGATGGTTCTTTTCAAAGAGGCCTTTCTGCCAACCCTCCATCTCCTGCTCTTTGTTTTCTCATCTGTGCTCCTTTTCCCTTGGCACTTTCATCTGGTTCCTCTTATTTAACTGCTGGCTCTTTTATGAGATGACAGCTTCTTGATGGCAGAAACCTCGTGCCTTTTGTTCTCTGCTCTATTTTCAGCACTTAGAACCTTACTCAACACATAGTAGGTGCTTAACAAACACAGGTGGAGGGGAGAATGGTGAAGCATGGGCTTCTCTGGAGGAGTGGATGGCTCATTGTGAGTCACCCTCAGACAGGAAGTGATGAGTTGTAAGAGGCTGTATAGCATGGTAAGTGGGCTTGGGAACAGGGACAGAGTTATTGTTGGCTGACGTGCTCAGAGACGGCTTCCTAAAGTAGATGGGCTTAAGGGTGAGTCCAAGTTTTTATAAGCAGAGGGAAGAAAAAGGAGGAAAAGTGAAAGTGGGCCCTTCAGAGCTGCATCTGGTTTGGAGGGAAGGGTCGTGAGGGCCAGTGAAGGATTCTGGTGCTTGTTCTAGAAGCAGTGGGGTAGCCTGGAGGTTTTTGTGTTTTAATGTAGTTAATATTGAATTATAAAAATTCTAGTGTGTCCACCATTACAGTTCAAGGTGAACCAGAGTAAGTGGTGTAAAACCCAAATGCTCCCTTTCAACCCCTTTCCCAAATCTTCTCCCATCTCTGGAGAAAAACCCCTGACATAAGTTTAGCTGTACACTCTGCCAGACTGTTTATTATGTATTTACATTAATACCACACATACATATTTCCTTCTACATAATTAATGTAGCAGTGCTCCGTCGTGTCTGACACTTTACGACCCCATGAACTCTAGCCTGCCAGACTCCTCTGTTCATGGAATTCTCCAGGCAAGAATACTGGAGTGGATTGCCATTCTCTTCTCCAGAGGATCTTCCCAATCTGAGTCTCCACTGCAGGAAGATTCTTTACCATCTGAACCATAATTGGACCATACTGTACAATGGCTTGCGACTTGCATTTTTCTTTTTTAAAAAACTATTAGTATTGTTTGTAGATCAAAACCTCAAGTAGATAGAAAAAGCCTGTAACTCTTAACTTTTATTTAATTCTCTACAATATAGCATCAGAGAAGGCAATGGCACCCCACTCCAGTACTCTTGCCTGGAAAATCCCATGGATGGAGGAGCCTGGTAGGCTGCAGTCCATGGGGTTGCACAGAGTCAGACACGATTGAAGCAACTTAGCAGCAGCAGCAACAGCAATATAGCATATCTGCATTTATGTAACTATATGCCTATTGATGGGTATTAAGGCCAAATTTGTTTTTCCTTTCTACATTATACTTACAATGCTGAAGTGAACATTGGTACATGTATATCTTTGTAAACAAGTTTGAGGGTAGGATGGATTTCTAGAAGTAGTATTTCTGTATCACTAGGTATGTACATTTAGTTCTTAAATAGATACCACCAAATTTCCCTTCAAGTTGATACTGAATGTGCACATTATATATATATGTATCAATATTTTGTGTATAGCACTTATATCTCCAAACCTCATCAGTGTTGAATATTCAATGTTGAATTGAATGATTTTAAATATTGAATAATCAATATTTAAAATTATTCTTTTAAATGATTAATATGGAAGAGAAAAATTGGTATCTTTTGTTTGTGTTTCCCTCATGAATACTGCAACTGACTATCTTTACATATGTGTATTGGCCACTCCTGTGTCTTTTATAAACTGCTTGTTAATATTTTTTTCATTTATTTTGTCATTGATTTTTAATAACTCTTTATATATGTTGGGCAGTTACCCTTTATCGCACATATTTTAAATATTTTCTGAGACTGCTTTAGAATAAAGGAAGGGACATAATCAGAGCCAAGATTTAGAAAGATGATTGTGGCTGTATGCTCAGGATGCATGTGGTGGAAGAGGCCAGGGTCACAGAGGCCAGGTGTCATGCAGTATCCTGGGCATGAGTGAGGGAGGTATGAGCATCCTTTTATGTTGCAGAGGAAGTGCCTTGCTTCTCGTTCCAGGGAGGCATCTGAGTATGTGTTGAAGAAGTTTGGAAAAATGCAGAGGGAGTTGCTGGGACCTAGTTCTCATGCATAAAGGCTAAATCCTTTGTCTTTCTGGGCCTCTGACTCCTGTGCTGACTGGCTGTAGCTTCTCTTGGTCCAAGCAGGGTGTCAACTTCCTCACCTTGCCTGGACTGTAGGATGTGGCCCTGATGAGCCTGGCTGTGGGCACAGGGGCAGGGAGGTAGCTCAGGGAAGCAGAGCATGGCACTGGGCAAGCCTCGGCCCCCTCAGTTATGAGAGTTGGCCTCCATCGTCTTTAAGGTGCCCAAAGCTCTCATAGTCTGTAGCTTGATAACTTAGCTTTGCAAAGTAGATAAAAATACTATTGTTAAAAACAGCCTCAACCACTCAGTGAAGACAGTCACCGCATATTGACCACAGGTCCTCTTCAGAATCTGGCTCCTCCTGTCCCAGAAGACAGCTGCCGTTATTCTGGTTTTACACACAGAGAAACTGAGGAGTGGGGACTGTGGTCCCACCTGGGGGCTTCTGGGCAGCTCCAGTCCGAGCCAGGACTTGATCCCCATCTTGTGGTCTTAACCTTGCCCCCTGACAAGTGTTAGGAAAGCCGCTTGCAGGTGCCTCTGAGGCCAGACCAGACACAAAGCAGGTGACATTTCTTCTCAGTCCCCAGACCTTAGGTCCCGCACCTGTGCCCGTATGTCCATATGTGGAGATAGCTTGGCTGAGAGCCCAGTGCCCAGGGATTAGGTGTCTCTGCCCCCCACCTCATCCCCACCAGGCGTCTGTGCTCCGGGAGGCTTGGGGAATATGCTTTTGGACCCAGTGTGCTGCTATGGGACTTGGGCAAATCCTTTGCTCTAGTTTGCTACAGGGATGCTGGGCATTCTTGCTGGACAGTGGGGGTAGTTTCCATGCCCTTTGACTGTGGTCATATTGGAGGTATGCCCTGTAACTGAGTATTGAGTCAACATTCGGAATTAAGAGCAGAAAGGTAACATTATAAGTCATTTTCTCAAGTCTTCTAAGACGCCCACACATCTTGTTTTCCCTCTTCACTGCTTAGGCAGCTATTTCTCTTCTTGTTTCTAACAGCTACCTATAGAAAACACTTGAATGCAGATCATATCTTGATGGTATTTACTAATATAAATATTTGCTTTCTAGAAGCAGTATTACACAAAAGGCCTAAACTGTGGGCTAAGGTGCTGAGGGCTGGAGGGAAGCAGTGCCACCTCCGTGGGGCCGGGCTGGGGTCCACCACTGCCTCCATGAGACACAGGGAGATGGCCAAGTGTTGGGACATCTAACCTGCTCCTTTTGAAGGCCTTGTGATCATTTTTTAAATGATAGAATCATCTTTGCCAGTCTTCCCCAGGGCCCTTTGAGTCTAATGGGGCGGATCTGAACATGGTGAATGGTTCAGCTGCTTGCTTCCAGGACGCCCAGTGCTATGCTATAGCAGCCTTCAAGGAACCCACGATGCATGGATGAGGGGTAATAATAAAGTCAGACATCAGTTGCACTTACTTTACCTGGTGTAACATCGAAGTAGGGGGAAGGAGCCGGGTAAGTCAGATGCATATCTGAAGAGAGGCATGGTAGGCAGGTGGATGCCTTTGCAATGAAATCGGAGTGTCTTTTAAAGATGAGCTAATTTCAAGTCATTCTAAATATCACAAAATTCCACTAGAGCCAAGAACCGTGGGAAAGTCTTGAAGTTTGAGGAAATGGGATTTGATGAGCTTGAGCCTTTGTGTTGACCTCCAGGAGCACTGGGGCTGCAGAGGAGTTCCGTGTGCATGTGCGTGTATGCATGTGTGTGTGTGCATGTACCCATGTTTGCAAGCATGTGCATGGGTGCACACATTTGCACATGCATGTGTACACACCTCCCCTCTTAGCATGGTGATTTATGGAACATTCCTTGTGAATGAACCGGCAGCTCTGGTCCCATGTCCTGTTCTCTGTAGGCAAGCAAGCTGCCCTTTTGGGGTCAGTCTTCTTCACCCAGTCTGACTCCCTTGTCAGATACTCTGATTTGAGGACTGCCTTTGAGGCAGTTCCTTCTCTTCCTTTATGTTAAGTATTATTACGGTTTTTATAACCCACATGGTATTGGTCTTAACAAATAAACCAATGCTAACACCAACTTCTTTGGCTGGACAGACACGAGTCAGGTTTAGCAAGTGAATAGATGACATATCAAAGAACATGTTGACTAATCCCTTCCCTATCTGAGAGCGTTTTCCAGATTGTAGGCAAATACACTGGAGGCTTTTAAAATAGAAGTCATGGCGTGGCCACAAGTGTGTTCTGGGGAGTTTCGGCCTCTACGTGCTATAGGCAGGTGAGTATTTATAGCAGGTGCCCTGAAGTTGGGGACATTGGCGGGGAGCCCTCCCATCACAGGGGTGATGGTGGCAGGAACATTCTGCAATGATATTCTGCCTTTATTTATTATTTGCTGCCAATGTGACTATCTTTTAATTTTTTTAAACAAATAATTTAGTTGTAAAGCCTCAGACTGATTTTTTTTTTTTGCGAAATAGTTCTAGTGAGCTAATTTATTTTTCAACTTTAAAACATCAGCATTTTATAGATCTGAATTTCACAATGTGAGGATGATTGCTACGTACAATTTGCAAAATTGTGATTAGCCAGCCCTTGCTTTGAGTTAGTTCTCCCTAATTCACAAAGGCTTCCAAGAATAGTCTGCACAAAATTCAGTTTGCAAATTGCAGGGCAGATTTTTAGAGGGCAGTTTAAAGAATGAAGTCCTAAGGGTTTTATCTATATTTATATCTCTTGTTAAACCAAACTCTTATGTAAATGTTACAATCTGTAAATAACTAGCAGGGCTGCCTTCTTAAAGGCAAGATTGCATCTCCATTTTTGAGATTTAGCAAAATTATTAAATGGCAGAATTGACTAAGATGCAAGTATATTTGGAACGAGCTAATAAACATTAATCAATATCATCAGCTGTATTTGTGTGGATGTTTGAGGGTTTAAAAGTACAAAAACCTTTCGGTTTGCAGTTGAATTTCTCACAAATTATAATAAAATAAAAGGCACTTCTCTTAGTGATGTTTTGGGGGAAATGGTGATAGTTTTGCATATTCTTACTTTTTATAGCCAGTAATGTTTCACTAAATCTTACATGACTGTATACAGTCTGGATTATTTTTGTCCTTCTGCCATTGGACAGGAAAGAAATTACTGGCTCCCATCAGTGTTACTGGCAATCCCCATGTTCTGACATCTGTTCCTTTCCAAACATTTTACCAACCTTGATGAAATGGAGTTCAACGTTAGAAGCTGACTTGAAGAGGGAAAAAAGGATGATTAAAAATAACATTGATTAAACACCAGAAGTCATTTCTCAATAACTATCAATGTTTTGATGGCCACTGCAGTTTATTTTTCTTAAGTGTAGATAACTTATAGAAATTTTAATCATGTTTAATCTTTGAATTAAACTGAATTAGTGGCTTCTCATTTTTAAATAGAAGTATAGTGGACTCATTCTAGTCAATTTTAATCAAAGTCTTTGGGCTCTATTCATAAGGAATGTTTTTGGTCTTTCTCAGAGAAATCATGTAATGTGCTTCTCCTGAGCAAATTATACTTTCTCAATTCATTAAGTCTTCTTTATTCCCTGGTTCCCAGGCAAAAGCACACAGCATCTTGGGGGTCAGGATCCACCAGAGGAGGGGCTGAGGGTAGGAGAAGCAGAGGCAGGGTCTGGGCTTGATGTCTGCAGAGCCTCTTGGGGGGCGTTGCAGATAGAACGGTGGGAGCAGGCACAGCTTGGGGAAATTGTGGTCCAGGGAAGAATAAAAGGCTCCCCTCCCCAACTCGGGTTACCCAAATGATTTCCAGATTAATTTCCTCCTTTCAGTGGCATTCAGATATCTCCTTGGCCCCCAGCAGAATCAGAGCCTGTAACTCAATTTGTCAACAGTGAGGAAGTCCCACTGTGTGCTGAGCCTCTCCCTGAAGACAGAGGTATCAATATATTTCAATCAATTTATCCATATAATATATATTGAGTGCCTGGTATGTGCAGCAATGAGCAAACAGAGAAATTACCCTGATTCCTCTTGAGCCTTTATTCCAGCAACAGAGAAAAGGGCATCTCACCATTATTGCCCTTGGGTGTGGGCCACCCTGGGAGGCGTCCCTCCAAGGCACATTGTCTTCCTGGTCAGGTGGAGTAAAAGGAAACCAGCTTCCGCTGTCGTCTGGAGACCCATCCACCAGGTGTCTCATTTCTCTGCACCGTCTCTTCTGCACATGTGCCCTCCTCCCTGCTCACCACCTTCTCAGAACTCATTCTTCTCTAAGCACTGAGAAGACTTGGGGTTTGCACTACAATTCCCACCTCCAACATTTGCAGCTCATGTTTATGAAGAAAATCTTTATTTTTGGCTGGGTCTTTGTTGCCACGTATGGGCTTTCTCTAGTTGTGACAAGCGAGGGCTCCTCTTCATTGAGGTTTGTGGCTTCTCTTTGGGGTAGCTTTTCTTGTTGGGGACCGCAGGCGTCAGTAATTGTGGTGCAAGGACTTAGTGCTCTGCAGCATGTGGAATCTTCCTGGACCAGAGATGGAACCTATCTGTGTTCCTCTGCATTGGCGGGGGGCGGGGGTATTCATAACCAATGGACCACCAGGTGAGTCCTTATGAAGGAAATCTTAATCCAACACCACAAATTCAGAAGACAGAGGGAGTGAGAAATAAAGCCACCTTGGCACCCAGAGCTCCCCCAGTCCCCAGAGTGCCTCCAAAGTGAATCATGTGCTTTTGGAAACCTTCCTTTTATCTTCCCTTTGCATATACATTTTTCACTGTATATAATTGCATCCATAATTTAAGATCTTTTCCCTGATATCACATGATTTGTATTTTGCCAAGATTCCATATCATTTCTAACCTTCATTCTTACTGGCTGCCGTTTTCTGTTGAACGGCTAGTCCATAATCTATTTTATAGGTTGTTATTGACATTTAAGCAATTTCTGATAGTTCTCTAATGTAAAAACTAATGTGTCGAGTATCTCTGTACAAAAAGAGATCTTTTTTCCATATTTCAGGTTATTTCCTTAGGCCAGACTCCCAGAGAGGCAAGTCCTGGGCTGGAGGACACCACTCCACTTCTCTGCCCTTTCTTCCAGGTTTCTCTATTTCCTGGAACTTAGTCTTCTTGCTGCCTTGGGGACCTTTTGGGCTTCTTTGGGAAGGGGCTGCATGTATCACATTCTTAGTCCTTGGCCAGACCTGCAGAGAGTGTAGCCAGTCTTCATAAGCAGCTGCCTTTTTCCTGAAATTCCCTTCTTGGTCCATCTAGTCAGTGCTTTGTAAGTGAAACAATTAGTGTTGGGAGTCCACACTAAATTTTCAGAAGTTTCTGTTGCCTGACACCTGCAAAAACTATGACTCTCCCACTGGCCCTCCATATACACCCCTGCCTGCATCTGAGCCCCTTACTCTCTTTCCCAGATGGGGGCTTCCAAATGCCTGCAGACCTATAAGTCAAGGCGAAGAGTGACGGTGTTAGAGGATGGAGTTGAGACCACTCTGGTTTGGCTTCTCCCACATCACGTGGCTTCATAGGGCTCCTGCTGGAAGGGCTGGGCACCTGAGAGAGAGATCTCCTGGTTCCTCGAAGGAAGTGTACAGTGTCGGGTCAAGTAGAGGGTCTGAGAGGTTCTCTCCCTCTCACCCACTGATGGAGGGACCAGTCACAAGAAGCAAAGCCAGGAGCCTGGGGCCCCCTGTGCAACTCTGGTCCACCAGCACTCTGCTATTATTCCTGAGAAACCAGACCACTTGCAGAGCCCACCACCCCCCGCCAGAGCTAGGGAGGTACCAAAGGAGTCTCCTGGCCACCTCACTGGGATATTTGCTCATAGAGTCCATGGCTCTACTGCTTGCGGGAGGTGACAGACGTGGGGGAGATTCTCTTCTCCACGCAGCTCCGATGTGGCACAAACCTCTTCCCCCACTGCCTGTCCAGCCCCTCCGCCTTCCTTTCCTCCTCTCCTCTGTCTTCTGAACACAGGCCCACCCCTGCCCCCAGGCACTTAACTCTAGTCCAGCAATACTTCCCACCTCCCCTTTGCATCTGGGTTCTCGAGTTGCTAATTCACCCACAATCAATAATTTTTATTCCTTTAAAGAAATCACAGAATATTTCTGAGTGTATGCAGGGAGAGGGGAAAAGCACAGTGTGTGTCGTTTTAGATTTGATGTGTTCTGGATTTAGAAGTGCTGAATAATTCATTCCTGTTTAAAAAATAAACATACTATCTCTATCAGGACTTGACTGGGGGACTTCATAATGAATCGGTTCCAGGGATGCAGGGTTCTTGGCTTGGGCAGCGTGCTAAAGAAGCCAGGCACTGCCTGGGGAGAGGCTGTCCTCTTCTCTGTGGCATGATGGTCTTCGCCATGCTTGGAGGGGACATTGTTGGATCTTACAGGTTTCAGTTGCTTTGAGAGGTTCTCTCCCCTGGATAGGGCAACCCATTCCAGTATTCTTGCCTGGAGAAGCCCATGGATGCAGGAGCCTTGTGGGCTACAGTCCATGGATGGAGTCGCATAGAGTCGGACACGACTGAGCGACTTCACTTTCACTTTCACTCCCCTGGCTGGCGTTTGGTCCTGCAAACCATCCAATCCCTTCATTGTTCCACCCACTGCCAATTATCCTTCCCTCCAATCCCTCCTGTCCTCTGTTCATCCATTTCTGTGTCCCTCTATCTATCTAACCATCTCCCCTTCCCACTGCTCTTCTCCAACCATCTGCTCATTCCTCTCTCCCTTTGTCTACTCACTCACTCACTCACTCACTCACTCATCCACCCATTTGCCCCCCTCCCCCACACATCTTTGCATCCATCCATCCATCCATCCATCCATCTGTTCATACATCCAGTGTGTTGTGAGCGTCTACACAGTGCAGATCTCTGGACTCCACAGTGCCTGTATTCTAGCTAGAGATTCAGGCAAGGAAATCATTGACAAGAACACACAGCGGTCTTCTCCTGTTGACTGCCCCTCCCTCAGCCAAGTCTGAGTCTGTTGCTGCCTGTATTCATGTTTCATGTCTCTCCCCATGACATTTCTTCTCTTCTTCCACTCCTTCCTGAAGACTGATGAACAGATTTCTCCCTAAGGTGTTAACGGTGAATAACAGTTTTATACGATACCTTCTAGACCTTTCATGCTACACAGGGAAAGAGGGCCCAAGGAAAGAAACACACCTGCCCGAAGTCATCCAGTGAGCGAGACTCGTGTGAGTACTCTTGTTCTGGTGATGCTGGAGGTTAGTCGCTCAGTCGTGTCTGAGTCTTTACGACCCCATGGACTGTAGCCTGTGAGGCTCCTTTGTCCATGAGATTTCCCAGGCACGAATACTGGAGTGGGTTGCCATTTCCATCTCTGGTTCTAGATTCATCCATGTCAGCTCCTCAGCCTTGGCAAAATCCCAGAGGCATGTTTTCTGGGGTCAGCTTTTGTGTCTTCCTAACCTGTGGGAAGTGACCATGCCATGGCAGTGAGGTGTTTGGTGGCATCAGAGCGCACAGGTGCCCGTCCCTGGGATTCTCCAGGCAAGAACACTGGAGTGGGTTGCCATTTCCTCCTCCAATGCATGAAAGTGAAAAATGAAAGTGAAGTCGCTCAGTCGTGCCTGACTCTTAGTGACCCCATGCACTGCAGCCTACCAGGCTCCTCCGTCCATGGGATTTTCCAGGCAAGAGTGCTGGAGTGGGGTGCTGTTGCCTTCTCCGATCCACTAAACTACACTAATCATCTATGCAAGGGAAGATGGGCCTGCTGACACAGCTGTTTTGTTGGGGTCCAGAGGCTGTGCTGGGGCTCCAGGAAGACTGAATGTGAAAGCACTCTGGAAGGGTCTCAAAGCCTATGTTTCTGCCTTCTTCCACCACAGACCTGGGCTGTCAGTGGGCCCAGGGTCTTAGAAGCGCCAGGTGTGACACTGCCCGTGGAGTTTGATTCTGTGGACTGTGCCCTGGGTGGGAGTGTGACCCAGGAGCCAAGTCCTGGAAAAGGCCCAGCCCAGGTGTCACCTGTGTGCAGCCCCAGACATGGGAAGCCCCCGGGTGGGGCTTGCGGAGCGCTGGTGGCGATGCTGGGTTTCCCGGTGGTGCCCCGTGTGGGCTGATGGTGTCACCTCTCCTCTGAGTGGCACATCCTGACTGTGGGCTGAGGCCGGCCTCTCCAGGCTGATTCCACGATTCGCTCTGTGTGCCTGCAGACGGCACTCCACATACCTCGTCTTCCCTCTGCTAAATCACAAACAGAAATTGAACTCGGGGTCGCGCATGAAGTCATGAGTGTAAGTTTATTTTTGCATGTGGAGTGTTCTTTATTTACAGCTGAAATCCCCTGAAGATTAAACTTTAAAAAGATTTAATAGTGCTGGGGTCAGACGGTGACCTCTTGCCATGCTCTAGGCAAGCAGGCAAAGCTGAGAACTCGCAGCCTCTTTGAAGAGGCTCGGCCAGGAGGGCGCCCGGTGTGAGAGCAGCGGGCTGGCGCTGACCAGCCAAGCCTGTGGGAGGGGCTGGGGCCGGTGGGGTGGGGGGCTGCTATGTGGACTTGGGGGAGTGGGGCCCCGGAAGCCTGGGCCTGGCCCATGTGAGGAGAACAGGAGCTCTTTGACCAATGGTGTCGTTTTGCTCTAGTGAAACAAGTCCCCTCAAGACAGCCTGCCGTGTCCCTAGGGCTTCTTCTAGGGAATCCTCTCAGTTTGGTCTCTGGCAACGTTGTGGGAAGAGGGGCAAGGAGGGTGGTGCTGCCTGTGTGCGAGAAAGTGGCCCGGGGGCAGGGGTGGAGGGGTACTGCCCCTGCTGGCACACCTAATGGGACTCAGCTGCATGAGCAGTCCTGGGAAGACACATCTCTTTTTTTTTTTTTTTTAAGCTAGGAGATCTTTTTCTTTAAAACCCCTTTTTCCTCCCTTTTGCAATTTTAGCCTCCTGTTCACCAGCATCCTTTTATTAAAGGATGTGTTGTTGAAACTGATGCAAGAGAAAGGTGTGCCCCCTTGGCTGTGGGCACAGAGCTCCAGCTGGGTCCCTGGGATGCAGCAAAACCTGGACCCACAGAGCCCCTGGCTGAATCTGAAACCGCCCCGGCCAGTGCGGCCCGGCCCGTCAACTTCCTCTGGGAATCCAGGCTCTTCTTGGCATACAGTTATTTTATGAGGAAAGTGGGGGTGTTTTCCAGGCCTGCGTTTGATTTTCACTTATAATTATCTCCACATAAGTCTTCAATTTTGGATTTTGAATTGGAGACACATGAACCCGGCTATGCATGTTAAAAGATCAGTGACAAAAATCACATGACATTTGCATGCAGTAATTATTCCCCCAACCTCCTCAGCAGGCTTTGTTTGGAAGTCAAACCTGCTTGCAGTGCATGCCCTTCGCTGGAGGGGGACAGGGGGCTTTCGTGAATTTGGATTTATGTTTCTTTGTGTTCACGTCTAAGTGCAGCAGGTTTGGTTTCAGATCACAATCTCTTATCTCTGAGACCCTGGGTTCCATCTCTCCCACCTCTGTGTGGCACGCGCTATGAAATTTTTATCCTTGGGGCAGTGTGTTTGCCCTCTGATGGGTGGAATTGGGGCTTAGAGTTCTCAGCGTGGGGGACAGGGTACTGTGACCCGGTGACCTTCCCCCATGCAGTGGGCATCTCAGACTCCTCCGTGCCTGCTCTCTCCTCTCACAGATGGGCTGTGGAAACTACCTGTGGGGTTGGTCTGGGTGGAATGAAATAATACCCGTGAGGTGCCTAGCACGCAGCCTGGCATGAACGCAAGCCCTCTGTGCACAACTGTGATGTTAATCAGCAGTGAAATATCAGCTTGGTGGTGGTTGTTTTAGTTGCTATGTCGGGTCTGACTCTTGCGAGCCCATGGACAATAGTCTGCCAGGCTCCTCTGTCTGTCGGATTTTGGCTTATCAGAGAACAACTAGATGCCTATGTGTGCCCAGCTCTGCAGACTCCTGAAGAGAGAGAGAAGTATCTATCCAGTCCCAGTGGACAGAACAAGCCAGCCTGGGGAAGGCTGGAGGGCAGGTTTGAGTCCTGCGTGGGGCTGTGCTCCTGTAACAGCAAAACCTCCACAGCCTCCCCTAGCGAGGCACCAAGCAAAGTCCGGTGGTTTAGGAGGGGTCTTTGTGCAGCCTGCTCTGCCGCCCTGGGCCACCCTAGTCTGCGCTCAGAGTCACCAGAGTTGCCTGCAGTGGATTCTTTGGCTCTTAGTCATCTGCTAACTCAATAAATGGTGAGGCATTATTTGGGGGTCCACACAGCCTCAGCTAATTGTCCAAGTTCCAGAGGAAGTGTTTTGGGATGCAGATAGTTGCTGGTACCACATGTGTGCTTTGGAGACAGTCTAATCTGGTGACTCCTCCTATAGGAGGGAGGCATTTGCTGGACCCAGCATGTGCTGAAAGGGACAAGCATGCCTTTCTCTGGAAAAATCATGGCCTGGACATTTGTGTGGAGAGTTCTTTTTGGATTTCCTGGCTGCTCTTGAAGCCAATATCACCAGGTGTTTGGTGTACTTTGGATCTAGTTTGGTGGCCTTTTAAAAGTATGGGCCATCAAGAGCTCCTTAGAGATGCTGGCTGCTTTAATCTTGTTCTTCTCAATCCTACTCCCCCTCCACCCCTCCTCCTTCCCCCAACAGATAGAATTTGGGAGCATTGTCTGGGCGAGAAATGTGAATTAGGGTTACAGAGACGGATGCGCTGAGGCAAGGAGGGCTCTTTTGGATCTTGTTAAAACGGATCTGTTTTGCAGGCTTGCTGTTTAAAAATTGGTATATTGAGAAGGTCAGTAGCTTCTTGTGAGAGACAGCTTAGCAGTGGAAGGGCTGGGGCCGGGTCTGTCTCAGTCCTCTCAATAGACAAACACCTGTCCTCGAGCACATCTGAGAGCTTGGACCACATACCCGCAAGTAGGCAGAACAGAGCCTTATTGAGAAAAGTCCGAAAGGACTGGAGCAATCAGCTTACAGGGAGTATTTTTGCTTCATAGGAATGTGGTCCTGCTTGCTGAAAACGTATCCTTTGCGCAGAAAACATGCATAATCCTGGGCCAACTTTGCCCTTTGAGTAAAAATATGCTTAGTTGGAATTTTGGAGGTGGGGGACTGAAGAATGGAGATGGGGAAGAATCTCTTTCAAGCCTGTTCAACATAATATGTACTTAAAGACAGAAATTCAAAGGGAGTAATAGTTATGGAGTTCTGCTCTGTAAAGTGGGGCGAAGTGATGCAATAAAACATTTGCGAAAGTGATGATTAAATTACGTTTAAGAGAGAACCTCAATTATGGCCCTAAAAGCACTCATTGGAGCTGTCTTTTGGATGGATCTTGGAAGGCCCAGGTCTGGTCAGACAAAAGTCTATTAAGACCCCATCTCCCTGCTTTGCTATATTTACCTGCGCTGTTTGGCGCGGCTGTAAGTTCTGAGGGTCATGTCAATATTTCCATTAAAATATACACTTTTTAAAAATGGAGATTTATTACTGTGGCAGGATATTTTGCTCTGGGGCATAACTTAACTTACTGGGTCTACACTTGGGAGAGATACTTTCTCTACCAAATTTCTAAAGAAAAATCAAAATCGATTTGGGTATTATTGAACAGTGCTACTTGATTTTCAAAAACTATTGATTGAGCAGAACAGACTAAAGTACTGTGAAATATTTTTTTTTGAAAAATAGTTTTTGCTGATATTTATCATATCATGACTTAAATGAGATGCTGTATTTGAAAACATATACACACACGCACACAATGTCATGCCTGGTATATAGTTGGCACTCAAAAAATACCACTTTGGCTCTGTTACTATGTCAGCACCAGTAGTAAGTTTTCTGAGTTGGGTAAATATCAAGTAATATATTGCATACTTTATTTATCATAATGCCGGGAGGCTCTGGGTGCCCACATGTTAATTATTAATTGTACTAAGTCTGATCCTGGATAAGTCTGTGGCCAATTGTATGATGTTAACGTAAGTTTGGTGGTGTAAGCAGCTTGGACAGAAGTGGCAGAGCTGAGGCAGAAGCCCACTCTTCAGTGATGGATTTCTTGCACCCTGGGTCCTATGGTGCATGCTGGCTGGGGGCTTTAGCTTTGCATCAGCCTCCACTCTTTGAGCGCAGATCTTGCATTTTCTAGCCTAGGGGAGAATCAGAGGAATTCAGAGGACTCCAGAGGACCCTTGACTTCGGGGCGGGGAAATTGGGAGGCCTGGTTCAAGGCCTTGCTTTTTCCCCAAAGGGTAGAGAAGTAACGCTGGGACTCGGGACTCCTGTTTCCAGAAGAAAGACTCTAGGGTCCCCCTTTGCCGACACCTGTGCTCCCTGAGGCCATGTCCACACACCAGCAGCCTGCCACTTCACTGTGACAGACCCACTCCCAGCTTTTACCCCCAGCTGTGGTTCAGATGTCCCTTCCCCAGAAAGGCTTCACCTCCCTCACGGCTTTTACCAAAGAAGGAAAAGATGTCAAAAGAAGACAGACCTGTAGTTTTCAGTAAAAAAAAAAAAAAGAGAGAACCATGCTTCTGAGCATGGTTCATTTCAGTCGCACAATTGTGTCCAACGCTTTGCAGACCCCATGGACTACAGCACACCAGGCCTCCTTGTCCACCACCAACTCCCGGAGCTTGCTCAAGCTCATGTCCATCAAGTCAGTGATGCCGTCCAACCATCTCATCCTCTGTCATTTCCTTCTCCTCCTGCCTTCAATCTTTCCTAGCATCAGGGTCTTTTCTAATGAGTCAGTTCTTCACATCAGGTGGCCAAAGTATCAGAGTTTCACCTTTAGCATCAGTCTTTCCAATGAATATTCAGGCCTGATTTCCTTTAGGATTGACTGGTTTGATCTTCTTGCAGTCCAAGGGACTCTCAAGAGTCCACAGTACCACAGTTCAAAAACATCAGTTCTTAGCACTCAGCTTTCTTTATAGTCCAATTTACACATCCACACACAGCTACTGGAAAACCATAGCTTTGACTAGATGGACCTATGTCGGTAAAGTAATGTCTCTGCTTTTTAATACGCTAAGTTGATCATAGCTTTTCTTCAAAGGAGCAAGTATCTTTTAATTTCATGCTGCACTCACCATCCACAGTAATTTTGGAGCCCCCCAAAATAAAGTCTCTTACTGTTTCCATTGTTTCCCCATCTATTTGCCGTGGAGTGATGCCATGATCTTAGTTTTCCTGAGCTTTAAGCCAACTTTTTCACTCTCCTCTTTCACTTTCATCAAGAGGCCCTTTAGTTCCTCTTTACTTTCTGCCATAAGGGTGGTGTCATCTGCATATCTGAGGTTATTGATATTTCTCCTTGCAATCTTGAGTCCAGCTTGTGCTTCATCCAGCCCAGCATTTCATATCATGTATTCTGCATAGAAGTTAAATAAGCAGGGTGACAATATCCAGGCTTGATGTACTCCTTTCCCAGTTTGGAACCAGTCCATTGTTCCATGTCTGGTTCTAACTGATGCTTCTTGACTTGCATACAGGTTTCTCAGGAGGTGGGTAAGGTGGTCTGGTATTCCCATCTCTTGAAGGATTTTCCACAGTTTGTTGTGATCCACACAGTCAAAGGCTCTGGCATAATCAATAAAGCAGAAGTAGATGTTGTTTTGGAATTCTCTTGCTTTTTATATGATCCAGTGGATGTTGGCAATTTGATTTCTGGTTCCTCTTCCTATTCTAAAATCAGCTTGAACATCTGGAAGTTCTCTGTTCATGTACTATTGAAGCCTCGCTTGGAGAATTTTAAGCATTACTTTACTAGCATATGAGATGACTACAATTGTGTGGTACTTTGAACATTCTTTGGCATTGCTTTTCTTTGGGATTGGAATGAAAACTGACCTTTTCTAGTCCTGTGGCCACTGCTGAGTTTTCCAAATTTGCTGGCATATTGAGTGTAGCACTTTCACAGCATCATCTTTTAGGATTTGAAATAGCTCAGCTGGAATTCCATCACCTCCACTAGCTTTGTTCGTAGTGATGCTTCCTAAAGCCCACTTGACTTCACACTCCAGGATGTCTGGCTCTAGGTGAGTGATCACACCACTGTGGTTAACTGGGTCATTAAGATCTTTTTTGTACAGTTCTTCTGTTTATTCTCCACCTCTTCTTAATATCTTCTGCTTCTGTTCCATTCCATTTCTGTCCTTTATTGTGCCCATCTTTGTAAGAAATGTTCCGTTGGTATCTCTAGTTTTCTTGAAGAAATCTCTAGTCTTTCCCATTCTATTGTTTTCCTCTATTTCTTTGCACTGATCACTTAGGAAAGCTTTCTTATCTCTTCTTGCTATCTTTGGAACTCTGCATTCAGATGGGTACATCTTTCCTTTTCTCCTTTGCCTTTTGCTTCTCTTTTTTTTCTCAGCTATATGTAAGGCCTCCTCAGACAACCATTTTGCCTTTTGCATTTCTTTTCTTGGGGTTTTTTTGATCATCACCTTTACAATGTCACAAGCATATTGTCCATATTCTTCAGGCACTCTATCTATCAGATCTAATCCTTTGAATCTATTTGCCACTTCCACTGTATAATTGTAAAGGATTTGGTTTAGGTCATACCTGAATGGTCTAGTGATTTCCCCTACTTTCTTCAATATAAGTCTGAATTTTGCAATAAAGAGTTCATGATCTGAGCCACAGTCAGCTCCTGGTCTTGTTTTTGTTGACTGTATAGAGCTTCTCCATCTTTGGCTGCAAAGAATATAATCAATCTGATTTTGGTGTTGACTATCTGGTGATGTCCATGTGTAGAGTCATCTCTTGTGTTGTTGGAAGAGGGTGTTTGCTATGACCATTGCGTTCTCTTGGAAAAACCCTGTTAGCCTTTGCCCTGCTTCATTTTGTACTGCAAGGCTAACTTTGCCTGTTACTCCACATATCTCTTGACTTCCTACTTTTGCATTCTAGTCCCCTATGATGAAAAGGACACCTTTTTTGTTGGTTCTAGGTCTTGTAGGTCATCACAGAACCATTCAACTTCAGCTTCTGTGGCACTAGTGGTTGGGGCATAGACTTGGATTAATGTGATATCAAATGATTTACCTCGGAAATGAACAGAAATCATTCTGTCATTTTTGAGATTGCACCCAAGAATTGCATTTTGGATTGTTTTGTTGACTATGAGGGTTACGCCATTTCTTCTATGGGATTCTTGCCCACAGTAGTAGCTATAATAATCATCTGAATTAAATTTGCCCATTCTCGTCCATTTTCGTTCACTGATTCCTAAAATGTCAATGTCTGAGCATGGTAGCAACCAGGCAGAAAAGCAGCTTAGCCAATGAGAAGTAAGTGTTTGGGGTTCCAGAACATTTTCTTTCCTGTATGTAGAATCATAATTCTGATGGTCTGAATCAGGCTCAATGGTGAGCCTCAACTATTTATTTACTTTGTGACACTTTAGTACAACCTATGAGTATCCTAACAACCTATGATTGTCTTTCCCTTTCCCATAACTTTAAGTCCCGTGATGGAAAGGACCAAGTGCCCATTCCTCCGTGCTATACCTGAGGATCTCTCTGGTCTACAGGAAGTATTCAATAAGCACTGGTTGAAAGGGAGTGTGCTTCTGTGATCCACAAGACTCCTCTTCCTGAGCAGAACCTCAGTTTCATCTCTAGAGGACATCAGATCCCAGACAAGCAGAAATCTGGAAGTTCCAATGGAGCCCCATTTGGTTCCATGATCTCTCTCCCTCTTGTGAGTCTCCAGAGAAACGAACTGGGTGAAGAGTTTGTGCCCACACTGGCTGTCCAGGCAGGGTTTAGCCCCAGTGACCAATAGGGCTGTAGAGCCTCTGGGTAAGAGGCTCCTCTTCTTAATCCTCCTTGTCCTGGTGCTATTTCTTTCTGAAGCTTTCTCAATTGGCTCATGGTGGAGGGCCTGCTTGATCACCAGGGCAGTGCCCCACTGTCTCCCTCCTGTCCTTGTTCCATCAATAGCTTCTACCTTACCTGCCTTGGGCTTCCCTGGTGGCTCAGGTGGTAAAGAATCTGCCTGCAATACAGGTGACCTGGGTTTGATCCCTGAGTTGAGACGATCCCTTGGAGAAGGGAACAGCTTCATACTCCAGTATTCTGGCCTGGGGAATTCTCTGGACTGTATAGTCCATGGGGTCTCAAAGAGTTGGACATGACTGAGCCACTTGCACTTTCACCTGCCTTGACCTTGACCTCACCCTGAGCTTTACCTGTGAAAGGTCACAGGCACGCCCACCCCCTGCAGGACCCCACTAAGATGGACCACAGACATTCCCTCCCACACACACAAATTAGTGGACTGTGTCTATGTTGACACATCCATTCTCATCCTAATGATATGTTTATTTAACTGATGACTGCTGTCCTCATTAGGGACTCATTGTTGAGCCTGGAATAGTGATTATTTTTGCTGATATTCCTTTTCTGCAAAGATGATTTTTTAAAAAATCACTCTTTTGGTGTGCTATGAATCCTTAATGAGAATAGTTAAATTTAAAAGAAACCCCCAAACCACCCTTCAGGTTGAAAATAGAAGTGTCTGCACAAGCAGGCTGCTAATCTGCTGATTATTGATGGACACGATCGGTGACAAACCCACAGCTTTCAGTGAAACGAGAGCTCCATGCATCTGAGCTGGTAAGCAACCAGCAAAAAGATCAACTCAGCCAATGGAAAGTGAGTGCTTGGGGCTCCAGAACATTCTCTTCCTCTTGAGTAGGAAGCCATGATTCTGACAGGTTGAGTATTCATCCACCTTGAACCCAGAGCTGTGTGATTCTTGGGGAGGGATGGAGAAAGATGTTTATCAAAGCTTATTGGCTGAATACCCAGCAAGTCAGATGGAACTTCCTGATCCCTGAAACCTACTTCTTCCCTTTGGAATTCTAATCCAGTGCCTGAGTGGCAGGGGAGTCCTTCCCACTTCTCAGATGAGGAGCAAGACCCAGAGAATAGCAGCCCTGTGGCTGAGACTGGGGTCAGGGTGTGACATCACACGTCTCCCCCGAGCCCCTGTCCTCTCATCTGGGGACTGAGCCCCTTACAACGGTGACGGTGCTGCAGGGAGAATCTCACAGGTATGTGATGGTGAGGATGTTGCTCTTCATGACGGGAATCCCAGTGGCCTTGGCCCAGTGACCCGCCTTTACAGGTCTTCAAGCAGCACAGGGCTCTGGGGTGGGTGGGAGATGAAGGGAGTGACACATGGAAGCCACAAGAGAACAGGTGTGATCAGAGTCTAGAGGATTTAGCACAGGTGGGAATGAACTCAGGACCTGATTATTGGTTCCAGTATTAGCTGTGTGACCTTGGACATGGCACTTGCCCTCTTGCAGCCTTAGTTTCCCCACCTTGTACCGGGGGGGGGGGCGGTTGGGCATCAAATAAAATAACACATGCCAGGGACTTAAGGTAAGGTAAGGTGAAGTCGTTCAGTCGTGTCCGACTCCTTACAACCCCATGGACTGTAGCTTACCAGGCTCCTCCATCTATGGGATTTTCCAGGCAAGAGTACTGGAGTGGGTTGCTATTTCCTTCTCCAGAGGATCTTCCCCACCCAGGGATCGAACTCAGGTCTCCCTCATTGTAAGCAGATACTTTACCTTCTGAGCC
This sequence comes from Nanger dama, assembly GCA_917880005.1. NCBI lineage: Eukaryota > Metazoa > Chordata > Mammalia > Artiodactyla > Bovidae > Nanger > Nanger dama. The sequence continues at coordinate 40,461,626 of CAKJTW010000012.1, forward strand.
ACCAGGGAAGTCCTTGCCAGGGCCTTCATTACATCTTAAAGTCCAAGTCTGTGAGCTTCTGGAAGCCAGACCCCACCCAGTTCCTGCCCCTCTTAACAGCATGACCCAGCCTTGCACCAGACGTGAGCATGTGCTAGGTTAGTGCTGTGGGTGTCTGGTCCCCCGAGCTGCCCCACTCCTGGCCCACTTCCCAGTACCTGGGGCGTCTCTCCCCAGCCTTTGGGGACCTTCTCTCTAGGGCGTCCATCCTTCCCTCAGCTTGTTGAGAGGCTGCAAGTGCTGCTTCCTGCGTGGTTCCCGGTTTACCCCTGTCGTGGACAGAATGTTCCTTGCTGGAGCTGCCTCCAGATGGTGGGTGGCCTTTAAAATGTTCCTGCATGTTCACTCACCTCCTGGGCTACGGTGTGGGCTCGCTCTCTGTCTTGGTCCCATGTGGGGCCCCTCTGGCTGCTGCCATCCAGCAGCCACTGGGAACCTCCCGGGTTCAAGGGCTGACACCCACCCAGCTCTGATTGTTCTCACCAAAGGAATTTCTCCTAAATTGAGATTCAGGAGGAGTTCTGAGGCACAGCATGGATGAGCCAGGCAAGAGGGGATCCAGCCAGAAGAGTGGGCAGGTCAGCACACTCTGAGCAGACTGCATGTCCTAAGCTGGTGGAGGCTTCAACATGAATGTAGGGGAGGGCCTGACCTTGGGGGACTGACAGTGCAGCTAGAAAGATCTAGTGCGTGTTTGTTGGTGAATTCCTCATCTGGTCCTCCTAGAAGATATCCTCCAAGGGGGGTAGGGACCACGTCTGGCTTTCCCTGTTGTTTCTCTGGTGTCTGACACATAGTAGTTGCTCAGTAAACAAACATTTGCTACATGAATGAATGAATGAATGGGATGCCTGCTCATGGAGTGCTAAGGGATGCTTAGGAGGGCAAGAGAAGAGGGCACAGGGCAATACAAGATCAGCTTTGCCAAAGGGATTGTATAAGCAGTTGCTATTGAAATTTAGCCTGGCCAGGGGCCCTTTCAGGCTTTGGCTGCTGAAGACTTCTTAGGAGAGATTGTTCAAGCTGATCCTTGCTTTCTGGTTGGCACTTGCAGGCAGAAAGGAGGGTGAAGGGTGTGTGGAAGGCAGGGTGGGGTGGGCAAAGGCCTGGAGGCAGGACTGTGGTGTGTCTGGGGATAGCAGGTGGACTCCTGGGACTGGAGGAAGGGTGTATGCCTGGAAAGGTTTGGGAACCATCTTGGAGAGGTCAGCGGAGGCCAGAGTTCACTGGCCCAGACGGGAGAGTTCAACTGTGACCCCTGATGTTATTTTAAGGTGGTGGCTTTTTCATATTTAATTATGAATGAAATTGCATTTGAGGATGGCAGCTGATGATGGCGTGTGGTTGTGCTGTGTGGGCTGCTTTCAAAATAGCTCACCCCAAACTTCATTAGCGATTAGTTCGAGGAAAGTGCAGCCTGACCCGCCAGCATTTTTTATATTGTCTGTGTTCTCAGGGAAGGGCTCTGTCTTCAGGGACCCTCTTCTAGGCCTTGTTCTTGGAGGCCCTTCCTTGGGGACCTCAGCATTTGGTGGTAGTGGGCAGATTGTTGGCCTTGTGGAATTATTCTCCTTTGTCAATCAACTTAGTCCTCTTCCTACTGTTTGAACTTGGAGCACTCCAATGGGACAGTGACAGAAACCCCTGCCTGTGCTCTGAGGAGTAGAGAAGCCAAGGCTGGCTCTGGGTACTCCTGGCCAGGCCACTTGGCCTACTGAGTTGGGCTGCTGAGCCGAATGGCTGGCGTCCCCATCTCCTGACTTCTCCTAAATATGGTCAGTGTTTGCAGAGGCTCCCACCACCATCTGCATGAACTGGAGCTTTGGGCTCGGCCCCCTCCCTTCCCTGGACTTAGTATAAACCCACGTTATAATCGAGATTAGCCTCAGTGAGAAGTACACATGGGCTGTGTGTTTGGGCAAATCCCAAACAGCGTCTCCAGCGCTGTGATGAGCGTGACATACCAGTGCTGGTCCCGTTTCCTTTTCTGAGTTCCTCTTCCTGCTGCTGGCCAGGGTGGGGCTTCTCCACCAGAGGGTCCTGGTGCCAGGTCCAGCTTGCCTCCCCCACAAGGGCTCCCCACTCTGCTGCTGCTCCTCATTTGACCTTCAGAAAACTGCCCGACATCTCTGAGCCTGTTTCCTGGTATCTGTATGTTGGGAATAAAGTGAGTAATAGACATTAAGTAACGCATGAAGCTGAGAGAACTTGCCACCCCTGGGCTCCCAGTGAGAGCTCAGTAAAGACCGACTCCTCTGGTCCCCTGTGATGGCTGTGATGCAGGCAGGGGGCAGGGTAGCCTGGCGGCTCAAAGAACGGAAGCAGAAGGCCCCTGAATTGAATCCTGGCCCTGTCACTTCCTGGTTTGCTTGGCCTCGGGCGAACTACTTGATCTTCCTTTGCCTCCACTTCCTCATATTTGTTCATTTGTTCTTGTTCCAAGGCAGTGCTGATAGCATTTCACGGGGTTGTTATAAGAATTTGAATTTGGACCACACCAAGGGGCTCCTGGCCCGCAGTGCGTGTTATTCACGTACTAATAAGTGATTATTTCTTACTGTTTATTATTGAGACTGTTGCATCATTATCACTGTAATCACATGATCTTGATCACATTGGTTAACCTCTTTGAACCTCAGTTTCCCTGCGATGAGGCAGGAACCCCATGTGCCCTGCAGGTGGCTCTGCTGACCGGCAGGTGGCATGTGTGAGAGTGGGCCTGGGGGCCCTGCCAGTGGGGCTCTCTCCCTGCCAGCCTCCTTCCCCCGGGCTGTGGTGCTCCGTAGCTAAGTAACCCTGGCTGATGTGTAGCTTCTGGATGGAGGTGCGCGCGAGGGAACCGTCTGTGCCGCCTCCTCCTTTGGGTGACAGCTGTTTCCAGGCAGATGCCTCCCCGGGGTTCTGGAGCAGTGAAGGAAGGGGAGAGTGTCCCAGATTTAAATTTGGAATATGCACGGAATCATGCCAGCCTGCCTCAGAGCCCACAGGGCCTGCGGGCTGGGTGTTCGGGGTTGCTGGTGCTCCGGACACTGGGACAGGAGGGCCCAGATGACGGGGTCTGGGGTGGACTTTTGAAGCCCAGTGCAATGGGAGCAGTGGGTGGGAAGAGCCGCCAGTCATCCAGCTGAGGAGTCTTGGTCACTGGTCTGCTGGGCCTGGTGCACGTGTGAGACTCCATGGGAAATGGACACGCTTTGGGAGGGAGCGAATGATCGCGGGGACTCAAGCCTGCTTTCCAAGGATCCCCACGCCCGTGCTCTTGGGTCTCAGGGTGCAGCAGGCATAGGCCTTGGCTCGCCCCCTGGGTGGTGACCTGCTCTTCGAACTGCTGGTCTTCCTAGGAATTCTTGGGAGCCCCTTGGCCATGACAGGCCTCCTGTTAGGACTTGTAAAGCCACTCATAGAGATGGACCCCTTGTGGGAGGGATGCCCTCATGGCAAGTGGCAGTGCAAAGCCTCTGCTGTAGAGTGACAGGAGGGACGGCCGAAGCCCTGGGGAGTGGAGGAATCAGAGAGGGAGATGGGGAGGCGACGGCTGTGCCGCAGGCTGGCCACTGAGGGTGAGTGGTGGCTGTGGACGTGAAGGCCATCGGCTTCTAGGGGCAGGGTGGTCTGCCCTGGCATCTCCAGCCCCAAGTTTCCTTTCTCTTCTCTCCAAGATATCAGAGTATGACCCCCAGCTTGGGGGTACCCCACACTTGTGAGCTGGAAGACCCTGTGAGGAGGTCTGACATGTGTTTGTTACCCCAGGGAGGGCAGGAGGGCTCCAGCTGTACCTGCCCTGGCCCTGGCAGCCTGTCTGCACCCCCATCCCAGCCCCGAGAGTGCCTGCTTTCTAAAGGAGAGCAGTGGGACAGGGAGACCTGGTCCAGCTGGCCTCGGGGGCTGACATGCAATGTCTTGCTCTCTGTGGGTCTTTCCTGGGGGAAGCCCGAGAAACCCCCAGCCTCCAAAAGCACTGTCTCTGGGGGTGGGGCGGGGGGACAGGGTTCAGGTAGCCAGCCCAAGAAGTCCAAACCCAGTGGTCACTGTTGTTCTTCAGAAGCGGCCTCAGGGAACAGGATGGTAGGGGTCAGGAGGGCTCCCAGGACACACGTCTCCCTGATGGGAGACTGCAGTGGGCCCAGCCGGGCACTTGACTCCCCGTACGGTGCTCCCCACGCAGCAATGTCCTCTGAGCACTGGATTAACGCACTGTCTCTTTTAGTCTCCTCCCCTCATCACCTCCCAGTGCCTCAGAGAGAAACCTTTGGACTGAAAGATAGTTTTTCTTGCCTCTTCGAGGAGTCTTCACCTGCTCAGGCACCTTGGCACCCCTTGAACCAGGGCTGAGAGCAGAGTAGAAAGGGCAGTCTCTAAATGATCATTGTTTCATACCTGCATGTGTGCACAAAAATAAGCCTGCTTTTTCTTAGTGTGCAATTTGCTGTCTATTTTTAACTAGTATATACAGGGCGCCGAAGAAAATTCGGTGAGGAAGCAAGAGCGTATTATGGTTGCAGATATACAATCACCGAAGAACCTAAGATCATTGCTGAAATGACATTCTTTAGGAAATGCGAGGCTGTGCGGGTTCCTTCTGCAACAGGCATCCTGTGCGTTTTCTGTCCCTTCTCCTCGGCTGCCGCACACTTAATTCCGTTCCAGCCATGTCAGGAAGACTTGAGAGAGAGAAAAAAAAATCCCACCATTAAAGACGTGCTCTTTGTTTTTTCAATCTGTGACCCCAGCAATCTCTTTAGCAAGCCATGGTTCAGTGAACTGGCACACAGCAGCCGTTCAGCAGTGGAAAAATCATAAAACAGATGGAAGCTTTACATTTTTGTTTAGTTTTTAAGAGCAGTTTTTATAACATCGCTTGAAACCATTCTGATGCATCATACTGTTTACACTCAAAGCTTTGTAGCTAAGATGTTTACAGTATGGAGAATGTTTTAAGATATTTTATAGTTATGATATTTAGATAATGGGCAAGAAAAAAATAGTTTGTTGAGATTGCAGTGATGTTGGTAATCGTGAAGTAACTTATGAGTCTCAATAAATATGTCCAGTTTGGTGGAAAGTACAAACTCAGTTAAAACAAAACAACACAAGAGGGAATATCTTTTTAGTGAAATCATTTCCTTTTCTTAATCAAAAGATGACAGGCGGGGCCTTAGAACTCCCCATCTGTGCAGCACCACACCACAGCCCCGAGCGCGGCTCTCCTTTGTGACTGATAGCTGCTCCATGTTGGCCATCGCTCTTCCACGAGTTCATGCAAACACCAAAGTTAATAAAGTTCAGTTTTAGCAGGCCACCTTCAAATAAACCCAGAGCAGACCCCCACGTATCTTTGTGCAGTGGAACTTGCAGAGGTTTTTTTTCTTTTTTTTAATGTCAAAGAATTTATGCAGAGCTAGGATTTGGAGCTTTCTCTCTCTCTCTTCCTTTTTTTTTTTTTTAACTGCCCCAAAATGGCATTAATCAAAAACAATAACTCCTTTTAACTTTTCTAAGTGCTCTAAAGGAAAGTATGAAATAATCTGCGTGTGGGCCACAAATGTGGAGAATGCAAACATTTCACAATAAACATGTTTAAATGAAAGTCCCTGGCAAGATAGTCTGAAAGATAGTACATGCTGGGTTAATTAATGCATACTCATAAAAATAAACCTCACTTTTAAGATTCGACCAATAAAAATCATTAGCATATTTGGATCAGATGACTTTATGTATACATTGAACTTCTCTGTGGCAAACGGTCCTTGGAACGCCTGGAAACAGACTCCAGATTGAAGTCCAGACTCCGTTTCTATCTGCTTTTGTGTTTCCAATACAGTGATACAATGATTTATTTTGGTTTTATCTGTTATACCTGCAATTGATCTGCTGGTGATGGGATTAAATTTATCATTTTAGATGAATAAATCATAGTTAGATAGCCAGAAAAATGTTTAGTTGCATAAAAATGACTATTGTTTGCTTACAACATATGACGTTTGATTTTCACTATAATCAAATTACTACAGTGCATTATTTTTACTCCAAGATGTTGATTTTTTGCTATCATAAATTGCATCATTTTGGCCTATTCACAAATGCTATCTTTAAAAAAATATTTTCCTGAAATCACACATTCAAACAAATGTTGACTTTGGGTTGTGGATTATGCAGTGTTCTGAGGTTTTGTTAAATTAGAAATCACATAATTTTCTAAGCCTAATTACAGTACAGAAGATTCTGGTTTTATATTGTGCTTTTTGTACAGGAAAAGACAAACTGCTACAAAGACTGCTTTGGTATGAAACTAACAGTAAAACCAAACTCATTTTAAAAGAACTGAGATTGGAATTCATAAACTCAGTAGAAGTTAAGTTGTAACTACCCAGACAGTGAAATTCTGAACCTAAGATAATGCCACATTTCAAATCCTTATGAAAATAAAAACAACCCAACAAAAATTATTGAGGAAAAACTCCAGCATGAGTTTAATTTTATCCAACTTTATTGGCAGCTTATTTTGAACTAATGTGCAATAAAGTTGCCAAGCAGAACAATTGAAAGAAATGAGAAAAAACATTTTTTTTGTTGTTTCCTTACACTGTTTGTTTTAATAAAGTCTGCAGAGCAGTAAACACCTGAATCATGACTTGGTTTGGGGTTAGCCAGAGAGCTTTAGGACTTATCAGTGCTGCTGTGATTAGCAAGTTCACAAAAGGGCAGGCACTGGGCCGTCCACTTCAGCGAGTTCCAGGGCAGCTGTCCCTGAGTCTGCTCTATCTCCTGCCCCCACGGGGACCGATGGGGGCCCTGGCGTAGGCCCTTCTATGGTAGCATCATCCTAGCTCCCCCGTGAGTAAGATAAGTACCCACTCCTAAGGAAGCGCCTTTCACATGAATGTTTCTGGAAAAAGGGCTTGCAAGTCCAAGGGATCCAGCTGATTGTAAACAGTGTCGGCTTCATACCCTCATTTTGTACCAGAGACTCAACATTGCCTTTTTAGAGAGCATGTGTTTATGCTTACGAAACCAACCTCTGTGGGTGTGTGGATGTTTGTCCTGAAGCCACACCTAGTGATTCCTGGGGTGGGGGAGCATCTCTCTCTGAGACTGGTCACAAGCTCTGTTGACCGAGGTTCACAAGCTTCTCAGCCCCTCCCCCCTCCAGGACAGGGGGCTGGGCCTGGGGGAGGCTCCCATTGGAGAGCTGCCTGCAGGAAGACCTTTACCTAGGAAGGCCCAGGGCCCATCTGGAGTTGGTGGGAGGAGGTGATATGCACAAAGAGTTGCTGACTGGGGTCCCAGAGCACCTCCTCAACCTCTGGACAGTGGGATTAAAATCCAACATGCATATGTGATTTCTGCCTGGGAGAAGTCCCAGAGTGTCCATCAGATTTTTGAGGAAGTGCCTTTCTTATTGGAGACGTGCATGGTGGCTCAGACGGTAAAGAATCTGCCTGCAAAGCAGGAGACCTGTGTTCAATCCCAGGTTGGGAAGATCCCCTAGAGAAGGGAATTGCTATGCACTCCATTATCCTTTCTTACTAGGATCTGAGAAACAGATAAACTTAGATGTGAAATCTAAGAGATGCTAACCTGTTCTTGGAGAAACTGAGTGCTGCTTTAGGACAGATGCAAACGTCTGCACCTGGGGAAGTCTTGACTGCGGGACATGGGGTGATGTGGGTAAGAAGCAAGAGATGGTTGCTCCCAAGTGCATCACACCAAGTGCAGCTGTCTCAGTACTTTTTAGGGTGATGTGTTGAGGGGACGGCTGTGATGGCCACAGGCAGCAAGTGTTGGGAGAGGGAGCTGAGGCCTGCAGTGGGAGAAGCCGTCAAAGTTGGGGCCCTCCCTGGGCCATCTCTCTGGCCTCCCATCCTCTGGCCTGTCCCCGGTAATGGGACTTGGATATAGCCATGGACCGTCCCAGTGCCCATTTTGGGGACCCTCCATGTGCCTCCTTGTTCCCTCTTTGTACTCACACTGGGTCTTATGTCTTGGGACTTGTCAGCTTCTGTGGCTCACCTCCCACTACCAGCACCTGCTGTCGAAGCCACTTGCTGAATGGGTCTCTCTCCTGGGCCAAAGTAAAGGGGGAGGGCTGTTTTTAGCCCAGGATGGGTTGTGGTGGTCTCAGAGGCTCAAGTTCTCCGTGGCCAGGAGGTCCTTTGGAGACTCTTGTGTTCAATCCCCTCATAGGACGGTTGGGAGAGTCAAGGCTGGAAGGGAAGAGACTCTGAGGTCAGACACTGAGCAAGTGGCACGGCTGGGTAGGCTGTGGATGCCTACCCCGTGACCTTGCCCCTGTGTCACCTTCCTCCCTCTAGCTCAGCGGGTGTGAGCCAGCGTGCTGTGGGAGACATGTAAAGAGGTGGCCGGCTCTGTACGATTTCACCTCCTGCTGGCTTACCTTTAGTATAACAGCAGCAGCAACAGCTAACTACTTCCAGGCACATGAGGTCAATTAATTAATTACTAATCATTTCATTTCATTCTTATGACAACTTTATGAGGTGGATACTACTTTCACCCCCATTTTACGGATGAGGAAACTGGGGCTCAAGTCCTTAGTCAAAAGTGCAGTGGAGGAGCAGGCTGCTCACCGCTGGGTCAGTGCTTCCAGCTCCCCACCCTGCACCGTCCCCAGCACCAAGAGAGGACTTCAGATTCAACATGCCTGATCATTTTTTTCTTTGATATGGTTAGATATTTATTTACATAATTTGATGGAGAATAATATTGTTTTTGATTTATGGCAGTGTTATATAAAATTTCCATTAAAAACAAACCTGTGAGTTAATTTCAAGAAAAATCCTCCTGAGTTAATGGCATAGGTATAAGAAGATATGGCAATGAGGTGAAGGTGGGGTACAAATGATGAAAATGTGGGCCACATTGTCCCCAGTCTAGTTAGGCTGGGAGGAAAATGTAGTCACTCCCCATTTAGAAATTTCATTCTGGGAGATGGCCTCTGATAATGGCTAAAGGCCAGTTTGTTTAAGGGAGAGTCTTAGATGTTTGTTTTTCTTGTTCGTGACATGTGTGTCAGGTAGGAGCTCTTTACTCACTAGTGAGACTTATAGATCCAGGAAGCCTATGGTCTTGCTCAAGGGTCTCGCCTGGGTCTGGAGTCCACTTGCCTCAGTGGGGACTGGCCTCTAGCTTAGAATCAGTGGCAGGACTGGAAGCAGAAGAGAGGAAAGGGCAGCTAATTAGGGCTAGAAGACCATCAGTGTGGAAAGACATCTCGTCCAGTTCCTATGTAAACACCAGGCTGCCCAGGTGTGGATAACTGTACTGGAGTTGGCATATGGTTCTCCCGGCATCCAGGGCATGTCCTTCAATGCCACTACAAGTGCTGCCACAGAATTAACTCTTTCCGGGCTATCAGGAAGTCTCCAATCCAATGGTTCTCAAGTTGCCTTCCACGGGACCCCAGGGGTTCCAAGAAGAACCTTGGGAGTTCTCCCAAGACGGGGAGAACTCAGAGCTGTCTCTTGCAGGGTTGGCTAGAGGAGGTGCTTTTATCAGCTCACATGTGGTCAGATTTCCCTGGAAAAGGAATCTGCCAGAAAAACACTGAAAAACCATGATTTAGACCAAGTACTTAGTTCTGTGGATGGGAAACCAAATTCCACAGAAGAGCAAAGATCACAAAGATTGACTCTCTCCAGTCATTTTAAATAGAAAACATCTTTATTTATGCAGATAAGTGGAGCTTGGAAGAAGAAATAAAATATTAATATACACTTGAAAGGAGTCATGAGGGTTCCTATGGTGCAGTCGCCTGCTTCCGGGAGCCTGGCCACCAGCACATTTGGTAGAGATGGATGTCCACCTGGGAATAAGCTCTCCATGGGCAGGGGACCCAGGAGTCACAGGGCAGAACAGCTCAGCAATATCAGACTGTGATGGCTGCTAGTTGAGTGGCGACTAGGAGCCAAACCCTGGGCTAAGAGCTTTCAGCTGTATCATCTCCATTTTAAAGATGAATAAGTGGAGACTTTGATGATGTGAATTCTCAGTTTCATTGCTGGGCCTTACTGGGCTATCATATAGGGTCTGTGCTCCTGATGCTGTAGCTTCTGCCTCCCAGGGGGCATCCATCAGTGTCTAGCAGGGTCAGGGTTGCACCAAAGCCGGGTGCCTCATGATCAGAAGCACCTGATTGAGCCCTTTCACCCTGAGGGTCCAGACAGGAGGCAGCAATGTTGTCTTGCTTACCCTGAGTCTTTGGTGGCTTATGCAAAATCCTGTTGGCTGCCCCACAGGGTTTTCTAAGAATTTGTGTTGAGATACAAGAAGGAAGCCAAGGATGGGTCCAAACACGCTGACAATAAATCAGACCTTGTTGACTATTTCTTCTCTTCTGTCTTACATCAACCTAGTCATGCTATAAGAGCTCATGTATATATTTGTTCATTAAAAAGATATCAGTGGTATTCTTTCATTCATTCATAAGGCGTTTTTCTAATTTACATGCACATTTTTGAATTTACATATTAGTTCCTGCGTGATTACTTTTTACACTTCTCCAATCATCATTCTTTCTCTCCATCTATTCACTCATGCCTGTATGCATTCATTCTCTTATTACCTGTTTCTTCATGTGTGCACTTGTTATTTCATCCATTCATTTTACCCTTTCAAAAAATAAAGCACTTTGAAGTTAATTAAATTCACTGGAGAAATATGGACGAATTTAACCATACCCAGGGAAGACTCTGGGCATCTTTCTCATTGTTGGTTATAGAGGCATATGTTATTGTTGTTCAGTTGCTCAGCTGTGTTCAACTCTTTATGACCCCATGGACTATGGAACTCCAGGGTTCCCTGTCCTTCGCTATCTCCTGGAGCTTGTGCAAACTCATGTCCATTGAGTTGATGATGCCATCCAACCATCTCATCCTCTGTTGTCCCTTTCTCCTCCTGCCTTCAATCTTTCCTAGCTTCAGGGTCTTTTCCAGTGAGTCAGTTCTTTGCATCAGGTGGCCAAAGTATTGGAGCTTCAGTTTTAGCATCAGTCCTTCCAATGAATATTCAGGGTTAATTTCCTTTAGGGTTGACTGGTTTGATCTCTTTGCTGTCTAAGGGACTCTCAAGAGTCTTCTCCAGTACCACAAGCACCAATTCTTCAGTGCTCAGCCTTCTCTATGGTCCAACTCTCACATCTGTACATGACTACTGGAAAAACCATAACTTTGACTATATGGACCTCTGTTGGCAAAGTGATGTCTCTGCTTTTTAATATGCTATCTAGGTTTGTCATAGTTTTCCTTCCAAGGAGCAAGTGTCTTTTAATTTTATGGCTGCAGTCACTATCTGCAGTGATTTTGGAGCCCAAGGAAAATAAAGTCTGTCACTGTTTCCACTGTTTCCCCATCTATTTGCCATGAAGTGATGGGATAGGATGCCATGATCTTAGTTTTTGAATGTTGAGTTTTAAGCCAATTTTTTCACTATCCTCTTTCACCTTCATCAAGAAGTTCTTTAGTTCCTCTTCCCTTTCTTTCATGTAGAGGTACATGAAGTTGGATAAATAGTGCCAGGTCCCCTCAAAGAGAATTACTGGCCCATGAGAGGCACAGGCTAATGCCATCTACTGTGACCATGGGATCTAAATGTCACTTAAGTGCTACAGTCTTGGAGTATTTCCCTCCCCAAGACTTCCCAATGACCTGAGAATACATAGGGGACCCCCAGACCTTGTCAGTAAGTCTTGTGACCCCAAATGATCCTTGAGTTGCTCCTAGGATGTGAGAACTGGCAGCATGCCCCATGGGGAAGCAGAAGATGGTTGAGTCTAGGATCTGGGGCTGTGATTCGAGAGTTTGGAAAGGAGAGGTTCCCTGTCTAGATGGGGCATGCATGGAGTGGGCAGGAGATGCAGCAAAGGGCATGGTGGGAGTGAAAAGTAACTAGAGTCTTTCAGAACTGTGATTCCTTCTCCTCCTCCACCAAAAAGTTAACATCTGTTTTCTTTCTTTCTTTTTTTTCTTGAACTTCACATTATCCCTGAAAGATAGGCAGGATGAATGCTATGATGCTTATTTTAAGATTCTGGATTTGAAAGTATAGAACCATAAAACATAGTCAAAGATGAGGTGTGAGTCCTAGCAATGGTAGTAATATTGACCGCGAGCCAGGCTAAGAACGAGAATGTTTTACACCTGGACATGAAGTATTTGGGGATGGACCTGCCTCCACCGGATAAGTGAGGATTAGAAATCACTTTTCCATCAAACTCTGAGTTGGTGTCAGGAATATAGATTAATCGCTTCCATGGCTTAAATGTGAACGTCTCTTGGTTTGTTGAGATGGTCATTTACTCTTGCATCAGCCTTCCTTATTTTACATGACTCCCAATGCATATACATGCCCTTTCTGCTTTCTGTGTTTTAAGTGTCTGGCTGCAAGGAAGGATGCTTTTGTTAAGTAGAGCGTCGACCAGTACCAGTTGGCTCTAGGTCATGTGTTGAGCCTTAACTGCTCTATGAATACTTTCCTCTCTGATGGAAGGTGGCATGGGTGGGTGGCCAGTTGGAAGCTCCTCCTACCCTCCTTTAGACTGTGTACTTAATTCCTGAGACACTCTCCTTCCCCCAGGTATCCAAGAAGACAAGCTCAGGTGGTCACTTTTACCTGTGTATCAGAACCCTGCCCATGTTGACTCTCAACTCATGACCAATCAAGAGCTCTTCCTGTGCCCGGGTCCCCTAGGTAACAGGAGCCTCCACTTGAGAAGGACCACAGGAAAGAGAAGATCCACCTGCATGTCCCTCCCGTGCCTTTGTCTGCCATCCACCGCAGCCCTGGCGCCGCCCTCATCGTCCAAGCAGCCTTTTGCTTATTGCTCTGCTTGATCTAGAATACACAGCCATACACACGTAGGGCAGCCAGCAGCATGGCCGGATATAATATTAATTTCTTTTCTGGTTTATTTGTGAAGGAGTCAACCATATAAATCACCTGAAGCCGCTAAGACAGAAAGTGAAATCGCATCTTCAAATGGAGAACTGTAGTGTGTTACCATTAAAAACTAAGAAGAATTTGTGACCAATTTGAGGGTCTTAATGTGGGCATAGTTTTGTTAACATTGCTGTAGGTTATGTGAAATGCTCAGAAAGTTTTTCTCTCCCTCCGTTTTAGTGAAAAGCATTGGGTACCTCTCAGTGGCATATCGTTAGAAAGTCTGGTGTCTGCTGGACAGTCTCCTTGTAATGCCATTTTTCATGACTTGTTTAATTAACAACCATTTTTGACCTAGACTAGTTATAAAAGTGTTGCTATTCTCTCCTGCTAAATTATGTCTAATGAACATATTTGCATGTTATCAGATATAGCAATATATCATTTCAAATTTTGGCGTTTAAGCCTGCATCACTCAAAACAGCTTTTGTGGATTAGTAAGCAGGTGAAATCAAAAATCTCATTTCATATCTGACATTAATAACTTTCAGGGGGAATGAGCATTGGCATTTATGTCTGGACCAGAATCGAGCCCAATGTCCTAGAAACACAAGGGCAGCAGACAAACCTACTCACCAGATAGGAAAATAAATCATGCATAATGCAGAATTTCTACCTTACATGTTAATTAATGTGTGCAATCAATTACTGATGTTACAATATGAGAAAGAAACTGGTGGGGAATGGGGTAATAAAAATACCTATAGATTTATCTGCTTCTTTTTCTATTTAAACAAATAGTCTTCAAGCCTGTGAATGCTGTGTTGAGACATGCTCTGAATAATAAGCATCATAAAATCTAATCAGATTTATAAGAGGAATTGATTGTTGTGGCAGGAGGAGAGGGTGGAAAATAAGCTGAAATTTAAGTGTTAATTTTTATGCTAATCCACAGTGGCTTCATATGAAGCAATTTTGTTCTGTGCCACAAATATAAAATTGTCCCTTGCAGAGAAATGTCAGCTTGCTAGACCTGAAAGCAGTAATTTATTAGGTATGTTTCTATTAGTATGTGTCACAGTTGTTAGCAGGCTATACACACAATGGTGCTTCATACTTATCCTCCAAGTCTCAGAATGTTTCAGCTCAGTGGCTGGAACGCGGGGCATTAATACATTATCATATGCGGGGTGGTCTGTGCCCTGTGGACAAAAGGCTATTTAATACAATTTAATGTCATTCTGAGAAGAAGTGGAAAAATAAAGACGGGGAATAAAATGGCATCTGTGTGTTTCACAGTGCACTCATGCACAAACCCTCAGTTTAAGAGGGATGACATTTCTGCCAAGAAAAAGAATAAAACTGGGGCATTTTTTTTTTATAACCTGTTCCCCACTGCAGTATTTTCTAAATGCTATTAAGTGATCGATTTACACGGCCCCATGATGATGTCATCTATAAGAAGGGGAATGCAGATGACAGCAAAATGCTAGTGACAGTGACCTTGTTTCAGAATCCTTGGAACCCTGTCAGCTTTGCTTCCAGTATATGGTTTCAAAGAATGTACTTTTGGACAATATCTAGTTACTGGGTAGTGAATTAATAGAGTTAAGGGTTCTGATGCAATTCACATATAGGTCAATTACATGCGCCAACATCTGCTCTGTCACTATCATTTGCATATAGCATTCATATGTTAATGATGCCTCTTTTTACTCAAGTAATATATTTAAAAAACAAGATTTGCATATCAGTTTGGATCAGTATATTACAAGCAATTTATCATTTTCTCCTTCTTGTTATGATTTTAAGAACAGTATCTTGAGTGATGGCTGCTATATTTGAGCACGGCTCTGATTTATACAAGAAACCCTTCAGTGGGAAAGCTTCCATTCTAAAGCTGCTTAGAGCCTTATAAATCAATAATGACACAGATGGACTGGTGATAATCTATTTAGAATGCCTGATAGCAAATATTGTTGTACAGATGATTAGAGTGGTAACTGTTTTAGCAGAAAGCCTTTCTCTCTTTGTAAATGGTAAGTTTGAACAAAAAAGTGCTCACACATGGACTTCATGTCAGGAAATCTTCGTGCTGGGTCTGGATTGCAAAGGGGAAAACATGGGGGAAGAACAAAGAGACTTCCCGCTCCTGCCAATATAATCATATCATTCCCTGTTTCTTTAACAAAACAGGACCTCTTAATGGAATTGTGTCTTCAGGTGTAAATAGCATTAAAAGCTGCTTCTCCTCTCCTCTTTGCCCTGATACAGCGCAAGGAGTGAGAAAATAAAGTGGAGGTTGTCAGAAGTGGCAGCTGCTTGGAATCCTGATAAATATAAGCTTTTATTGATCTGATGAAAATGAAAGATCCCAGTGCTAGGCAGTATTTAGCTTCTTGTCTACAGCACGTCACCGGTGGCCTTGCATTGGGATAGATTTTCATTCTCGTACACCGGCTTTGATTTCATCTTTAACCTTTTCAGTTGAATTTCCTTGACCTCTGCATATTGCTGTGATTTGGTGAATTTGTTACATTTCACTTTACATCATTTCTTTCTATATTTCCTTTTGTGATAGGGAACTGGGACGCCCCTCTGGCAATCTGTCAGTGCCTGGATCAGCTGCATCCTTTCTGGGGTATTTTCTCACCAGACTGACGGTCCTTAAGACAAGTATGCAGTTAAGCTGCTAAGGTAAGTCTTACGATGTTGGAACTCTTTGCCCTGGACGCACATCATTTCCTCCTGCTTTGCTGTGCTGACCTAACACAAATCCCAGCCAAATGGCCCCTCTCCCTCTCCTTGGCCAGGGAGTTCCTCCCAGCCTCTGCCCCACCCAGGTAGGACTCCTCTACCTGCCCATAGCTCTGGGAGAGTCATAACTGGCAGGGCCATTCGCCATGGGGGAGGGATTCCTTAGTGCTTTGGGTGTGTTTGGGGATGGGTGGGGAGGGGGAACAAAAGAATCATGAAAAAATGTTATTTTCCTCTCTGTGGCTTAACTCCTTTCTCAAGTTTTCTTCTGGGATAAATGCAAGGCTTCAGTACGCAGTCCTGAGGTGCTGCTAACATATTCTGGTTCCAAGAAAGTGCTGCTGTTATTTTGAGTAGTTTTGATACAACCAAATCAAAGTGAAGATTTGAAATAGCTTTTCTGAAAGCCCAAGCTGAAGTCATAAATTATTCTGCACCATGATTCTTTCTGATAGTAAAACCATACCTCTTTGCCTGACATTGCTGAAATGTGGAAAAGTGAAAGTTAAAAATAAAATGAAACATTTAAATCTTGGCTGTTGAGAACCTCAGATAGACATCAAGGCCAGTCGATAAAGGCCCCTATCAATTAGGCTTCCACGGTTATCATCAGATTTGGTTTATTAGCAATTGCACAGGTGCAGGGTTCCGGTATTAAGATTGAGAAGGGCTAGGAAAAAATCTGGGGCAATACCGTAAAATGGGAAGTGAGGGGCTGGGGAGACAAGGTTGGCTCACTGGCAGGGCTGGGGCCGTAGAATCTCCTAGGAGGAGCTATCTGCAGCCAAAGGGTTGGAAGTTTTCCCTTCTTCTTCTTTTTTTGACCCCCTTTCTTTGAGTTAGAAAGTGTTGATTTCACACTGTGGTGCGTGTTTTCCGTCAGCTTCTTGGTGGGTGTATTCTGTGTGAAGAAAAGGAGCACCGAATCCCGGCGGTGGTAGCTTCCCCCAGCGGACGGCAGGCAGGCGGGCAGCGGCTCCGGGGCGCTCGAGCGCCCGGTCTGCTCTGGCGATGGAGGCGGCCGCGGGCTTCCCTAGCCTCCAGACTGAACTGTTTGGCTACTTCCCTCCTCAGCATAACGCAGGCAGAACAATTTTTGGTTTCATAGCTGTTTGGTTGGGAAAACAAGCCTGCGGTTGCCAGTAAGGTTTAGAATTTGCCTGCCAGATCAGGGAATGTCTGTGAAGACTATTTTCCCTCTTGGGAGGCAAAACACAGATGGGGGAGTTAGGAGTCTTACAATATTTAGCTGCTACGTTGATGATAGTGATTCTGCCGCCTGGATGCTCACAGTTTCTGAAGGCCCAGCTTAGTGTCACTGCCAAGGGCCTCAGGTAGGGGAAGGTGGTGGGTGGGGCTTCCCCCACCCCCCTCACCCAGTCCCACTGTGGTTGCTCTGGAACATTCCATGTTCTGTGGCTTTTGAGGTGGGCAAGCAGGCACTGCCAGAATGCTGCCTTTTCCCTTGACCCATGCCAGGATGAGAAGGGGCGCCCGAGGGCAGGAGCTGGAGTGACTTGGGCTTCTGTGAACGAGCCATGCCATCCTGCACGTGGCCCCTGAGACCCTATAGAGTAGGCGGAGGCACTGGGCTCACCAGTTTTCCTGCCACCAGGGCACGGGGTTTTGAGAAGCTGATCACTTGGTATACTCTGGACCTCACAGAAGATGAAGAGAGATGATGTGCTATTCTTGGGATTGGTCATGAGCAGGTAGGGAGAGTTTCCTTCATGGAAAATGTATGTCTTGGAATAATCTGGGGTCATGTGAACTGGAGTAGACTTAGAATTTTGCATCCAAGAGCAAATTCTGTGCTCCAGAGACCAAGAAAGGGGACAGGCTTTCACAACAATCAGAGGGCATGTGGGCATCTCCTTTCTTGCCTCTTGCTGGTTCCTCAGCACACAGGATTCTCAAACCCTGGAGCCTGAAATTATGATGAGCCGCTTGAGAAATTTCTGGACTTCTGGGGGTACTTGTTGGGGGAATCTTACTCCCATTCATCTCCACCAATGCCCTCCCCATATGCCCTTTGAAATAGACACTTGAATTTTTAAAGTCAGATACTATAAAAGTACAGCTTTGAGATGACCAAAGCACCATTACAAAGAAACCCTAAGCAATTGGAGAAGGCAATGGCACCCCACTCCAGTATTCTTGCCTGGAAAATCCCATGGACGGAGGAGCCTGGTAGGCTGCAGTCCATGGGGTTGCTAAGAGTTGGACACGACTGAGCAACTTCACTTTCACTTTTCACTTTCATGCATTCGGGAAGGAAATGGCAACCCACTCCAGTGTTCTTGCCTGCAGAATCCCAGGGATGGGGGAGCCTGGTGGGCTGCCGTCTATGGGGTCACAGAGTTGGGCACTACTGAAGCGACTTAGCAGCAGCAGCTAAGCAATCTAATGCTAACTGAATCCCTCATACACATCAGAAAATGATTTACTGCACAACATGGCTTTCCAGAGCGATCCCAGCAAGGAATGGAGGCAGAGCCTGGTGGTGTGGCCGTCCAACCTTCCACAGCTTTACCTTCAAAGACCCCATTCTCGGTCTTGAGGCCCAGCAACTTCTAGAAGGAACTGGCCCTCAGAGACCACAGGACCTTCTCTCCATCAGACACAGAATGGCTCCTGCTGTCCCTGAGGCACATTCAGGACCCTGGACTCAGGGTGCTGTCCCGAGGCAGCCCCGTGTCCTGGTACAGACGTGTGAGTCAACAGCCTTCCTGCAGCAGTGGTAATTACCTTAGTTAAATGCTGCAGGAGCGGTACTTTGGGAGCATAGAGGAGGGAGTGAATAATTGTAATTTCTGTGTGATAATGATGATAAGCCCTGCATATGTGTATGGGGCTTTGCGTCGTGTTTGATCTTCACCGGGAGCCCTCCAGGCTCATGGAGGTAAGGATCCCTGCAAACTCCTCGGTATGCAGCGATGAGACAGGAAAGTAAGATCCCAGTACTCTCATTTTGCCTGCGAGAAAAAGAAAATCAGAGATAATTTTAACTCCAGAGGGAAGGTAGAATGAACTAGAAGAGTTTCTTGGAGTTATCTTAATACTCATCAATTCCATTGCAGGTAGATGATCTTATTGGTTCCATTTTCCAGATGTGGAAACTGAGGTCAGAGAAGTTGAGTGGCTTCCCCCAGGCCCATGCAGCTGCTGGATGGCAAGGTGAAGGTTTGCTTGGGCTGCTTTCTGATCTTGGAACATGATCCCTTGGCTACAGAGCAGCCCTGGTTATAGTCTTGGACAAGACAGGGGCTAGGGCACAGTCAACAAGACAGCCATGGATAAGATGATGTCAGAGAGTGATACGTGCCACAAGGAAATAATGTTTGGGGTGACACGGGGAAGGGGTGCATCTGTACTTGGAGGGTGAGGGATGGCCCTCCTGAGGAAGGCACATTGGAAATGAGAGGTCTGAAGGACATGGGGGCGCCAGCCAGTGCAGGTCTGGAGGAAGAGCATTCCTGGCAGGGGGAGCAGCATGTGCAAAGGTCCTGTGGTGGGGAAGAAGCCAGTATGTGTGGGGGACAAAGTGGACACCATCAAGGCTGGAGCACATGAGCTCTGGGGAGAGGGTGGGTGGGTTGGAGGGCCTGGATAGACATGCCTTTGTAGACCATGACAAGGACTATTGCCTTTCTTTTACTTGTAAGCTGCTTTTAACCAGAGAGCATGTCTTGAGAAACCCCCTTTCCAGGTGTGGGAGTGCTCCTAGAGCCAGAATTCTGCGAGTGACTTGGACCAAGTCTTGGTGGGTTGTTTGCTGTGGCCTCAGTTTTCTACCAAGAGGGATGTCCTTGTGACTAGTGTAAAACTGGGAGTTAGGAATTTCAGGAACCATGGGTATAGGAAAAGTGGCCAGTCGCGTGGGGGCCACTGTCATCCATGACAGAGCCCTTTGGCTGCTCTTCTGGGCTTCCCAGGTGGCTCAGTGGTGAAGAATCTGCCTGCAGTGCAGAAGATGCACATCCAGTACCTGGGTCTTGAAGATCCCCTGGAGAAGGAAAGAGCAGCCCACTCCAGTATTCTTGCCTGGGAAATCCCATGGACAGAGGAGCCTGGGGGGCTACAGTCCATGGGGTCAAGAAAGAGTCAGACACGACTGAGCGACTAAACAACACCTGGACCCAGCTGAGCCCCCCACAGCTGTGGGCTTGGGCAGAGCTGCAAGTGGAAGTCTTTAGGGCTCCCTTTGACCTTTCCTAAGTCTGTGCAGGCCTCAGGGAGGTGTAAACATGCTCCATTCACTACCAGGAAGTGTTAACTCCAAACTGATAGCGATCACTTCTTTGTCAGTGCTGATTTGTGGGTCATCTAATAACATGTTGAATGAGTCTGAAGATTCTTGGTGGTTATGGATTAGGCATCTTTTCCCTTGGGTAGTACAGGTGCTATTGTTAAGCAGGACTCTGTTTAGAAATTCTAGGTAATTCCTAGATCCATAGAACCCTAGGGCTAGCAGAAACTTTTGCTATCAAAGGTACCTTTATTTTCTAGGTGAAGAGACTGAGGTCTTGAGAGGGCAAGGGATTTGTTCAAGACCACACAGCGAGCCATTGGCAGAGTCATTCTCACCTGGGCACAAAAGGCCATCCCTCAGGCAGTTCCAGACAGCTCCAGGGACCCTCTTAGCTGAAAGAAGGCACCAGCAGGGGGAAGGGCTGGTGTTCTGGTCACCTTGGGAGCTTGCACAGCTCCCAGGACAGTCCTAGCATGCTGTGAGTGGTCAGCAGTCATTTACTGATGTATTGATGGACTAACCCCTCACCTCTGCATATTGTATTTATTAGAATTTGTTGCAGGTTGGTTTCAGCAAAGGCAATAGATAGCAAATCCACATTTCTTTCCAAATTTTCTGGAATACAGGGATTGCAAAGCCCGAGGCCTGCCTAGTATGATTTATGTCAACACCCAGGACACAAAGAGGCCAGCACTCTGGTTTTAAGTTCCTGATACCTGTGCAGGTAACTTGAGGATGCCCCACAGATATTACAGTAGGCTTGTTTTAGGGATACAAGATGCTGAGGGTTTTGGAAGAAGGTGGTCAATGCTGAAGGCAGCCTGACCTCGGGAGGGCTTGGACTCTGCCTCAGAGTGTGTTGTCAGAAGGCACCTAGACAGGTTTTGGCCCAGCCTGGGAGTCTCTCTCTAGGGAGTTCTAAACCCGCCTTCAGGGTCCAGGTGAGAAATGCAGGAAGCTGGATGTGTGCCGAGTAGGTGGGGGAGAGCTGATCCCATTGCAGGGGGCCCTCAACTCTCATCAGCTGCACTTGGAAATGTGGGCTGAATTTTTCCCAGGTCTTCATAGTTTTTAAGGAAAAAAGTTTAAAAAAACGAGTTCTTTTCCTCCAATGTTGGTAACTTATGAAGTTAAAAAAAAAAAAAAACTTTTTTCAAACACAAGTGTTTCTGTGGACCAAGCAGAGCTCTGCTGAGCACAGGCTCATACAGAACAGCGGGCATGCGATGAGACCTGGCCAGAGCTGACCTGAGCTGCCCGCAGCACAGCCCAGGCTCCAGAAACGCAGGCAGTGGAAAAGGAAGGTGACATTTGCAGCCCCAGGCCTCACTCTTCTGCGTTCTCTCCCTGTGGAGAGACCTGGGAGGTCCCTGGTTACATGGGGTGGGCTGATGCCGGCAAGAGGTGCAGCAATGAGAACACCCACCTTCTGGGAAAGGTGATCCGGATCCCCGTCTGCAGGCCTCCCCATCCCACCCGACTCTGTGTCTCCCCAGCACCTGGGTTGTAGGGTGCCTGCCCATGTCTGATATGGGGACAGGATGATGCATGGCATGGCATTCCGCCCCCAGGGAGCGGGTGGTAGGATGACCCCTCCTCACGCCAGTTGTGGGGCTGCGTGGGCACACGCCGTGGCTCCCTCAGAGTCCTTATTTAGTCCTCATGCATGGCCGATCCACTCAGTCTGCTCACTTGTGTTTGAAATGGGGTGGTCCTGACGCTGTACCTAGCTGACCGGAAACTCTGGCTGCCACTGGACATGGCTGGCCTGTGTTGACCTTGGGAAGAAGTGCAAGAAGATTCTTTCTATCCTGAGAGGTTACCTGGGATGGGAGAGAAATGGCAAGGCTACTTGGCCCACCCAGGGCCTGTCCTGGTCCCATGACTCTGCTCTATCCTGCAAAGATTGCCCAGGTCCTCAGCTCCCTGAGAGGCTAGCGGGTGGGCCAATATCCCCTGCAATGGGGGAAGATCTGTACATCTGCCTGTGGTGGCTCCATCAGGATGCTGTACTCCGGGACTGTCTGTGTGCTGGGAAGGGGTCGCTGGTCTCTGGGCCTCACTTCCTGTTGGTCCTGTCTGGCTCCCACTCATCCTCGTACACTCCCTTCACTCGTCCACATGCAACATGGAGTTTCTGTGTGTGTAATATTATTTGTTTTTATTTCTGTAATCCCTTTATTGTTTGCACAACTGCTGTCAGACTGTTGCCTGAAAGTATCACAGGATAATTGCAGAACGCCTGCATAAGTAATTTCTTATGAAATCGGGCCTTGTCTGCATATAAAATTGTTTGTCGTTGCCGCATACATGGACTTCATTATATCCAGGCTGTTTACCGGGCTCGCACCTTCCCCACAGGCCCCGGCAACGAGAGGGCCTGACACTGGGAAATAATGAAATACTATCGTTATTCTCTTTGGTCATATGACATTGCTGGAGGGTGACAGTCAGTCCGAGGTGATCATGGTCAGAGAGAGCCTGGCCCTGGAAAGGAAGGGGACCCGGGTCTGGCTTTCCCTGGGCGGCTGCTGGGGAGGCCAGTGGCTAATCCGTCTGAGCCAGGCATTTCTTCTGACCACATTTCTGTGATATTAATGGTGTGTGGTAGTGAAAGAAATGTGTTTTATTCTCGAGTCTAACCCTGCTGTTATCAAAGTAACTTCCAGCTTATTAGCGACAAAGGACTTTTCTCCTCTCTGCTGCCCTGTTCGCCAGGGCTTCCTGAATTAAACTGCTGTTTCCTGTCCTTTATATGCATGACCACATCTGGGGAGCCTGCTCACAGCCCCGTTGCTTAATAACAATCACCTTCCCTTTCAGTCTCTGTTGATTGTTTCTAATTCACTCTGACAGATAGTGCCTGACAACTTGCCGGCTTTTCCCTCCCTCCGTGACCTGAAGTTACTCACAGCACTTATATAGTCTGTCATTTTTAATATTTGATTTCATTTTAAGTTATGTGTTTTACTGAGAAGATGAAACCAAAAAAGGGGACTTGTAATGGAACATAAATTTAACCCTTCTTGCCATCCGGCAGCAGCCTGAGCCGCCCTCCCTGGCGTCTGGGTGACGTTTCTCCTTCCTTCTGATTCTCCTGCTGCTGATGGGTTTTCTTTTCTTCTTTCTCTCTCCCTCTCTCTTTTTTTTTCTTTCTTTCTTTCATATCTGAAAACAAAAGCTTCATGTTGTATTCTTTCCCTCTAATGGCGCTTGATTAGTTTATGGAGCTAATAATGGCATTTTCTGCTCTGCAACCAGGTTACAATAGAAAGACCTTTGGGGAGGATTTCCTCTGGGAGGAGGGAGTCAGGGGAGAGGCCTAGTGAAGTCAAAATGATCCGTGTCAATTAAGGTTCAGAACGTGATTTTGATCTTTTTCTGCATTTCTTCTTTTTGTGCCAGCTCATGGGACAGAGAAGGGCCGCTCTCCCTGGGTTTGGGACGAGCCCTTTGAGTGAGCCCTTCCCCAGGGTGGGAACCAGGCTGAGGCTGGACACACATCTCCTTCTGCCTCTTCCCTCTGAATCTGCCCGGCCAGTGGCCTTGCAGGACAGGCGTCCTCGTGGGGGCGGGCGGCCCACGTCACCTCAGGGTCCACTCTGCCATGACTTGGCCTTTGTTTGCCACCAGACAAAGCCTCCTGTGTCCCTCTTGGCCCTTCAGAGGTTGAGAGCTGTGAGGCTATGCATTAGGTCAGCTTTGCAAATAGACACCACAAAAATTAAAAAAAAAAAAAAAAAGTGGCATGTTAACCCAATGTGCCTCACTTGTTTCTGCTGGCCTTCTGTGGATGTTGGTCTGTCCACACAGTGTGGCTTGGGCGGCTGAAGAAGTGCAGAAAGAAGGATCTGGGTTGGGGCTCAGTTCAGAAAAGTTCAAGTTCACTGTTGCCCATCCTGGTCTCCCCATGACCACAGCGTATCCCAGGTATGTGAGCTGCCAAGCTCAGGAGGGCCCTGGAGCCTAGTGTTCTCCTGACTCCTGCGGAGCAGAGAGGTGCTTGTCCTGAAAGCCAGGCAGGCAGGTATCCAGGGCGCTCTGGTAAAGGTGGTCTGCAGGGAGTACTGGGCTTGGCCCAGAGAAGCAGAGACTGCAGGTAGGCCCAGATCTACTGCCCTCGGGAAGATGTTCCAGCTGCTTCCCTGCTGCTTCTGAGTCCAGGCCTGCAGAACGAGGTCCTGGGTGGGCCGGCCATGTCCATCTTGCCCCGGCTACTCCCAGGACTCTTTTAGCGGGAAGTTTTCTTCACCAAGCCTGCCCTTTCTAGAACCTGGGTTCTCCCTCTCTCTCTCTGGGCACTGGAGTAAACTGAGGAAAAGGCTGCTTTCTAAGGGGGACATTTTTCCTTTCTGTAGTCCCAAGCATCCCATCACTGGTTCTTTTTCTTCCTTCTGAAAAGGGTGAAAAAAGTCGAGAATAGTTATTTATTTTGATGGGTTTTCATTGTTGCTGGTATTGTCTTTGTTTTAAGGTATTCTGATTAAAATTAAAAAGAAGATTCTCCACAAAAAGTAGAATGAACACAAACCTTTTAACTTTACGTAAGAATTAAATATCTGTATACATAATGGTGTGTTATCAGTAACAAAGGGACAAAAATGAATTTTCTCTTTCACTGACTCAGATGGTCTTTATTGTGCGAGGTATAGGCCATGTGGTAGAGAAAGGGCAGGTGGTGGAAAGTCTTGTTTTTCCTTCTGTATCTCCCCATATTTGTAACCTATGGGAGACCAGGGGTGTGTGTGTGTGTATTTGTGCGTGTGTGTGTGTGTGTGTGTGTGTGTGTGTGTGTATGACATCAATTGTCAGGGAGTGGTGCTGGCTCTCATAGTCTGGGATGATCTTCACAATGGCTCCATCTTAGTGAAGTTGGGCTAAAAGGATCCAGGGGCTTGAAGAAAGATACACAGGCCAAGATACACTGCCCTTTCTGCTTTTAGGAGGGCAGTTGAAATAGAATTTTAAAATAAGTTCTGTATTTGAGGTTTAACCTTCAGCAAGGCCAAATTATGCTTTCATTCCCCTTAAAATGTACTCTTTGGCCATTATTGGTTCTTGTTTTAGAGTCAGAGAGAAATAGGGGGTTGAAATCAACTAAAAACTTGGTTTGGTCTTGGTGCCTCCACAGGCCATCTATTACCTGGTGAGGTTGGGGCTGCGGTGGAGGAGAAACCTTCAGAGTCCAGTTTTCTGGGAAGCTGGCCTACGGGCAGGTGTGGATTTGGGCCTGGAGGGTCCTCAAGCTCACTGCTTCCCCAGGAGGCAGCTCTGTTCAGGGCTGCAAGTTAGCAGGGGTCCAGGCCCGTCCCCGAGAATTCACTGACACTGGTCCTAAAGGGAGGTAAGGAGTGTGATCCTTCAGTACAGTTGACAGAATGCAAGAGCCCTGCCGCCATCCTAAGCAACCTGTGGGCACAAATACAGAGCAGAGAGGTTGCACAGGATGCCAGTCACGAAGGGCATGTGGCCTGGGACACCTCAGAGATTAAAGAGAGAGCCGTGCATCCAGACTCAGGAAGAGACCAGTTGATCAAAGCAATAGGAATAAGATGCTGGCCAGCGATAAGGGGAGCTAATGATGGCTGTGGGCCTTCTCTATGCTCAGCACTGCGCATCATTTTAGGAAAGGAAAACCAAACCCTTCTTGTGGCTCAGGAGGAGCTTCATGGAGAAGCTGGCGCTTCTTGGGGACCAAGAAGATTTTCATAAGCTGAGGCAAGGGGAAGACCAGAGAGAAGTTATTTGCAGAAGGTGGGGACTTGCCAGATGCATTTGGAGCTGGGGGAGGGACGTACCCTGAGGGGCTAAGGTGACCATTCCAGGTGGTGGGCAGGAAAGGGGGAGATGTGGGAAAACTGGGGGTGGGCTTGGTGTTGGGGTGACAAATAACCTTGTTTTGTTGGGACTTGGGATGTAAGTCAGTGTGAGTGAAGGTGTGGGTCAGAGCCCAAGGTGAAGGCTGCCTGCCGGGTAAGAGTATTCACGATGAGCCGGGACACACTGCAGAAATGGGGGTGGGGAAGACCATTTGCACTATGATACTGGCTTGGGGCAGTGGGCATGGGAGTAGGAAGAAAGCGTAGAACGGGATGCTGCCCTTCTCTTAGTTGGGGCTCACAGTGACCTCAGAGAGGAAGCACCCCAGTGACAGCTCTGGGGTGGGTGTCCAGGCTGCCTGGCCCGCTCTGGGGCTCAGCTATAGGTACGTTGCTCACGTCTCAAGCCAGAGCCGAGAACTGTGCACAGCACGCTGGCCTTTAAAAAATAATAAAAAGGGATTGCCCTTTAACCTGCCCCCTCCCCCTACACACTTTGTATTCATCAGGGTCATCCTCATTTTTCTTTTCATATGTATACAAAAGATGCACTTAGGGTTACACAAGGGGTATATGCCAATGTCGAGAGCAGATGAGAACAATGGAACAATTAGCAGATTCATCAGTTCTTCTGCTTATACTTCAATTCCAAGAGTGAAATGTTAGTTTGTTCAACTCTCTGCTTTACGCCTTGATCACAGTGTGAAAGTGTTGACTAAGCTTAGCTTCCTGGTCGGAGGGTCGAGACCCATGGCTTTTAAACATGCTTATATGAAATCCAAACATTCATGGCCACTGGTGATCTTGAAATCAAGGCACAACTTATAAAATGAACACATAATTATCTTGTTTATTCAGGGTATAAATAGAGTTCATGCATTTAAAAATTTTTCTTCCTGATAAGGACTTTAGCCAGCATTTGGTCTTTAGATAGCCTGTCTCCCTGGTGAGCTCTCTCTCTCTCCTTCCCTGCCCCCTTCCTTCTTCCCTCCCTGCCCCTTCCCTACCCTTCTCCCTCTGTTTCCCCCTCCCCTCCATCCCTCCCTCTCCCTCCCCTGCCCTCCTTTCTCTCTTTCCTTGCTTCCTTCCCCTCCTTTCCTCCTTCTCTTTCTCCTTCAGAAGGGGGGTGACTTATTGGAGCTGCTGTGGCTGCCCCTGGCAGAGGCAGGGCCATGATTTCTTTCTTGGAGTCCCTCCTGCTTCCCTCACAGCTTTTGGCAGAACAGGGATGGGTGCCCAGGGCCAGCCTGGTGTGCTTGGGTACATCCTTGCCACTTCCACAAATCCAGGCAAGGGCTGTGAAGCCCACACCTGCCTGTGACAGCCCAGCTGGGGACCAGCTCCAGAGAGCAAGGATGCCTGTGAATGAAACCTTCCCAGACCCTCCCTGGTGGGGGTCGGGGGCACAGTTTATGCTCAGAACGACTCCTTACTTCTAAGTCTGTCACTTTCATCTTGCACACATCTCCTTTTTCGATTTTTACCATACTGAGTACCACATACTCCTAGACTTAATATTTTTTTGACACACTTCTTTTAATTAAATATATTTAGCTCTGTCCTAAATAATAATATCTATGAAGTTTCTGGTCTAATGTGTCCATTACATGTTTTCTCATATCAAATAATAAAATAATTATTTAAGTATTAATTGTTTTTGAAAGAGCAGAGGGTTTTTTTGGTTATCACTTAAAATCATCTTGTGCGTCGGCACGCAAGCCTCTCGGGATCAGCAAGTCGCCCTATTGGAAGGTTTACACCCAGCCACGTTCCTAGGATTTAGTTCAAGTTACTCCATGAAACCACTGCCTTCCCAGTTCCCAGCCCCTCCAGCAAATCCTCCTGACTCCTCTTTCTCATGACCATGACCTCAGAATCCCTGATTGTCATTTACATACGTGCTGGTCACATCTGACAATGCTGGGAGCAGTTGTTGGGCCATGCTTTCTGACTTTTTGAAGGCTAAAGAGTCTCATCAATTGAGCTAGCTGTCTTCCAGTTTGTCAGTTTAGTCTGTTTATCTGTGGATGTGTATATCTCTCTACCTATCCATCCATCCATCCGTCCATCCATCCATCCTATCCACTGTCCCTCTCTGTCCCCCTCTGTGTATCTGTCACCTGTGATCTATCAACTGATCCATTCATTCATCTATCTATCCACTTATCTTCTAATCTACCTCCCACTTTCTTTCATCCTCCTTGATGAGTCAGGCACTAATTTAGGCCCTGGGAATATAGCAGAGAGCAAAACAAAGTCCCTGCCCTCATGAAGTAGATACTCTAGTTGGAGAAGGCAGACAGTGAATCAATAGATGAAGAAACCAGAAGCTGATCTCTAGGGACATGTGCCACACAGAGTACTGAGACGGGGGATATGCAGCAAAGAGACCAGGACAAGCTGAGGCTGAGGGATCAGGGGGGCCCCTCTGGGATGGCGACGTTGGGTCCAGGCTCTGAAGGGCAAGGCAGAGCCCTGCCAAGACGGGGCAACACCTGGACAGAGGGCAGAGCTCATGTAAAGGCTGTGAGGCAGGGCAGGCTTGATGACTAAGGGGCAGGGAGGAAATTCAGATAGAAGGAAGCAACTGTATTCGATTCCAACTTTGATAAGTTTTTCATTTCTCACTTCCTAGGGGCTATAGTCCCTTTTCTATGTCCCTCAGCTCTGAAAGCCGTCGTGTCAAATCCCTTCTGCTGGGAGCTTTGGAAGCAGGGCCGTGTTGTCCCCTGCAGGCTTGGAGGGCTGGAGGGGAGAACACCATGATGAGGCACCCGCTGACATGCTAATATTTCATTTTAATCTTGAGTGCCAGGTTACTTTCCAAATGAAGTGTCTCAGGCAAAGCTCTAACTTACATGAAATAAAAGAGTTTAATGCTAATTAAATATCATCTGACTACTAAAGCCATATTTATTGATGGTCTAAAAGAACATCATCTAGGTGGGTGGACTGGGAACACGCCTCTGCTAGAAATGCACCTTCGAGTCCTGGGGCTCTTGCATTTCAGGCTCACACACTCCATGCCTGGCAAAGCGTGTGGGGCTGGGACCCGGAGAAGCCCCTGCAGCTTTCTCTGCTGGGTACAGAGATCAGTGCCTTTAATGTGAATTTGGTTCATGAGGTCTGGGGCTGAGGGGCAAAGCTGCTCGTTTTTAACCAGGTCCCAGGAAGTGCTGATGATGCTGGTCCAGCTGCACGGTGAGTAGGAGGGTCTAGAACAGACCAGGGTAAGCTGGCTCTGACCCAGGCTCCTGCACCACTGCTTACAGGCAGTGACAGCCCTGTGGGCAGTCTCGCCACCCCACCCCGCCATCTCTCCCTCCTCCTATCTTTAGCCCAGACCTTCCTCGTCCTCTTGCCTGTCCCAGCCTCACTGTCACTGTCCCCAGGTTAAGAATGGGGTGATTCCTTCTGGTTGTTAAAGTCTTCATGCAGGGCCTGGCCCAATTTTCTACCATTTGCTTAGTCTTTGGTTATCTGATCTTTGCTCCTGATTGTCTCACCCAGACTTGTAAGAGTTTGGGGCAGCTCAAGGACAGAGCCTCTGTTCCAGTTGCCTGCTTCGGTGCCTCTGGGATTGGCTTGTTCTTCTCCTGATGGCAGGGAGAAGGGTGTACTTCCTGACCCTCTGCAAACAGGGACTCACATAGGGCAGAACTGGCTTCAGCAGCCATGTGTTGGTTGAGCTTGGTGGATGGGGCCTCGAACATGAGGTCACATTCTCCTGTCTGCCTTCCAGCTACACTTAGGGGAGGCTTCTCTGGATTGTGTCTTCCTGCTTCTCTCATCAGCAGCCTTTGAATGCTGGGTGTAGACTCAGTTCAGTTCAGTTGCTCAGTCATGTCCAACTCTTTGCGACCCCATGAATCGCAGCATGCCAGGCCTCCCTGTCCATCACCATGTCCCGGAGCTCACTCAAACTCACGTCCGTCGAGTCGGTGATGCCATCCAGCCATCTCATCCTCGGTCGTCCCCTTCTCCTCCTGCCCCCAATCCCTCCCAGCATCAGAGTCTTTTCCAGTGAGTCAACTCTTCGCATGAGGTGGCCAAAGTACTAGAGTTTCAGCTTCAGCATCATTGCTTCCAACGAACACCCAGGACTGATCTCCTTGAGAATGGACTGGTTGGATCTCCTTGCAGTCCCTGGGACTCTCAAGAGTCGTCTCCAACACCACAGTTCAAAGCATCAATTCTTCAGCATTCAGCTTTCTTCACAGTCCAACTCTCACACCCATACATGACCACTGGAAAAACCAGAGCCTTGATTAGACGGACCTTTGTTAGTTGGTGTAGACTAGGGATTCCTAGCTCTAATGCTGCTGGGGTGAGAGCATTCCCGCTGATGAACATGGGGTGACCACTTGGAGAGGCACACTAGGGTGGTTGCCCATGACAGTGGGACCGGTGTTGCTAGGCCTTTGAATTTTTCCAAAGAGGTCAGAAATCTGGATTTTCATATGGAACTCAGCCAGTTTTTACAAGTTTAAAGCCTTTACATGATTTTCTTAAGTCATCATGTAAGCCAAACTGAGCATATGTGTCCCTGGATTTTAGCAAGGAGTCCTCAGAATGCAGTCAGCCTCTGGTGGTCACCAGCTCTGGGGGTGATTCCATGGATCCTGCTGGGAGAAGCCAGGGGATCTGAAGGAGGCGGCCTGGTTGAAGCTGGCTCCTCAGCAGCTCACCTTGCCTGGGGAAGGGGAGTCGGGTGGAAAGGGTTCTGAAGACCCACTCAGAAATCCATTCTGCAAGACTGGCCCTGATGTGGCTTTCAGGCCTCGGGAAAACTCATTCTTCTATATCAGCTTGTCTGCCTCCACCTATAATTAGCATCTGAAATTTCTAAATGAACTGCCTAATCAAGTAAATTTAGCAAACTTATTGTGAAGTGCTACCAAGTCCTCTCCCTCCAACTGTCCACATGGACGCCCACACCACCTTGCTTGCCTATGCTGCTTGCAACTGAAGCCATTTACGTGCACAGTCTGGCAGCCCCGCAGAAAGTCCATTTATGTGACCTGTAATGAGTTTATTAGTGTTTCACTGCCTTGTTGCTATTAAGTTTTATCAGTTTCAGCTTCAAGAGCACAAGGTTAAATTTTCAATAGAGTTTTCGCAAAGTTTAAGTGGGATTAAGATTGTTAAAAATGGGTCCAAATGGTGGGCCCATGTATTTAGTTTCAAGATATTATTTCTGCCCACTCTGGGATTTTGATCTCTTATTTATAAACATAACACTTTTCTGATGTTCAGAATGGCAGCACAGGGCTTGCATTTTATTTTTTCCCTCTACACATGTATGTGTTAAATGCAGAGGGTCAACTGAAGCTGTAGCAAGTGACTGAGCAGCCCTATATTTTGGGATCCCTGTCCCAGGGTGCAGTTGGGACTGGCTGTCATTTTGACATAGTAAATAAACATCATAATGGAGGAGGGAAAGTTCTCCAACAAATTGCAGAAGGATGAATTATGGTATTATTATCTTCCAGTACCATAGGACAAGCAAGTTCCCCTATGAAGATATGTGCATGTATAATTGAATATTATTTACCTGGATCCTGTCTGTAATTCTTGAGCAATTTTTTTTTAGGAAAAACCAATTCAGGAGTTTCTTCAGTGGCTGCAATTAGAATAAAGTGGTTCCACTTTTAGGTAAGAGAGGAAAAAAAAAAGAACAGTAATAGGCTGAGCAGCTATTATGGAAAGTTTATTATTATTGGTATATAAGCTAGCTGGGGGCTTAAGCACAGAGCAGTTGGATAATTTAGCTAGCTCCTGGATCCAATTAAAAAAATCTATGTTGTGTCCACAGTGGGGGGATGGCCATAGCTGAGAAAGCACTCTGTCGTAGATGGTGACACACCTGTGGCATTCTCTGGGTTCTATGCAGTTTGGGATGTAGAATGCTCTAAATCCTCTCATTACTGCCTTCTAGAAGACAGACACTTCAAGCGGTTCTCCATTTATCTGAGATTACTATTTAAACTCGTTAAAAAGCAACTCTGGCTTGTTCACTCAATTGGCTGTGGGGAAGATTTCGTGTTCTTGAGCAACAGTGTGGCTTTGATTAGTGGAGTGCTATACTTTTAGGGGAGACCTTTTCTAACTTAATTTATGACCCTGGTTGATGGCGTCTGTGCTGGGGCATTACGTATTTCCCCAACTATTGTACCTGGTGTCAATAAAGGCGCATTTAGGGAAATCTGAAATAAAACTCCAGGGTGTTTTTGTTCTTTGGGGAAGCAATGCACCATAAACATTTTGGGCTTGAGCCAACAGCTTTCCCTGACCGTGATTGCAAATTACTGTAGTATGTATAGATTGCTGGTGGAACACTATTTGAGGAAACCTGTATTTTATAGAATGTCACTTTTATGCACAATCCAGGCAAAAGGGGGAAAAAATGAATTTAGCCAGCAGACAGTATTCTTTTGAATGAGGATTATGAAAAAATATTTACCAAAAAGCAAGCTCTAAATATGGCTTTTTATTTAATCATTATTACATCAATCATCAATATCAATACTTAATAGCAACCTGATAATGTACCCAGTAGGTGAAACAGCTATTAAAAAGTGTAAAAAATGATTAATCAGGTGCAGGGGATATTAATGCTCTCCAATTATTTAATGATAAGTACATATTTTTGAAAGTGTTTGTTTTTAATAATCGACTGTAATATTAGTTTGCAAAAATGTAATTGCTTCTTAATTTTGCATCTTAGCTTCTTTGTGCTGGGTACAAAGGTAGTATATTTCTGTAGTTATTGTTTGCAGCACTCCGTGTAAAAATCACGTTCATTTCAAGAAGCTGTTATGGTATTGATTCTGGTAAAGACTTCCATTAACTGACCAATCTAAATCTCATAAGTGATGTCAGGATAGTTATGCATTTGCTTGGTTCAAGTATTCAGCCATTATGTTAGAATGCAGGCAGTGTCTGAATATGGCTGTTAAATTATTTCTAAATACCGAACCAGAACAGCTTAACAGTTCTGCAGTTTGAGACTGACACAAAAATGACAATCTGCCACCTCTTTGTTTTTTAAATATTAACGTTGTATTGGGATAGTATTTTTGGAGTAAAAACCTGTGGCACGAGAGGATAAGTGACATAAACAAAGGCAGCTGGGCTTCATGAAATAATGGAACAATAAGGCCCTCGCAGCCGTTCTCATCACTCCAGTATGTTAATTAGCATTCTGTTGTGGCCGCAACACTGAAAACATGTAATCTGTATTGGTGTACAGTACAGCTGTGAACACACATTCTTTTTGTGAGTCCCTGGAGTTAGCCTTGCCATTGGCATATGCGTTTGGGCCAAAAGTCAAGCCATCACCACTAAAATAGCACACTATAGCAGCAAAATGTCATTTGTCTTTTCTTATTTTTTTCCTCCCCTCAATGCCACATGCTATCCAGTGATGTAATCCAGTATCACTGCATCTGCCTCCCTGCTCTATTTTTGCAGGAGGGTATCTGGGGGTTGGGATGCCAGCAAGCAGGAGGATTTCAAAGGCAAGTGGTCCCATAAGGGTCAAATTAAAAAATCAATTCTTTCTTTTTGCAATATTTGTCTAAAAATATTTTTTTAAAAGTCTATAGATTTTTAAGTGTCAGGGGCCCAGAATCTGCTGCTTGTTTCCCTGCAGGAAGGGGGAGGAACTAATTCGTAAAGGAAAA
Organism: Nanger dama; assembly: GCA_917880005.1. Classification (NCBI taxonomy): domain Eukaryota; kingdom Metazoa; phylum Chordata; class Mammalia; order Artiodactyla; family Bovidae; genus Nanger; species Nanger dama. Next base: position 40,495,072 of record CAKJTW010000012.1, read on the forward strand.
AAGTCTCAGTAAATTTTGCCCTTATTTAATCATCTATATTTTAAACCTGATTCACAGTCCTTCATGCATGTAATACCCACTTTGGGGGTGGGGGGGTGGGGTTCTTCCCATTTCAGAGCTGAGGAAACTGAGGCTGAAGCATGGCCCAAAGATAGACTCTAATTGCAGGCCCTTTCTGACTTCTGTTTGCACACAGACAATGGATGGCTCCAGAGTGAAAAATGATTGGTCATTTTGAGGCAGAGGGGTTAGTATCAGTGAGTAGAGCCAGCCAGTGGCTGGCAGCAGTAACTAGGGCCTTCAGAGGCAGGACTGAGACAGACCCCTCTTGGGTGATCTTCGGCTCACGTGTGGTTGTCTGGGAGCTGCCCCTGGTACTGCCAGGACATGACCCTGGGTTCTTTCTGATGCCAGCTTTGGAGGCAGGAAAAGACAATTTCAGTGTTGTTGTCATGGGAGCTGGACTAAGTGGCCAAAACCTGCTTGGATTTTTACCTGATAGAGTTTGGCTTGAAAAGTGAAAATGGTTCCATTTGAATTTTCCCTGGTTTCAAAGTAATTCAGCTTTCTTTGTGCAAGTATATGTACAGTCTCCCCAGCACAAGACACTTAAACACACACACTCACACACTCAAACACACATACTCTTGTTCATGCAGTGCATATCCCTTCACAAAATATTTTTGAACCAAAAATTACATTTTCTAGCACTTTAAATGTATTATAAATTCAAATAGAGACTATCCAGTTGTTAAAACTTTTCCTACATTTCAGACTAATTTTATCCACCCCCTGCTCCATCACCATCTGATCTGACTATACCAAAAGAGATTTTAAATAGGAAAAAAAAAAAAACCAACACCAAAACCAAACCAAAAAAATTAAACCCTCAAATGCCCCATCTGGCTCTAAAGTAACTTTCAGACTCTGTGGGCAAAGCTTCTTCTTGTCTCTTTCTGAAAAACGAGAATGAATACTCTGCTCCAGATTTTTCTTTTAATCTGCCTCAAACTTGATTGAAAAATTACCCCCATCCCACAAAGAAAACATAGCATCTGGGCCACTATGCTGATCCAATTTGGTTCTGCTTTTGGAATGTGGAGGAATCAAATGGTCTGGCGTTAAGGTGGCTTGAGTGAGTGTCCACCTGGGAGCAGATGAGGTTAAAGGTTAATAGCACTTGTTTCTTTCTTTTTTTTTTTTAATTCCAGCAGAAGAGAACTCTTTTCCACCTGGCTGGCCCCTGTACCGAGCCCCATGTCCAACTCCACAGTCTCAGAGACGCCTCAGTTGGTGTCTTTGCTCAGACTTACCTGACTGAGGTCAGGCAGGGCTGACTCTAAGATTTTAGGTCTGTTTCTCTTTTCCTAGAAATTCACCCCATCCCCCCCCCACCCCCCACCCCCCGTTAATGGCTCTTTAAATATTGAAATGCCTGGAAAAACAAAACAAAATAAAATAAAACGCAGGCTGTCAAAGAGATAAGAACAACAACAACAATGTTGGTATCTTTTAGAATTTGTCTTCCAAGTGGTAAAAGTATATAATTAATAGGAGAATTTTCCTCCAGATGTGGCTATACTATAATAGAGCCTTATAAATGCTACAGAAAGAAAAATTGCTTGGAACGAAGGCTTCCTCAATGAGAGCACACCTGGGTCTGACAAAGATTGCATTTAGGGACTGCTGTGCTATCACAAGGCAGAGAAAGACCAAGTCTCCGGGAGCAGCTGGAGAGAAAGCCCCGGCAAATCTGCATGCAAATAGCAGCACATTGTTAACTTAATCAGATGCCGAGGAAAAGATGTGCCAGAACCGCGAGGATGATCTACACTAACGGAGGGAGAGCGGCCTGGGCTGCCACGGGCATGGGCGAGGATGGGCCTAGGGCAAGGTGCGGCCCGCTGGCCCAGCCCACCCACCGCCGGCCTGTTTGTCCTGGTCTGCAGTCAATTTATCACAGAATGCTTGATTCGCTCTTTGAAAAGATAGAAATGATGGAGTATATTTCAATTGGAAGGCAGCTTTTATTTTTTATGGTGATATAGGGCAATTTCGCCTGACTCCATAACTCCAATTAAAAAAATATTTCTGCTTAAATATCTGGGTGCATGAAGATACAAAATACTGTCCTTGAGTGTGTAAAGAAAAAGATCTTTTCACTTGAAAAAACAAATGCTCTCTACAGAGTGAAGTGCTGAGTGTATATTGTACCTTAAGAAGTGGAGACACCTGTTATTTACGTTTTATATTAATATTAATGGACATATATATATTTAAAATCTCCTCCATCTTTTAGTCTAGCACCGTAAAAAATAAAAAGTAATACTATTTATCACCCACAGCTTAATAGTGCCTTAGTTGTTTACTGCCATCGCACTAATTGCTCTGTACTAATGTGTTTTTCTGTGATATCCAGTAGTGCTAAGAGAACAGAGATCCATAACCAATTAAATATAGTGTTTTTATGTTAAAAATATATCTGGTGAGACTTGAAGGAAACAGAAGCCGCCCTTAAGAAAGGCACGTTGGCACCGGCTCGGGGCCCAGCAGAAGGTGCCCGCGTTGCTTCTCTTGCGCAAAGACAAAGGGGGATCATTTTTTTGGCAAGAAAACAAACCCGAGGAAAACACAACAAACTGAGGGTTTCTTTTTTTCCCCCTCCTGCAACTCCTGGAGCTGCTTCTGTGCTGTCTCTTCCAGTGAGGGAGAGTTTGTCTCGGGAGGGAGAAAGGGGGAGCGGGCAGGAGCAGGGCTGGTCCCGGGCCGTTCTGGGGCCTGGTGCCCGGTGCCCGTGAGCCGGAAGGGCGCCGGGTCTGGCGCAGGCAGCCCGGGCAGAGGGCTCACCGGGGAGCGTTTGTTGTCGGTTGCAGACCGAGCGAAGCGCCGCGGAGTTCGGGCCGCGCGGGCTGGGCGGGAGGAAGGTGAGGGGAAACAGGACGGATCACAATTTCCAAAGAAGGTGGGAGTGACCAAGGCACGCCGGAGGCCGCCGCCGCCGCCGCCGGGGCCCGCGCTGTTTCCTGGCGAAATCGCGCGTCGGGGACGGAAACCGGCTACAGGGCAGCCCGCCGCCCGTGTTCGTTGGCGGCGCGCCCGGTGGTGCGGCAGCCCGGGGCCGAGCGCTGCCCCCCGCCGGCCCGCCGCCTGCCAGCCGGCCGGGCCCCGCCGAGCGCCGCACTTCACCTTACGGAGGGGAGATAATGAGATCAATTAGAGGCGCCGTCACTGCGCCGAGACAGCTGCTGGCGCATAGTAATCACCGGCGGGCCGGTGCGCGGGGGCGCCCGCTACCGCTACCTGCGCAGGGCACCAGCGCGCGCCGGCCGCCCGGGCCCACCCTCGGGCTCCAGCCCCGCCGGGGCCTGCAACCTGCTCGCCTTCTCTTCGAGGAGCTCACCCCCAAACTGCCCCGCGCTGCCAGCCCACCCGTGGGAGGGTCTTGGACCTGCCCTGGCGCATTGCATGTGTGCCTGAGTGTGAGGGCACCTGTGGTTGGGTGTCCATGCGTGAGTGTGCCCTGAAGATGTGTGTAAGTGTGAGACTGAGTGAGCTTGAACGTGTGGGTGTGGGCCTGTATACCCGAGGCGTGAGTCAATGAATGTGTGTGTGTATGACTGTTTCCATCGTGTGTGTGTGTGAATGGGTGTATTCCAGTGCTAATGATAGTGTGGGTGTACGTGCACGTATATGTGAGAACTGTCTGCACATGCACGAGTGTATGTGATAAGCATGTGTGTCCATATGTGGTGGTTGTTGTTCAGTTGCTCAGTCATGTCTGACTCTCTGCGACCTCATGAACTGCAGAACTCCAGGCTTCCCTGTTCTTCCCTATGTTCCAGCTGCTGCTGCTGCTGCTAAGTCACTTCAGTCGTGTCTGACTCTGTGCAACCTCATAGACGGCAGCCCATGAGGCTCCCCCGTCCCTGGGATTCTCCAGGCAAGAACACTGGAGTGGGTTGCCATTCCCCCTCCAAAGCATGAAAGCGAAAAGTGAAAGTGAAGTCGCTCAGTCTAGTCGGACTCTTAGACCCCATGGACTGCGGCCCACCAGGTTCCTCCGTCCATGGGATTTTCCAGGCAAGAGTGGTGGAGTGGCGTGCCATCGCCTTCTCCACTATATTCCAGAGTTTGCTGAAACCCACTATATTCCAGAGTTTGCTGAAACTCATGTCCATTGAGTCAGTGATGCCATCCAACCATCTCATCCTCTGTTGTCCCCTTCTGCCCTCAATCTTTCCCAGCATCAGGGTCTTTTCCAATGAATCGGCTCTGCATCAGACTGCCTAAGCATTGGAACTTCAGTTTCAGCATCAGTCCTTCCAGTGATTTCCTTTAGTATTGACTGGTTTGATCGCCTGCTATCCAAGGGACTCTCAAGTCTTCCATGTGTGGATACATGTGTATTTGCACATGAATATGATTCTGTGTGCACACATACTTGTGTGTGTGCTTGAGAACTGTGCATGTAGATAGCCTATGTGAGAGTTGAATGTATGTGTTTGTGTGAGTGATGAGTGTGGGTAATTAGAGCATGCGTATGGGTGTATGTGAAGTGAAGTGAAGTGAAAGTCGCTCAGTCATGTCCAACTCTTTTCGCCCCCCTGGACTGTAGCCTGCCAGGAATTCTGCAGACAAGAGTAGTGGAGTGGGTAGCCATTCCCTTTTCCAGGGGATCTTCCCAACCCAGGGATCAAACCAGGTCTCCTGCATTGCAGGCAGATTCTTTACCAGCTGAGCTACCAGTATGTACATGAGCATACATGTGTGTGTGACTCCACTGGGGTGTGGACTTGTGTCCTGAGGGTTGGGAGTGGGCGCTGTGGCCCCCTCCTTCAGTTCCTTGCCCTCCAGTGGGTCCTTGGATGCCTAGGTTTCCTTGTGGGCCAGTGATCCTGAGAAAGTGCCACAGCCCCATTTCAGCGCAGCCTATAGCAAGCACCTACTGGATGCTCTTGAAGTTAGTTAGCTATCACAGGAGGCTGCGTCAGACAGATTCTCAGGTTAGAAAACAGAATGGGTGAAGGCCCTGAGCAGGGCGGGAGAGAGATGTCACCCTGGGGACAGCTCACTGGAGCCTTTGCATTTGTTTTCCTTTCTGGGATGCTCTTCCTTTGGTTCTTCCTGTGGCTTTCAGCTCAACTGTCCCCTTCCCAGAAAAGTGTCCCTGGCCACTCTGCCCATCCCGGACCCCTTTCAGCCGCTCTCTTCTGTTCTGTGTCCGCTGCTTTCTTGCTTCCTGCTGAAATTGCCGCCTCACCTGCTTCCTTGGGTATGGCCAGCTTCCCCGTTAGAGCCCTTGCTCCCTGGGGCCAGGCCTTGACGGCGTCTTCGCTGCTGCATCGGCACCTGGCGTAGTGGCTGGTATTCAGTGAGTGCTGGGGGAACAGGCATCTGCTACCTGGTCCTTCCTGGGGTCCTGGGGAGTCAGCCTTGTGGGCTGGAGTCCACAGCTGGCCTGAGTTAGAGGCTCTGGAAGTTCACCAAGAGACCTGGCATGGTCCAGCACTGGGGGACCTGACATGATCCACTGGGGCAAGATATGAGGGCGATGAGGTGGTGCCTGCAGGGGACAGTCTCAGTCCCTGTGTGGAGCCACAGCCCCTGCACTCTTGGGAAGTGGCCAGAGTCCCGGCAGGTCCTTGTGTGGGCCTTGGTTATAGAACGGGTTGTGTGGGTTGACAGGTGCTCTTGGCCACCGTGCTTCAAATACCTTCTCAGAGGGCCAGAAGACCCCTGAAATCTGACTTCACCTCTGCCTCCAGCCTTGATGTGCCCTTGAACAAGGGGCTTGACCTTGCTGTGCTTCCATCTCATCTTTTTAAAAAAATCTAATGTTTATCTTTAGTCTTTAGTTTTGGAAACACCATGTGGTATATGGGATCTTAGTTTCCTGACCAGGGATCAAACCTATGCCCCCTGCATCGGGAGTGCAGTGCCTTCACCACTGGACAGCCAGGCAAGGCCCTGGTCTCGTCTTTGAGACGGCCTGAGAGTGCCTGTTCTGCGTTCCTTGCTCTAAGATGGAATCGGCTATGGGTGGGAGCCTCTAATAAAGAACCGAGCCCACTGTGGTCCCCACCTTGACACCCTTCTGACATATTTCTGTCTTCTGACTCCTGACATGATGCTCTGAGCATCAAATCAGGGCAGGTTGGCTCCTGAGATGGTGGGAAACTCCTGACTCCTTTTGGAGGACCCCCCTTCAGGTTCAGTACCATTCCCACCACGTCCTTGCCGTGTTCCTTCCTCTTCTACATGGCTCAGCCTTGGTCCCTTCTGTTCTCAGTGAGCAGACAATAAAGTGGGGCAATGGTTGGGGGGCAGGCGAGAGAAGGCCCCAGTGACACGTTTCTGATGGAAAGAAAAGAAGGTCATCTCCTGTCTGTCTCTGCTTTGGATCTCCCCACCCTGGGGGGGCAGGGGGCAGGGTTCCTCTTCTGAAGTGGTCTTTCCAACTGCCCTGACTCCCAAGGACCTGCTGTGTGTGAAATGCTGTGCCAGGTGATTTGGGCCCTTGTCTCATTGACTCCAAGTGATCTGGTCTGGTCTCTGGATTTGAGTCGTGGGCGTGAGGAGTGTGGGCAGAGGGTCATGTCTCCAGCCCTGTCAAATGCCTGGCTGCTAAGGAGGATCAGTTGGAAATAATGTATGTGCAGTTACTTTGAAAAATCTCCTGTAAATATGATTTGAGACATTAGGACGGTTGATTTTCTTTTGTTCCCCAAACATGAGCTATTTTGAAGTTTATGTGTCCTTTTGGCTGGAGCTTATGCAAAGCTGTTGTGGAAGGGTATGAATAAAACGTCCCCATTCCTCTGGTCTAGCTGGTCATGGGTCTCCCTATTAAATATCCTTAGTGTGGGGAGCCCCAGGCCAGGACTCGGTAGCCCGAGCCATGTCCTGTGTGACATTATTGCAGTGACGTGGGTCTCAGTCCTCCTCAAGATGGTGATGGCCCCACGTCTGGCAAAATGGATTTCTGGCCTCTGCTTTCTCCATGGAGCCCTCTCCAGCCTGAGCAGGTCATGGGACCCTTGAATTTAATGAAATAAACGTGTTAAGTATTTTCTATGGAGTTGATTCTTGTTTGAATGACATGGAAAGAGGGTGGCAGGGACACGGCCAGGAGCTCTAACATCTGGAAAAGGTGAAAGGTGGAGAGGTTTTGGGGTGAGGACCAGAAAAGAGGGATTTGGGAGGAGAGAGGATAGGGCTGGGGGCTGAACACAAGAGGCTGAGGGAGCCAGGCTGGCTGCCCAGGGGGCTGGGCAGGGTGAGTGCAGGGCAGAGAGGCCCCCAGGTGGGGATGTTGTTACAGGGGCTGCAGCAGACTCTGCATGGGGCAGGGGTAAGTCAAGTGATACTGAATTCGACTTCACCAAGCTGTGCAGCCGGCCTGGACTAATGGTGCTTGTTGGTGACTGCTGCTGCTGCTAAGTCGCTTCATTCATGTCCGACTCTGTGCGACCCCATAGACGGCAGCCCACCAGGCTCCCCTGTCCCTGGGATTGTCCAGGCAAGAACACTGGAGTGGGTTGCCATTTCCTTCTCCAAGGCCTGAAAGTGAAAAGTCAAAGGGAAATCGCTCAGTCATGTCCGACTCTTTGCGACCCCATGGGCTGCAGCCCACCAGGTTCCTCCATCCATGGGATTTTCCAGGCAAGAGTACTGGAGTGGGGGTGCCATCACCTTCTCCAGTTGGTGACTGAGCACCTTGCTAAGCGCCTCCTTGCCCCACTGCTATCTACACCACAGCAGCCCTGAGAGAGGACTTGAGGATGGTGTTCTGTGGATGTGACAGCTCAGACTAGTGGTCACCGAGCTGGTCAGTGGTGGGGCAGCGCCTTCAGAGCATGGCCCAGTGTCTTGGAGAACATGCTGCTCTCTGCGTTCCCCACATTGGGCAGCTCCAGCTGGGGGCTGTGCTGAAGATCCGCCAGATAGAAGTAAACACAAAATGTTGCCTCAGGTCTAGGGGCATTCTTTGGGGAAGGTTTTTTTATCCCCACCGAAAAACAGATTCTTAATTTTGCCAGCAATCAGCCTTGGTCCTGTCTTTTCATGGCCCAGTTAGGCAATCGTGCCCCTGATTAGTCAGCCTAAGGTCCTCCTTGTTGCCTGCGTAGAAATTCACACATGGGATTGAGCATTGGCAGGAAACTCTGTCCATGACGTCGGAGGTGCACGTAAGCGTTGGAGATAGGCCCACCCTGTGAAGTGTGGCCTAGATGCTAGATGCTGTTACCACCCCAGGTAGGCCCATCCATCCCCCAAGAGCCTGGTGACTCGGCCCTAAGAAGCTTCGAGGCCAAATGAGTCTGAGTTACGAGTGGCCAAAAAGAGGTGAGACACTGAAGAGTCATAAATATTAATTTTTTTAGCACTCTATAATTCAAAAGTGACTCAACTGATTTGTCTCAAACTCTGCAGGGAAACTCAGCTGTGGCCTCAGATGTGAGTGCTCTCAGACCAGAAGGAGTCCTGTGTCCTCAGATGTTTTGCCTTAAGGCACTGGGGGCGAGCGTCTCAGCCCCTTGGCTCCCCTTGGAAGTGCAGCTTCCTGAGGGTGGGGCTGGGCTGTCTTCCAGAAGGCTCACATCTGACTGGTTCTCAGCAGGGACCTGTCTTGTGGCCACCCAGGTGCCTGACATGTGTTTCTACATCACAGACACCCGTCAGGCCTCCACTGTGAGCCCATTTCTCTTGATTAGATCAGTGCTTATTTGCACTTGCCACGCACCTGTTATAGGGCTGGGGGCTGGATGGCAGGTGAGGTCTTTGCTTAAATTTTGGGCAGGGAGAAGTGTCGGAGGTCAGGGGATGGTGGGCAGGGGGGACAGAGGATTTACAGCTAACAAATACACAAACAGGAGAAGAAAGGGTGGTGTGACAGGGAGGGATGCCTGATTCAATGGGGCAAGTCTTGGGAGATCTCCCTGAGGAAGTGACCTTAGATGGGAGACTTGCAGAGTAAGATGAAGCCAGGCAAGAGACAGAGGGGAGCCCTTGGGGACCCAGGTCTTGTGGTGGCAACAGGGCTGGCATGCTGGAGGAGCTGGGCCAGAGCGTCAGGGCCAGGGAGGAGAGAGGGAGTGAGATGAGGCCACAGTGGAGGGTGGTCCAGCTCATGTGGGCTTTGCAGGCTGAGGCAAGGGACTGATTCCCAGGGCAATGGGAAGCCTTGAAGGGTTTGGGCAGGGGAGCCTCCTGATGTGATTTACGTTGTAAATAACCTGTGATGGGGATGACTGGGGACTGGGTGAGAGAGGATGATGGATGATAGGGGGACAGGAGAGGGGTAGAAGCTGTCAAGGTCTGTAGGGACAGACTGACCTGATGGTACATAGGCCCTTTTATTCCATCTCTGGGTCCCTCACCCCCATCCAGATATCTTTAATGTATCAAAGCATTGCTAAATAAACTCCCATGAAGTTTACCACAGGGACAACCAGCATATATTTCTTATTGAAATTCTTTTGTTGGAAAGGAGCAAAGAGGGAGAGGAGAATGCTTTTTCCACCCCTGGTTTAGATTTTATCAGAATGGCCCAGTGAGACATTTTGAGTAAAGCTGACCTTCTTCTGTTCACAGTGGCTGGCGTGTTACCCTCTGCCCCCTGCCCTCCAAGTTGTGTCCACCCCCTGCCACTGGCCAGCAAGGGGACCTCATGCTCCTGTCCCACTTCGCATGTCAGGGCTACCAACAGTTATCACAGGAAAGTTGTCCGATTTGGACTGATTATAAAACACATCAGCTTTGTTGACTGCGCGCCATGTAATCCCTTCAGCAGCGTGCGTGCAAAGCTCTTCTATGGTTTAGCCAAATTCCTGCAACTGCAGTAGTCCAGTGTTAGCCATTCATTTCCTCTAAGACATTTCGGTGGAAAAATCTACAAAACAATAATAGATCAATACATTTAAATTAGAACTTTCAAAAATTCAATAATGGTATTTACAAATTAATAAAGCACTGTAAAGAAAATATCTGCACTTCTTTATTTGGGGATACAGTTAATTTTTTCATTGATTAAGCATTCTTTTGGTGGATGGGATGTGGGCAGGGAATTTGTTTTTTCTAAGAAGGAAGTCCTGTGTGGAAGCTAGAGCATCCACGTTTCTGGACCCCCACATAAGTTACTAATGCATCACACAGACAGGAATCAGTGAGCGGCTAGAGGAGGAAGCGTACCTGGTTGGGCAGGAAGTGCCACAGAGGTGGGAACACAGAGGTGGGAGCGCTCCGGGTCACGTGCAGTCTGAGTGGTGATGGAGGGGATGGAGGTAATGACAAGTGCCAAGTCCCTCTGACTTCAGAACGTATGAGTGCTCACTGTGGTAAGGAAATCTGGTATCGGAAATCATCATTTATCAAGCATAAATCAGGGAGCCATTCTTCTTTGTTCAAAAGAATTCCCCATGGAAATCCTCAAAATTAGCTAACTTACTCTTGTGCATCTGGAATAAAACGTGGTATTTTTTCCCGCTAAAAATGACTGCGACTCACGTTTTCAGGACTGTACTTAGCGCATCAAACAAAGAAGAGCCTCTCCTGGCTCGAGCCTAGGGTGTACCTGCTTGGGGTGTGAGCAACCTGAGGGGACTTGGGGAGGCAGCAGTAGCCCTCTGGCCGCTGTGGCAGCTGGACAAGGGCACGGCCTCAACCACGGGCTCTCCTGCAACCTTAGTGCCCACAGCCACTCACGCATACATCTTCATTTTATTCTTTTCCCCTACCCATCTTTCTTTCCCAAAATGTTGACTGAGTAGCTGGGGCACCACCAGACTACTGTGCATGTCTGTTGGAGATGAGGCTAAACACTTCCCATCCTAGTGGACAGCATGAGGTGGATCCCAGCCCTTTTTCTACCGGATGGCCTCAGGGACTAGGCTCCTCCTTGGGCTCCACGGGGGTCTTCAATCATGGATGGAGGGCCTGATGCCAGGGGACCAAGATGTACGTGGAACCCACAAAATTGAAGTGGAGCGTGAAGGTCAAAGGGCTGTCCACAGTCCATGCCTTAGAATGGAGGGGCAGAGATGGTGTTTAGAAAGGGGTGCCCTCCAGCTGGAGTTGGGAGGAGGGAAGGGCCTTGCAGGGGCAGAAAGAGCCAGGAGGGACAGTGGGAGGGAAGAGAGTGGGTTTGTAGACAGTGTTTCCCAGAAGTTGAGGGAAACAGTGGCACAGTGGGTGGGTGTCATAGTGGAAGGGGCACCTAGAGAGCCAGGGGCAGCCTATCTCGGGCATCACCTGTCTTAGGAAGCAGTGCCAGTTCTGGGGAGAAGGCAGTCTCCTGCTGGGCACCCTGATGGATGCCCTGTGAGCCAGGTGAGTTGGCCATTGCCCTGGTTACGATGCTGATCCTCCACTGGTCCTTCTTGGCTGCGTCTATTGCGTTGGCATCGTTACTCTTATCAACTCCACTGCTGCCGTGGTGGTGGCCCCTTGTTACCTGCAAGATAGCGTTCTGCCGTCTGAACTTGGTATTCAAGGCCATCTCTGCCCCTGCTTATGTCCTTATGCTTCTCATGGAACCTTCACGGCAAACTGCCCCCTCCCTGGCAATGAGCACACCCCGCACTGCTCGGGCTTCTATCACTCCTTCTGCCGGTATTCTCCCCACTTCTCTCGTCAGACTCCCTTGCTCGGGCCCGGATGCAGCTCTGCCTCCACCGTGAGCCTCTCCTGTCGTCTGACTCTGGGCCTTTGTGCTGTTGCTCTGTGTCTCCAGCCGGTAGAGCCTGGGCCCTAGACAGCACTGTGTGCTCAGCGGGCCCCCAGTGGGCTCGCCCTACCAAAGGGCAGTCCTCAGTCACTGCCCCAGCAGATGGTGGCCAAAAATCTCATAGCACTGGCCCTCTGTCCTGCTCCTCTCTTGGACTTTGATTAAAACATGGCCAACGTATTTTGTTGTCAGCTGGTGTGACGTTCAAGGCCCACTGCTACCAGATCCCATCCTGCCTTCCCAGCTTCAGCTCCCTCCTTGGTGTCTCCTCTTTTGTCCCCATTCCTCAGATACACTTGACCCCTGAATGCCCCTGTATATGCTATTTCCTTGTCTTGGAAAGCCAGCCACTTCACCTCCCCCAACCCCAGAAAACTCCTATTCATCCTCCAAGACCTAGCTGAAAAGTCACCTGACTGTGCAAGCCTGGGGTGGGGTTAGTTGCTTCCTCAGCTGAGCCTTTGGGTTGCTGTTAACCCAGGACTAGACTAGAATCTGTATACAAACGTCTGCCTCTCCTGTTCCCGCCTCTGCAGATACATAGTAGGTCCTTAGCCAGCATTAATATTGGTAGACACTCTGAGAGATGCCTGACACACAGCCAGGGCAATCGGTACCGGGTATTTATTTTGAGACTCTCGGGAGCAGTTTTTGATGGAAGCAACTTGGAAATTCGTCATCTTGCGTCTCGCTGAACACTTCTATCACAGTAGAACAGAGTCAAGAGCTTGTCTGTGAGTCGGTGGCATGTACAGCAGGGAACTTCTTCCGAGGACTCATCTGAAGTCACACTCTATCAACAGTTTTTAAGAGAGCATGTCAACATGTGTGTGTTAAGATTCTGATAAAGAGATGTTAGAGGCAGCAGTGTGTCAGCAGGAGCCAGTCTGTTTGATACGTGATGGAAGCGTCAGTGGAGACACAGACCCCCACCCACTCATGGTGCAAGGCCACCCTCACTTGTAGGCCCCTAGGCTCTGTGGTCAGACCTTGCCTAACGGTAGCAAGGGAAGCATGAATGGGACCGGGATACAGGAGAAAGCAGATGCTGATGAAGGGAACAGCCTGGTGCCCGGGACAGGACCCCTGCTGGTACTGCAGCCAAACTGGACCCATGCTCTGCATAGCGGAGGCTGAGGCCCCCAGCCTCTGGGTGCTGCAGGTTGAGCCCAGAAGACCCTTTTATCAAGGCTGGTGGTAGGGAAGTGCTTGAGAGAGCCTGTTCCCTGCCCTCCATGGCTGATGGCAGTGAGGGACCCACTGCTTTTTTCCAAGCCATTTATTGCCACTTACCACAGGCTTGGTTTACATCTGCTGCTGAGAGCAGAGTGATCCCAATTTGGAAGCCGTGGAGGCCGTTTTTCACCCACACTGACATAAGCCATGACTCTCGAAGCTGATGACACACTCCAGATAAGGTCAAATGCTCACAGAAAGGGACATTTGTTGCCTCTGTTGCTTAATCCCTGATTGCAGAGAAGCTGCAGACACTAATGGCCGCTGGGATGTGCCATCTTTGTCCCTGGGGGCCTGGCTCCAGGGCCCAGGCCTCCCCACCTTACGCTCACATGGACACTACTCATTGCCTGCTGGGAGCCCCAGCTAGAGGCCCCACAGAGCCAGCATTGAGGAGGTTTTGGGTCTGGAGGGAACTGGTTAGGGGGAACCAGGCACTGGCTGGGCGTGAGCAGGGGCTCAGTAGGCTGCACCCCTGTGGGGTCCCCTTCCCTCTTCCCAGTTCTCCTCGACTTGTGGCCGTCAGGATTCAAGGCCAGTGAGTCTGCGACAGCGCGGGTTTGGTCAGGAAGCAGGTGCTGTGGGAAAGAGAAGGTGGGGAAGTGAGGACAGGGAAGCGGTCGTAAAATTCTGGGGGAGTGAATCAGAGTACACTACGGCCCCTTTTGTTCAACTCAAGGGAAGACACATGAGCCAACAGACCACCCGCCCAGGGGCCTCGGAGAAAGCTTACATGTAGATTTCCTCTGCGAGGTTTGGGGGCAAGAGACATCAGGTCAAGGCTCCCTATGATTGTGGGTGTTCAGTGGGGTCAGGGAGGCCTCCTAGGAATGCTCAGCAAAGTCTTGCTGGGGTTCCTGGTCCTCCAGCCATCTCATCACCCCTGTGATGTGATGTCTACTGCCCAGGCCCACAAGGTCCACTGATGGAGAAATTGCATTCCACAGCATCCAGTGTCCATGACCTTGGGCTGGTGCTGGTCCTGGTGGGGTGGGTGCAGTCCCTGATGCCCTGTTCCCGGCCTCCATCCATGGTGGGGCTGCTGCAGCTTCTTCAGTCTGGGGAACAAAGCCAGCTAAGGGGGTCTGAGCCCTCAGGGTGTGTGCTTGCGCGTGAGGGTGCTGGGGAGAGCTGAAGGTGTTGCTCTCCAGAGGCCAGCTCCTTCGAACAGAGTCCCAAGCTTTCAGGGCTGTCCAGTGGAGCGGAAGTTAGTCTATAGTAGCCAATGGGATGACAGAGATTCCCTAATGGGTTTCCCCACATTCCAGGATTGAAAGTCTGTGCTGGACCCTCCTAGGCCTCCTTAGGAAGGCTTAGTGATGGCCTGCAGATCTCTGCTTCCTGGAAGTCTCCCGTTGAGGAGACATGGCCCCTTGAGGAGGTCTGAGGGCTTGGTGGAGTGGTGCTAGGAGATGGAGGGAGTCCCCTCTCTTCACTTGCTGGGCTCTGCTACGTGAGCCAAGAACTCAGGACTGCATGGGGATCCTGTTTCCCTTCCTCTGGTGTGGGACCACCTGGCCCGCACTCACTTTGATGTACTCTGTGCACCCAGCTTTACAACCTCTGGGTAGACGGTTGGTTTGTGCAGTGATTCCACTCACAGGGACTTTTGGAAGGCCACCCATGTGGCTGTTGACCCTCTGGTGTGTGGAACCTTTTGGGAAGGGCTGCCTTGGAGGGTGAATACCTGCTCTAGGGGTGACTGCAGGGTCCCTGTTGGATTTGGGTGTCTTGGATGGGGTCCTGCCCCTCCTCTACTCTGGGCATAAGATCGTTGGAAAGAAAATTACTTTTGTCCCAAGATGTGTGCTTCCCACCGGTATTTTTTTATTTCATCCACACTCCCCACTTCAGAAATCTCTTACCTGTCCAGTATAGATCAAATGAGTAATGACTTGGCCCTGGTGGCTGTATTATGGTGAAATTCATCAGGGAATGGCTCTCTGCCTTTTTCACCAATGTGGGTGTTCTAGACTAGGTTAAGCCAGGCAAAAGACCGGACCACTGAAGGTGCTGGCTTGTCCAGCGGGAGAATGACGGTGCCCTTGGCTTCTGAGTTCCAGTGGATTCTCTCCCTGCTGTTGTTCTTCAGTTGCTCAGTCATGTCCAACTCTTTGCAACCCCATGGACTACAGCATGCCAGGCTTCCCTGTCCTTCATTATCTCCTAGAGTTTGCTCAAACTCATGTGTGTTGAGTCAATGATGCCATCCAGCCATCTCATCCCCTGCCACCCTTTTCTCCTCTTGCCCTCAATCTTTCCCAGTATCAGAGTCTTTTTCTGCAGAGTACAGCATGAGAAACACTGGGCTGGATGAAGCATACGCTGGAATCAAGATTACCAGGAGAAATATCAATAACCTCAGATATGCAGATGACACCACCCTTATGGCAGAAAGTGAAGAAGAACTAAAGAGCCTCTTGATGAGAGTGAAAGAGCAGAGTGAAAAAGTTGGCTTAAAGATCAACATTCAGAAAACTAAGATCATGGCATCTGGTCCCATCACTTCATGGCAAATAGATGGGAAAACAGTGGAAACAGTGGCAGACTTTATTTTGGGGGCTCCAAAATCACTGCAGATGGTAACTGCAGCCATGAAATTAAAAGATGCTTACTCCTTGGAAGAAAAGTTATGAACAACCTAGACAACGTGTTAAAAAGCAGAGACATTACTTTGCCAACAAAGGTCCATCTAGTTAAGGCTATGGTTTTTCCAGTGGTCATGTATGGATGTGAGAGTTGGACTATAAAGAAAGCTGAGAATTGATGCTTTTGAACTGTGGTGTTGGAGAAGACTCTTGAGAGTCCCTTGGACTGCAAGGAGATCCAACCTGTCCATTCTAAAGGAAATCAGTCCTGAATATTCATTGGAAGGACTGATGTTGAAGCTGAAACTCCAGTACTTTGGCCACCTAATGTGAAGAGCTGACTCATTCGAAAAGTCCTTGATGCTGGAAAGATTGAAGGCAGGAGGAGAAGGGGACGATAGAGGATGAGGTGGTTGGATGGCATCACCAACTCAATGGACATGAGTCTGAGTAAACTCTGGGAGTTGGTGATGGACAGGGAGGCCTGGCGTGCTGCAGTCCATGGGGTTGCAAAGAGTTGGACACAATTGAGCGACTGAACTGAACTGAGTCTTTTTCAGTAAGTCAGTTCTTCCCATCAGGTGGCCAAAGTACTGGAGCTTCAGCTTCAGCATCAGTCCTTCCAATGAATCTTCAGGGTTGATTTTCTTTAGGATTGACTGGTTTGATCTCCTTGCAGTCCAAGAGACTCTCAAGAGTCTTCTCCCTGCCCCCTCCCATACCTTGCCCACGGGGATGCTGCTGGCCCACACAGATAGCACATAGATCCATGGGCTCCTTCGACTCTATCTTCCAGGAGGACCACTTGGCTGCTGAAAGCATTGTTATGACATTTTCCAAGTTGAGCTGTAAAGGTCTCTAGAAAAAGATGTTTCCAGCAGAATCAGAGAGGAAACAAGATTGGCCAGGGCCCATGGCACATGGTTCTGCTGTTTTCCCTGAAATTTCTCAAACGACTGCTATGGTCCCAGCTCCTCTGTTTCCCCCCACCCCACCCCCCATCTCCCTGGGCATCCAGCTCAGGATGGCTGGGATGGTCAGTGAGGAACCTTCCTCATGGAGGCACCCGCCCTGTAGGGGAAAGTTTACTCATTACTAGGCATTTTCTGTCCGCTGACTCCATTTCCTGTGCGTTAGCTGAGCAGGAGTTGGGCTTGTGTTGAGCAGAAACAAGAGGAGGGAATCTGGCTAATTTGCTTTTTTCCCTACTCCTCAGTTCAGCTGTCTTTAGTGCACACTGGAACTTATAAAGTGAAAACTGCTAGGGGACTTCTCTCCCTTTTAATAAGCTCTCAAACTGAGAAAGGCTTGGATGAGAAGAAAGGCAGCCTGAGTCAGTGGGAGCAAGGGCATCAAATGAAATACTCTTTAAGGGTCATGGGGTGTGCGGTGGCTTCAGAGGCTTTTTAAATGCTAGAAAGTGGAACACTGGAGTTTAACTCTGCAAAGGGAAAGGCCTGGAGGGCCGAGGGTCAGGAGCTGGGTGTGTCCCAAGGCTACACACTCTCCAGTCCCTGCCCGCTCCCCTTGCTGTTCCCACCTCACCAGCGGGGATTCCACACTCCGCAGCTGAACTGGAGACCAACCTCCCTGTAGTCCCCATGGGCTGGCATGCTTTTTGTCTCATTGAGTCTGGCCTCTTACCTGGTCTTAAAAACACCTGGGTGGAACCGGAGGACCCCCCCACCACACACACACACAGAAAGGGCAGGGGGAGCAGGCAGATCTGGGCTTTTTCTGGAGGATTCTAATTGAGGTCCAGGGAAACTGAAGCTCTTTTTCCTCCCCACACCCATACTTACACCCGGTCCCCCGTCACACCCATGGGGCTTCTGGGAGGAATCCTTCTGGAGGATTCATCCATCCTGTCAGAACAAATAGAAATCCCTGCTTTGTGAGCTTTATAAGTCTTCTCAACAGAGGGCTTTGTAAACCTCGGGCACTGTATGCCCTTGGGCACTGGTAGCATTAATGTTTATTCACTAAGCACACATTTTGCTTTCAGAAGCACATGCTAGGGGCCCAGGAATCCTTGTCAACCTCTGCCAGGAGAAGGGTCCCATCCGTGACTCCTGCACATCCTGGACAGGCCATGCCGAGCAGGCCTGGAATCCCTCTCCCACAGCCATGTCCCCAGCCCATTTGTCCCCAAGGAACTCATATACACGTGGCGGTGCAGGGTCTCACCCATCTCTGGTCCCAGGTGCAGAGGGGCCCTTGGCCCCCACATCTCTTCCAGTAGTCTTGACTTGGAAATGCTTGAAGCACAACTTCTCATTGCTTGACTGTGAAGAGTGATAGAGCCTGGAACAGACCAAGATCTGAGACAGATCAAGAGGAAGAGAGAAAAAGGTAAAGGAACTCAGAAAAAAGAAGCATCTAATTCACTTAGAATGGAATCTTCCACCAAAGTTTCCCTTGTTCTGATTTCAACTCTGCCAGCCCTTCGCAAGCTGTTTTAGAGTGTAATTGTCTCTCAAACTGCTGGCGCTGTAACCTTAAACCTTGTAATTGTGCCCCAGGACAAATCAGTATTAATTTAGCTGATGTGGCATATCTTATAAATCTTATGTTCTCCCTCTAGCCTCTATTTGGTTAAAGAGTTCCCCAAAAGAGTATATACCAGGAGAGATAAGTGAGTGTGTGTCATTTCCAGGCTGCGGTTGGTTTTCAGCTGTCTGCAGGCTGGGGAGGAAGGCATTCAGGCTTCCTGATAGGGGTAGGAGTTGGGGGTGTCTCCCCTTCCACAGCCCGGGTGGGTCTCAGCCGTGCTCGGGCTCAGGGAATTCGAGTCTTCTGTTGAGGAGCCCCAGGGCCCTGATGGGTGTTATCTGGAATTTGTAGGGAAACCAGAAGGAAACCACAAATCCATGGGGGGCTGGAGAGGAGGGGGCAGAAAGATTTTGCGGTTGACTCTAAAATACAAAGGGAGGGTAGAAGCAGCCACCACAGGGATTTCATTAAGGAGACCACAAGATTTAGCCTTAAGAAGTTCACGCCCATGTGGAGATAGCGCACACGGCCCCACCTTGAGGGTAGTGAAGAAGGGTTGGAGGCCTGAGAAGTAAAATGCATGCCCTGAGCCCTGCAAGCAGTAATTACCTGGCCTGGCAGTTTCCCAGCCTACCCTCTGCCTCTGTGTGATTTCCCGTTTTTCCAGGGTGTCTCTGTTCTTACAAGTACATCAGATAACTGCTCTTAAGTGAACTAAAATTAAACTCCCAAACAAAGAGTTATAAGTGCTGTTTTATTTCTAGAGATGAAAATTACACTAGAGTAACTTCTTTATTTGACTACATTACATTACAGTGGAAGGAAGGAGAAGACTGTGGTACAAAATAGTAATTAGCTGTTTTTTTCTCTGTCCTGAAAATTAGTGCATAGTTAGATCAAAATATGACAGGGTGCTTGCTCATTTAATTTTTAAATTGCTTGGTAACTTCAAATAAGACTACTGCAGTGGGTATGTAAGATATTGTGTAAGTGCTGAACACTCAGTGATGTGTTGGAAACTGCTTTTGTATTGTCTGTATGGCATGGCATGATAACATTAGTTCCTTTATCTAACCAGCAAGTATATGGGACACCTACTATGTGAAGACACCTCTGGGGGAGATGTCCATGAGAGAGTCACGGCAGTCATAGGTTCAGAGTACTGAAGTGTTAAGTGTTAGTCACTCAGGTGTCTGACTCTTTGCAGCCCCATAGACTATAGCCTGCCAGGCTCCTCTGTCCATGGGATTTTCCAGGCAAGAAGACTGGAGTGGGTTGCCTTTTCCTTCTTAAGGGGATCTTCTTGACCCAGGGATCGGAACTGGGCCTCCTATGTT
Source organism: Nanger dama (assembly GCA_917880005.1). Classification (NCBI taxonomy): domain Eukaryota; kingdom Metazoa; phylum Chordata; class Mammalia; order Artiodactyla; family Bovidae; genus Nanger; species Nanger dama. Next base: position 40,514,451 of record CAKJTW010000012.1, read on the forward strand.
GCTGGCAGTTCTTTACTGTCTGAGCCTCCAGGAAGCCCAGTGCAGAGAGAAGGGAGCAATTCTGAGGCTCACAATTATTCACCATTCACTCATTCATTCAACAACCACAGATGGAACTTCATCCCTAGGCCTAGGTTCCTGCTCATACCATGTTCATAGTTTATCAGAGAGGAAGCAATGAGAACAGTTATGGCAAATATGCAGACGGTACATGAGAAGCATGGATAAAGTCATCAGGGAAGAGGGTCCCATTCATTCGTATGCTCACTCAGTAATTCATTCATCCGCAAAGATTTGAAGACTTACTATGTACTGGAGATGTGACCAATCCTTTGCCTTGATGGAGCTCACAGGTTGGAGAGAGGAACCAGTACTCCTCAGAAAAATCACATGAGCAAATGGAAAATCATAACTCTGCCAGGTGCCATAGGGAAAGGTGTCTGGAGCCCTCAGAGACTCCGGTCAAGATGAGGTCTCAGTTATCTTGGGCACGGGCTAAAAGGCCCAGCCGACAGCAGAGCATTTCAGGCAGAGGGGTTGACCAGTGCAAAGGCCCTGTGGTAGAGGGAACTGGGTGAATCGGGGAGCTGAAAGGTGTGCCATGGGGGGCTGGGGAAGTGGAGACAAGGAAGGAGTTGTGAGCTGAGCTGGAGCGAGGGGGAGGCAGCGCCTTGCAGTCGTGTTCAGGAGTTTGGTCTCGATTTGAAGAGCAGTGGGTGGCTGTTTCGTAAAGGATTGTTTGAGGGTGCATGTAGGCAGGATCCAGACAGGGAGACCAGTGGAAGCCTGGGTATGCGGTGGCAGTTTGAATGGGGTGTTGGTGGAGGAGACAGATGTGAACTTCGAGTAGGGAGAAAAGCCTGCGGTTGGAGATGGAGGCTGAGTAAGGGTCCACAGGGGAGCTGGGTGGGCCAGGAGGTGCAGGCCAGGGTGGGCAGGTGTAGATGAGAGAGCAGCAGCCCAGCCATCAGATGGGCGAACACTACTTAGACTCAGTGACTCAGTCACCGCACATAACAAGGGCCTTCAGCACACCACACGCACTTGGATATCTATCTAGTTGGTGGTCCAAGACCTTTCCCTGAAGGACTTTAATCTCCTCCCTGGTATACGAGAGGATTACTTACATTTTCTGAAGCCAGTCCAACAGGTGTGCCCACCTCTCACCTACTTATCTATTATGAACCTGTACAAATTGGGTAATTGTGTGTGCAAATGGGTGGTTAGGTGTGTGTGTGTATGGGTATGTAATTACTAGGTTTGCATTCGCAAATGCTCATTCCCTTAAACAACCCTCTTCCCGCTTCTATTTCCCTGCTACCTCCCTGCCCCACAGCATACACATCCCCAGGTGTATGTTGGGCCCAGATGTATCTCTTAGGTCTGCTCTACTGCATCAGAAGCACCTTTTTCAGCGCCCCCATCACCAGCTCTTATGTACTACCCCATCCTACCCCATCCCCCATCAAGAGAAAGGAAAACACGACATTTCCTCTCCTGCCATGTTGGATGGTAATTGTTAGCGCTGCCTGGAAAGTACATGAGATGTTGCTTGTCTCCTCCACATCAGCTCTACCTTCCCACAGGAGAGTCACTGTTCATTAATGCACTGGGCACGCACACACTAGTGCTGGGGAGGCACTGTGCCTGGGAGGAGAGGGCACTGGCTGTGAAGTCACACACATCTGGTCCTCATCCCGGCTCAGCTGCTCACGAGCTCCTCTGCCCCTGAAAATAAAAATAAAGCACATAAAGGGTTAGTGCCTGGTGCAGAGTTGGCCGACAGTGAGATTGTTACTTGTATTAATGTCATTGAACCAAATGAGTGTTCTAGTCCCAGGCCTTTTGTTGCATGGGGAAGGGACAAACCTTAGGTGAACCTTAATTGCTACCAATTTTCATGTCATCTGTGGTATGATATTAATAAAAGTGATTTTTTAAAAAAGGAGCTAGCGTGGGACAGGTACTTTATGACCCTCCAATCATATAGTCTAAAAACCCCAGCAAATTGTCACTTCGGGAAACCATAAAGGGAATATCAAGTGACTAAAACATAAATGTGGCAGTTTTTTTTTTTTTTTTTCAGTTTGCAACATCTATGGTAAAACACCCAAGTTGCCCATTTGGTGTGGGATGAGCAGGCTGTGGTTTAGTGCTGAAACCCAGTCCTGCTGGCAGACGTAGGATGCCGACCCTCTATGTGCCATGATGACTGGTCAAGAATTCATCCTGTGGGAAGATGGCCCAGGGTCTCCCAGACCTTTGGGTTATCTGCTTGAGGAGGGCTGCCCCTGCCCAGGGTGCTTTGCTGGGAGAGCACACAAGTTCCCCTCAGTGCTACCGGTGACCACGTTTCAGTGCTGTGTTCTTTTGGACATCAAGCTTTGCTTCTGCCTGAGGAGCCGTATCTTAAACTGTTGTGTCTCTGTGTTTTGCTGAGTCTTTGATGCACTAAAGAATCTACTTCTCTCCATTGCCAGTTTGCCAAGGTCTTTTATTATTTAATGCAAATTCAGTTTTATTTAGAATGTAAGATTTATGATGACTTAACATTTTTGTTTTCATTATGTTTTTCTAATCAATTTTATTTGTTCGAGCAGTTTTTGGTTCATGAAGAAACACTGAGCAGAAAGTACAGAGAATTCCCATATACCCTTTGTCCCTGCAACAGCCACAGCCTCCCAGATTTGGGACATCTCGCACCTGCGGGATACATTTGTTACAACTGATGCACCCACGTTGGCGCATCCTTATCACCCAGAGTCCATCCTTTATGTTAGGGGTCACTCTTGGTGTTGTACATTCTGTGGGTTCAGATGAATATATAGTGACATGTGTCTGCTGCTGCTGCTGCTGCTAAGTCGCTTCAGTCGTGTCTGACTGTGCGACCCCATAGACGGTAGCCCACCAGGCTCCCCGTCCCTGGGATTCTCCAGGCAACAACACTGGAGTGGGTTGCCATTTCCTTCTCCAATGCATGAAAGTGAAAAAGGAAAGTGAAGTCACTCAGTTGTGTCTGACTCTTCGGGACCCCATGGACTGCAGCCTTCCAGGCTCTTCAGCCCTTGGGATTTTCCAGGCAAGAGTACTGGAGTGGGGTGCCATTCTAGCATTGTAGTATTGTACATGATGATGTACACTAGAAACTATCACCCAAGAGTTTCAGTGCCCCAAATATCTCTTCTGCTCAGCCTGTTTAATTCTGTTTTTAAAAACCACTTCTCATCAAGTGAAAAAAGACAGTCACAGAAAATGCCAACCTGTTCTTCAGGCAGAAGCATGCTGGGTAACTGCCCCCATCCTCACGCAAGAGGGTGATTTTATCTGTAGAAGGGAATCTGGACGGTCATATTTCTTCCAAGTGAGGCATCACATGATCTGTGTTCTAGGGTTCATAAAATAACCGATTTGAAAGGAAATGTCCAGTTTGACTTATATTTTTTGGATCAAATTTGAAGTTCTAGAAGTTTGTGGTTTACTTTGTTTTGGCACTTTCTTCAGATTTTTTTCCCTCCATCCATCTCTCATCTTGAAGCTGTATGTAGATTGCCAGCTGTCCCAGAGCAGCAGTTTCTGAGAAGAGAATCTAAAAGTGGTTCTAGGGAAAAGAGGAGGTTTTCATAGGATGAGTCCTGCCTCCTTTCTGGTTTATGGGCACAATCTTTAAAGGGCTTTGGGACCCTCCAGCCAGATAGAAGCCTTGGTCTTCCTGCAAGCCTGCTGCTTGCTCCTCAGCTTATTGCCAGAACCTGGAGGAGCCAGCTGGCAATTCCACCACCCAGGGCCCTAAGGTGGAAAACCTGAGCATTTGTTATTTGTTTTATTATTTGTCATTTCAGGGCCGGGCTAACAGAGTCCAAGTTGACAACTGTGGTTGGGACTTAGGTGATAAGAGGGACTGTTCCTGTCTCCAAGTTTGCCTTCTAAATCTTGTGATTCACGAGCACATTCTGCTCACAGTGTCTAAACTCATCCTTTGCACCATAAATGGGAGGGTTTGCAGGAAAGAACTCTCATTGGTGTAGGGCTCTCCAGCTAGCCTCATCTCTGTTTTGTCAAACTAACTACACACGATATAATCACATAGAACTAAGTATACACACACACCCCTCTCCCAAATGGGTGTCTGAAAAACTGGTAAAATCGAAAAGTTGGTGGGTTGTAACAGTGTCAATTTCCCCGCTGTGATGTTCTGCTTTTGCCAGAGGTCACCACGGGGGAACCAAGGGAAGGGTATGTAAGATTTCTCTGTATTATATCTAACAACTGCCTATGAGCAACCATTCTTCCAAAACATAAAGTTAAAAAACAAAACAAAACAGCTTTCAGTTCTTTGTTTGATATTGTCATTTCCATCCGATCTCTTAGACTTTGGTGTTCTGTGAATTCTTTACTGATCTACTTCATTTATTTGAATGTTAATTGACCTTTTGTTTATTTGGTTTCAGTACTAGAAAACAAACTCAACAATTAACAGCTCTCAGTGATGACAAGGTGTGAGGGCTTGGAGAAGGGGGTCTGAGAAGACCCTCATCTTTACAAAAGGTTAAATAAGTGAACGTGAGAGAGAAGAATCCCTCAGTGGAGAAAGTGGATGACCGAGTTTCAGCATGGATTTAAGAGTTTACAAATAGACCAGGTGTAGGGTGTCAGAAAGTACAAACAGAAAATGGCACGTGGTTTAAAACTTTAATCTTTAGTTTTCTTTTTAACTTTTGAAACAATTATGAGGCTTCCCTGGTGGCTCAGTGGTGAAGAAGAATCTGCCTGCCAATGCAGGAAACATGGGTTGGATCCCTGATCTGGGGCAATCCCACATACCTTGGAGCAACTAAGCCCATACGCCACAACTGTTAAGCCTGTTCTCTAGCCCAGGAACTGCAGTTCAGCGCACGTGCCACAGCTGTTGGAAGCCCGTGCTCCACAATAAGAGAAGCCACTGCAATGAGAAACCCAGGCACCGCAGTGAAGAGCAGACCCCACTTGCTGCAGCTAGAAAATGCCTGCACAAGAGACCCAACACAGCCAAAAATAAAGAAATAAAATTACTTTTTTAAAGAAATAATTATAGATTTAAAAGAAATTGCAGAGAGAGTACAGAGAGGTCCTGTGTACCCTTACTAGGTTTCCCCATTGCTTAATTCTTAGGTAACTGCAGTAAAACAGCAAAATCAGGAAATTGACATTGCTACAATATACACGTGGTTCTATATGTCATTTGATCACAGGCTCTGTAACCATCACCTCAATCAAGATACAGAGCTGGTCCATCATCACAAAGCTCTCCCTCACGCTACCGCTTTATACTTACACCCACGCCAGCCCCACCATTCTTGCCTCCAGCAAATACTAATCTGTACTTCATCTCGGTGACTTTGTCAGTTCGAGGCTATTATAGAAATGGAATTATGCACTATAGTACCCTTGGCATTGGCTTCTTTCACTCGGCACACTGCCTGTGAGATCCATCCCTGTTGCTGCTTCGTCTCTTCCTTTTTGTTGCTAAGTTGTGCTCCTTGCTATGGACGGCCCCACAGTTTGTTTAACATTCACCTCTGGTGGGACATTTTGGTTGTTTCCAGCTTTTAGCTATTACAAGTAAAGCTGCTATGAACGATGGAGTACAGGATTTTGTGTCGGAATAGATTTTCACTTCTGTAAGACAGATGCTCAGAAGTGCAATTGCTGGCTCATATGGTAAGTGTACGTTTCATTCTTTAAGAAACTACCAAACTATTCTCCAGAGAGGTGGTACCATTTTACATTTGGGCCAGCAGGGTATAAGAGATCCAGTTTCTTTGCACTCTGGTCAGTATTTGGTATTGTCACTATTTCTAATTGTTCTAGCAGGTGTATTGTGGTATATCACTCTGTTTTTAATTTATATTTCCTTAATGGCTAGTGATTTTGAACATCTTTTCTTATGTTTGTGTTGCCATCCTTATAGCCTTTTCATGAAACGCCTGGTCTTATCTTTTGCCCATTTTCTCATTCTACTATTTGTTTTTTACTATTGAGTTTTGGGAGGTCTTTATATATATTAGGTTTGAGTCCTTCATCCGATACATGGTTTGCAAATATTTTCTTCCAGTCTGTAGCTTGTCTTTATGTCTTCTTAGCATAGTCTGCTACAGAGGAAAAATTTTAATTTTGATGAGAACCAGTTTATCAATTTTACTTTTTATGGCTCCTACTTTTGGTGACTTGTCTGAGAGCTATTGCCCAAGGCTTAGAGCCTGATGATTTCTTTCTTATGTTTTCTTCTAAAAGTTTTATAGTTTCATATTTCACACTGAAACCTGTGATGTGCTTCAAGTTAATTTTTGTATTAGATGTGAGATTTAGGTTAAAGTTCCTTTTCTTGCTTATAAATATCCAATTGCTCCAGCACCATTTGTTGAAAACACTGTCTTTCTTTGAATTGCTTTTGCATCTTTGTAAAAATTGGAGACCATTGGGGTAACTTCTGAGTTGTCTATTTTGTTCCATTGATCTCTGTATCCTGGTCTTTGAGAGAAAGAAAGAAGGACTCCGGGCACTGGCTCAGGCTGCCCATCTCTCAGGGCCTCTGGCCTCCACCAGGAATGGACGTGGCCCCAGAACTGAGTGCAGGGTCCCTAGTGCTCTGCGTGTAAACATGTGTGAGGACTCCCCAGACTGCTTTCTCTGCTGCACTCCCCAGACACTGCTGTTTTTGGTCTCCTTTTCCTTCATTTCCTTGCTTACGCATGTTCTCAGATTAAAGTGGGATTTTCTAAAGCAGATTTTTCTATCATGGGGTAAAAACTGCAAGTAAACAGAATTATCATAACAATTTAAATAGTAATAAAATATGTTTTTCTGTTTCTATTCAGAGAAGGGGAAAGGTAACTAGGGAAGATGAAAGGAAGATCTTGATTTGTGGGTGGTAGGTGTATTTGTTCCCCCTCCACCACCCTCCTTCTTCTTCAATAATAGGTACAGAGTTTTTGTAAAGGACTTCAAGGCAAAAGGGAAAAAAATAGCATATACTGTTATGGGGTTATTTTTATCTTTCATTTTTATGACAACTTATTTGTACTTAAGAGAATCTTTCCAAAGAGTTAGAAGCATCATTAAATAAAGACTGTGAAATGTGCAATATGGCTTATTTATTTAAATGTTAATTGGTCCAACGAACACTTCTAATTAGCTCTATATTTGCTTAGCAAAAAGTTTTACAAATTCCAATTGTGAAAAGCAGCTATTTTGAGCTGGTAAGCATGTTGCAGCCTCAGCTATGATTTTTCTATAGTTCTCAGCCCTTGAAGGCACAATTTAATTTTTCATGTATGCATACTAGCAACGGTAAACACTTGCGAGTGTAAAGAACCTTCTTTAATTAGCTGCACAACAATTAAAGGATTCACAAACTAAATTGAACCCTGTCTCGGTGCTTACTAGCTGAATTCTACCACCTGTCACAACAGCACTTTGTTCAATCTGTTATGCAAAATCATTATAGCAATATAGCGGAGGGGAAAAAAAAGAGAAAACAGCAATTATTTCTTACTTTTCTCTTGAATGGGTTATTTTGGGTTATACTGATGTCAGGTTCACTGAAGCTAACCTTTTGAAATCTGTAACAGCATAATACTTCTAAGGCAGCCTCAGCATGGCTAGAAGAATATTTCGTTTTACTCTTTTAGGAGGAAGTAGTATTCATCCTTAACGTGTGTGGGGACTCTGATCATTTGTAACAACCTGTTCTAACTCTCAGCTGCCTTCTCTCTTTCCCTTCTTGTGAGGAACCTCCAGCAGGCTCCTGTGTTACAAACACATGTTAACTGTAGATGTGAGTTTGAAGACCCTCTTCTCACACTGCCTTTTCCAAAAGCGTACCAATTCACATCACTCCACCGATTTGATCACTTCCTGCAAAAACGTGTGTATGTGTGTGTCATTGTTAATTTTTGAAAATTAAAAAATAATTTAAAAAATGTTTGAGTATTTGATCTATGCTGACCTGCTTTCCTGCAGACTGGGTTGGAGGGAACCCTTACCCCTTTGCCGTTTGCAGAGACAAGGGTTTTATTGTGAGGCCCAAATCCTAGCCTGCCCGGCAGACTCCTTGCAGTCGAGGAATAAATGTTTACATTTGGTGTTGCCTCCTCTGGCCTCTGGCGGGACTGCTGGCAGCTCTGTGGGCGCTGAGCACAGACAGGGTGGAAGAGTGGCAAGGCGGGTATGCACCTCTGCTGACGAGCAGCTCTGGGAGATGCTCACTGGCAGTTGCTTAAAATGGCATCAAGAGCATATTGTTAGTTCCAGCCTCTGAAGCATATGTGGTCTGGGCATCTCAGACGTTGAAGTGATTATAGACAAACAGCCGGGCTCATTCAGAGGGCCTGCGTTTTCCGGTATTGAAATATTTTTTAGAAGTTGCCTCTTTACGTCATTTCATGAAAATGTGCAAAGAGGACAAGGCAGCTCTTTGAAAATACAAACTCTTTCCCCAAAAAATGCTGAAAGAAGGAAAGTGAGAGCCAAAGGTCAAAGGCTGAGCCAGAATGTGTTTCTCTATTTTTCCTGTTTCTTAAAAAGGAATAAGAAAGGAAACTCTTCCTGGTTCTGACATTTGGGGAATCAGGACCATCTTTGGTCAGGTCCAGGAGGAAGACCTTGCAGAGGACGGTTCTTGCTGCTGAAAACCGTCCTCTTAGGCTGGTCCAGGGTTGGTGCATGTACATTCAAGTGAGCTATTGTCCACTTCACTGAGGCTCATGAAATGAATGCGTAAAGCAAAGTTGCAGTCCCAGGGAGAAGACTATTTGCTGCTTCCTGCAGCCTCGTCTGCCTCTGAACTTGGCTGCACTTCTCATGGCCAGAGTCTCCTGGCTCTGGGTCCAGCTGCTCTCTGATTGTCCCGGGCTTGCTGTGCTCTCCTGATGGAAAGGGTCTGCATTAGGCCTTTGATGGGAGCCTGCTGGTGCTTCCGGGGAGAGGGTGGTCACATAGTAGGCTCTCATTGAACATCTGCTGTTTCATGTAAATGGAATCTCCACTTGACTGAAGAACTCATGGGAATTTAAGGGTGAATTCAGGCAACTTGATCCTTTCAGCCCTTCCCTCCAGTGGCCCAGGCTTACTTTTTTTTCTGCCGTTCATCTGAAATCTCCTTGCCACCAAGTACTGTTTATTCTCTCCTGCATTCCTTGCTGCTAGGCTTACAAAAAGAGGCCCATGGAGTGACCTTCAGGCCAGGACTGTCTTGTGGGAGGCCAGCTTATCATGTATGTAAACCTCTGTCTGGGCACCTGGGAGGTTGCTTTCCTCTCCAGGGGCTGCCTGTCCGGTTGGAGATCCCCGACCTTCCCTGAGGAAAGGTGAAGAGAGGCCCAAGTGTGGATTCCTTACTGACAGCAAGCTGGAGGGAGCTGTTAGTTTCCTTCACTTCTGGCTGCCTCAACGATGGGGCCTCTTGAGTAGTGGCAGATTAGAAGGCAGATTCATGGCACAGGGAGACGGGTACAGTGATCCCAGTTATCAGACCCATGATTTGGGGCAAGTTATTTAACCATGCCTCAGTTTCCTTATTTATGAGATGGGTATCAGTTCAGTCGCTCAGTCCTGTCTGACTGTTTGTGACCCCATGGACTGCCGCATGCCAGGCCTCCCTGTCCATCACCAATTCCCAGAGTTTACTCAAACTCATGTCCATTGAGTCTATGATGCTATCCAACCAGCTCATCCTCTGTCATCCCCTTCTCCTCCTGCCTTCAATTTTTCCCAGCATCGGGGTCTTTTCAAATGAGTTAGTTCTTCACATCAGGTGGCTAAAGTATTGGAGTTTCAGCTTCCACATCAGTCCTTCCAATGGGTATAGTACAAGTAAATCAAATGAGTATAGTGATAGTAACATAGTCTTGATGAGTTACAACAATTCAGTGAAGGCACTTAGAAGAGTCTTCAGTGCGATGGAAGAAGTGTTGCTTGTTGCCCTTGTTGCCATCTCTGTTGCTGTCATTCTTACTGCTGCTCCCTGACCTTGAAGTCCTAGTATGTGAACTTCTAAGGTTGTGGAACCGAAAGGAACTTCAGGAAACCATGACCTAGCTCAAGCTGGATAGGCTGCTGAGCCTGTGGGCCACTGCTTTTGAGAAATCTTCTTGAAGGGCACTGGATCAATCAAGACTGTGCTTCTCTCTCTGGCCTCTCACCAACCTTCATCATGGTGTTTTCATAGGTATAATGTTGTAGTCTAGACGGAAGATCATCAGAACCAGCACCATCAGACTATGTGCCCAAAGTGGGCTCCTCCTGTGCTTTCTGCCCCCTGGAAATTGGCACTACTTTTGGGAGAATGTGGGGATACCCACCAAGAGGAACACTTCTATCAGATACCTGGAGAATCCTTGTCGGAGAAAGTCAAGAGTGATTGTGTGCTTGCTGCATGAGAGATATGTGCAAAGTTCATGGGAAGGGAACAAACACTTCTAACGTATGAACTTATAATCTCATGGAGTTGCAGAGAAAAGTGGACAACTGATCAACCATCATGGAGGCTGGGAGGCAGGAGGGTCTTAAGTGGTTATGGGATTAGGAAAGGAGCCAGGGGCACAGGTTGTGACTGGTGCTGGGCTGCTGGGGGTGGGATGGCCTCTCAAAAGTATTTTCTGTGAGATCTAGACTCCTTTGATCCAGGCCAAGAGACAAAAGAATGATGTTGGGGAACTCTGCGCTCGAGGAAGGGTAAGTTGTAAAGCTGTAAATACCTGAGATAGGAAATGCATATTTTTAGCTCTGAGCATGGAGGAAACTTGGATTAGCTAGTGGTGATAGAGGTCATTTCCTAGGTCCGTTTCATACCAAGGAACCGTGCTGCTGGTTTTCCTTTTCAGGATTGGGCCCTATGCCAGGGCCAGCACGGTTCGGCCCCTGACGCAGTGTGTGCGTGCCTGCTCAGTTGTGTCTGACTCTTTTGCAACCCCATGGACTGTCGCCTACCAGGCTACTCAGTCCATGGAATTTTCCAGGCAAGAATAGTGGAGTGGGTTGCCATTTCCTTCTCCAAGGGATCTTCCTGACCCAGGGATCGAACCCACGTCTCTAGGGTCTCCTGCATTGGTAGGCAGGTTCTTTACCACCTGATGCAGCAACCTGTGGTAAATGACTATGGAATGACTGCAGAACTGTCTTCAGTGAACAGGGTTCTGTAGTGAATGTGCTCACTTCAATCAGGGACCATCACCATTTGTTGGTGTTGCCCCATAAATTCCTGCAGGTGAAGTCTCTTCATGGTGAGAATCTTTGAAAAAATGTGTGTCTCTTAAATGATCAGGGCTCCCCTGGTGGCTCAGATAATAAAGAATCTGTCTGCAATATGGGAGACCTGGATTTGATACCTGGGGTGGGAAGATCCCCTGCAAGAGGGCATGGCAACCCATTCCAGTATTCTTGCCTAAATGATCTAGAAAGAAATGATGGCCGACAGAAGCCTAATGGGGAAGATGGAGCACATTGCTAGCCCCCAAGGTCTCTGCTGGGGAACCATCATGCCAGACCTGCCAGTGTCTTGGGTGAGAAGATATTTGGCTTGCTCAGAAGTTGTTGCCTCCCTTGTGCCTGTCACTTGACTCATAACCTAGAACACAGTAGGTGGCTAGATAAAGAGCCACTGGAACTAGGAAACCAACAGACACCCCACTGTATTTTTCTTAGCCTAACATGTCCTCTGTGACCAATAGATGAGCTAGATGGAGCCTTGGATGCTGAAAATCTCTTTTCATTTCTGTGTACATTTTGCTAATTTTTCTTATCCTTGCATGCAATCTTACTTTGAAAAAAAAAAATCAGAAGATATAGATGAGCAAGAAGGGAATGAAAATCCCTTGATGATCACCCATGTTGACTCTTTGCTGTGTGTCCTCTCCGATTATTTTATGCTTATCTGCTTTGTTGTACTCAAAGTGGGATTGTTCTTCCTAGGCCATTTTATAATCAGCCGTTCAACTTAGTATATTTTTCTATACCCTTTCTGATGAGTACAAAAACAGCTGCATAAGTTTACCATGATTTATTTATTTAATTGAGTTCTGTGGGTGCGCATTTAGATGGTTTTCAGCTTTTTTTTTCTCATGGCATTGACTCATAAAAGGTTGGCCAGAGTTTTCTCTGGGAGTGGAAAGTGACAGGCATGGAATCAGTGGTATTGTTTTGCCTGACCTGGTGTGCACTGTGAATGCTTGCCTCAGAGATCCTGGTGGTGGTGGTGGTTGGGGGGTGGCTGGTCTCAGGTGCCTGCCTTTGAGTCAGAGGTGGAGATACAAGGGAGGTAGACTATGTCCTTTTGCTGTGAGTGGATGAGTGTACCTATGCACATACACATGCATGCACAGACATTTAGAAGAGGTTAAATCTGATCTTCACTCTAGATTTCCAGTGAGTGTATCCAAACCACCCAGACCATGGGGAAGATAGTAAAAATCTGCACCCTAGGAAAACTAGCCTCTCAAAATCTTCACTGCCTCAACTCTTTCTGGGTGTTGATTCTTCTGTACCATTTGTGATGAGTGCATGGTGTCTGGTTCAGACTCTGCCCATGTGGGTCAGTCCTCAGCCTTTTCTTCTGCCTGCAGTCCCCACCCCATCAGACCCTCATCCTTTTAACCCCTTCTCTCATACTCCTTCTGTATTATTTTTTCCAGGCTGTGGTGTTTTCTCCAGGAATTAAAAACTCATCACCTTCTTCTAATATCAAAATCTTCTTGACCTCTGTTGAGAGCTGGGCACTATTCTCTCTTTTGCTAGTTTCAGCAGCTGGGTAGGATGCTTGTGGGGGTGGAGCAAGGAAGTGAGAGATGTCTTCATTGTGGCCTCACATCTGAGTTGCAGTCTGTTTTCCCTTCTTTGTTAATTATCCAACCATCCAACTATCCATTCATCCACCAGCATCTTTCTGTCTAGTCTTCCATCTCTGACAGTACCTAGCATAGAGTAGTTGCTCAATAAACATTTCTTGGATGGATGAGCAAATGATTGAATAATACAAAAGACAGAGGTTTTGAACTTGGAGAGTTTGTTTCCTGTTACCTGCAACAGGTCTACCCATGAGGTTAACCCTGAAAGCATAACTTTTACATCTTGTTCTGCTGAAAGAGCATCTTGAGGCCTCCTGGTCTTGCAGAGCTCTCTTTTCTAATGTAGTCCTCCTTGGGAGGCATCCTGCCTGGTTTTCTTCTGAATCCCTGGCCTCCCCATGCTTTCCTCTCCTTCCCTTGTCAGCAGGCAAGGAAGAAGGGCAATCTAGTGACACTTCTATAAATCACACCCTTATGAACCTTGTTTTAGCTAAAGCTTTGTACACTTTCTTAATAATTTCCTTAGGTTTAATAGCTAGGTGTGGAATTGCTGGGTTAAAGAAAATATGCATTTAAAGGTTTTAATACCTGTTGCTAAGTTGCCCTGCTCTTCAGACATGTTATGTCAAATTATTACCTCCCCCCACAACATACACAAATTATAACAATGCCTCTTGCCTTATATTCTACCAATACTGAGTATTATTTAGCAAAGTAATAGCAATTTGATATGGGAAATATTTCATTTTACTTTTCTTGAGCTTCATATATATGTATATCTGTATTTTATGTAGTCGTTAATCTACATACCTTTATATCTGTAGCTATAGATCGGTGTTTAATGAGATGTCTATAGTTGATGATTCACCTGTTCATGGCCTCTGTGTGGTTTCCTTCTGGGTATTTGAATTTTCTTTTGAATTGTGGGATCTCTTCATACATCAAAAGATATTAACCCTTTGTCTTTTACATTTCTTGTAATTATTTCTTCCAGGGTTTTCATGTGCCTTTTAATTTTGTACATCATGTTTTTTGATGAGATAAAGGGATTTAAGTGATCAAATCTTTCCGTCTACTCCTTTGCTGTCTCTAGTGTCATGCTTTGGAAATAATTTCATACCCTGTTATTTTATTAGTATACTAATACATTTACCTTCTTATGTGTTTATGGTCTTATTTTTTTAAATATAAATCTTTAATCCATCAAGTATTTATTTATATTTATATTATTGGGGCAACATTTTATATCTCTACATTGCACACATGGTTTGCTATTATAAATAAGGTTTTAAAATTATGTTTTCTAAAAAGGATTGAACCCAAGTCTCCTGCATGGCAGGAGGGTTCTTTGCTGTATGAGCAGCAGGGAAGCCCTCATAGACTATATAGAAAAACTTTTTATTTTATTTTGTTTTTATATAAATAAAGCAAGTTTTAAGAATCACATTAGAGAAATATAGAATGAAAAGTGAAATTTTTATTTAAATAAATCTCTCACCTCTTCTCCAGTTCTACTCCATTGCCCAGATAGTGATTGTAGTGGATTGATGTATCTCTGTCTGTATTTACACAACTACAAACCAAATATAAAGAAGTTCTTTTTCCTATTCTTTCTCCAATTAGAGAAATGTGACAATAAACATTTTGGAACATGGACATGTATTTCTTTATTAAAGATACCTACAAGTGGTATTAAGTGACATTTTCATGGATATTGCTGAATTGCTTTCTAAAAAGGGAGCACCAACTTACTTTTCTGCAGATAGTGAGTGAGAACAGTCTTGCTGACAATGGAGAAATAAAGCTCTAGCTTTTGGCAATAGGATATACCAAAAATATTTTAATTATATATGAATTTTCCTTGTCTTTTCATAAGCTTACCACTTAATGACTTCCTTTATAAATGTCCTCTTAAATTTTTATTTTAAAAATTTATATTATTGTATTATTTATTCTTTGTATTCATGCTATAAAAGAGCTCTTTATATATCAACATCCATATTTTGTGTGTATGTGTGTGGCAGAAGAAAGTTTTAAAAAATTTACCATCTTTTGAATAATGGCATTTGAGTTCTCTTTACCAAAGTTTATGAAGAAAATTCTCTTAATTTTTGTCAATGACTTCTTAGTTTTAAAAATTTTTTTTGTAGTATTGTTGATTTACAATGTTGTGTTAAATTTTCTCTGTCCAGCAAATTGATTCAGATACACACACACATATATATGTTCTTTTTCATATTGTTTTCCTTTATGGGTTATCACAGAATATGGAATATAGCTCTGTGGTTCCCTGTGCTGTACAGTAGAATCTTACTGTTTATCCATCCTGTGTATAATAGTTGACATCTGCTAACTCCAAAGTTCCAGTTCTTCTCTTCCCCTTTACCACTTGGCAACCACAAGTCTGTTCTCTGTATCTATAGATAATTCCTAGTTTTAAAAATATTTTCATATGAAGTATTTCATGTGAAGTATTTGTCTAAATGGTAGCCCGTTGTCCCAGTAAAAGTGAAAATTAGTCACTCAGTCATGTCCAACTCTTTGCAGCCCTGTGGACAGAGGAGCCCACCAGGCTCCTTTGTCCGTGGAATTCTCCAGGCAAGAATACTGGAGTGGGTTGCCATTTCCTTCTCCAAGGGATCTTCCCAACTCTTTACCAACTGACCCACCAGGGAAATCACCATTGTCCCAGTACATTTACTCATCGGACTGTTCTTTCACTCCAGCGGAGTCACTACCTTTATCCACATTACCATGTCAAAGAGACATGTCTCTTTGGGAGTTCTCTCTGTCTGGTCTCTTGACTTATTTACCTAGTCCCATATAAAGAGTCGGACACGACTGAGTGACTGAACTGAACTGAAATGATATAAGACCATGTTCAATTACTATAGTTTTACTATACTTTGATTTGATAGTTTCCATGTCTTCTCCTTATTCTCCTTTCTTACAATTTACTTGGCAGTTATCACATTTTTTTAGATGAATTTTTGATTTCACTTGCTAAGTTTGATATCAGCAATTGATACTAGCAACTGAACCTACCAGCAACTTGACTTGGATTTATAGATTAATTTCATAAAAGTTTATATATTTATAATATTACAATATCATCTTTCCATCCATGAACATGGTATATCTATATTTATTCAGGTCTTATTTTTTGCCCTTCCATAACAACGTTGTATGTTTTACTTCATGTAAGTCTTGCCCATTTCTTCTTATATTTATTTACGAGTGTTTAAAATTTTCCTCTGATCATTTATAATTGGCTTTTAGTGTATAAGACAAAATAATAATTTTCAGTGTATTTATCTTACCTTTCACCTCTAATTGCACATTTATTAATACTAACAATTTTATACTTCATTCTTTGGATTTGGGGGATATAGTAATTTTCAGCTGTTAAATAGTGACAGTTTTGTCTGTTCCTTGTCAATAATTGTTTATCATGTTTTCTTTTTCCTCGTTAAAAATCACTGTCTGTGTTGGCTAAGACTTCTAGGAGAGTGTCTTGTTGCTAGCTTTAACAGAAATATTTCCAATATTTTGTCATCAAACACATTGTGTGATGTAGGCCATTTACCTTTTCATAAATTAGGAAGGAATCAAGTGTTTGGGGGACATTGTTGATGTAATATGGTTATTCTCCTGTAAGATGTTAATATGGCAAATTAATAGGCTTTCAATTGTTGAACGATTCTTGAATTATAGGAGTAAACTCTGGTTGTTCTCTGAAGAATTATTGTCTCAATATAGGACCAGATTCATTTCACTAGTGTTTTGTTTAGGGCATTTACACTGGTGTTTATAAATGAGGTTGTCCTGTAGCTTCTACGGGAAGTGATTCTGCTAGCAGCAGTTTCTGCTCCGCTCCCCTCCTCTCTTCATCCCCTTCCTTCTCTCCCTCCTGCTCCTCCAGTTCCCTCCTCCCCAGTGCTCCCTCTCCTCCTCCTCCTCCCACTGTTCATGGAGCACCAGGGAAGTCTGGGGGCTTCCTCATCCTCCTTTCCTTCTTTCTCCTTCCCTCCTCTTTCTCCTCTTATTCCTCATCCTTCTACGTCTCCTTTCCCTCTGTGCTATACCTGGTCTCCCTGTCCTCCTCTCAGAGAAGGAAATGTGGAGTTTTCTCTTTTCTGTGCTCTTGGGACAGTTTATAAACACAGAGATAAGTTGTTCCTTTGAAGGTCTAGAGAACTATGAGCATAGAACTGGGTCTTTTCGTTTGATCGAACTATTCGTTATCTTTTAAATTTCGGCCACGGTTATATTTTATTCAGGTGTTTAGCTTTTCGTTGAGTCCTATCTGATCGTTTTTAAAGACGGTGATTCGTTTTCATGTAGATTTTCAAGTGAAAGATATAAAGCTGTGTATTCTGTCACAATTTTTAAGTCCCTTTGTATCTGACTTTATTTACCCTTTCTCAACCCTAATGTTTATTTGTATATTCTCTCTCTGTTCTTATCCACATTGTCCAGTTTGTTTTCTTGGTCTTTTCAAAGAACCAGCTTTTCGTGAATCTTCCCTCACCCCCAGAGGGCAAGGGAAGGAGGATGTTCTCTTTAATTAGTTTCCGCTGTTATTTTTATTAATCCCTTCTTTCTATTTTCTTTGGGTTTATTGTTATTTTTTTCCCTCAGCTTCTTGACTTGAAGGCTTAGTGCATTTGTTTTCAGTTCTTTTCACTTTCTATTCAGTACATTTAAGGTTATAAAATTTCTTTTGAATACTGCCTTAGGCATATCCTAAAAAAGTTTTTTTTGTTGTTATCACTTTGTTTTTCTTTTAATTAATGTGATTAATATGATTTCTATGTTATGGAATCTTATTGAAGTATGGATAGTATAATACATGTAATGTCTTTGGAATGTTTCATGGGTATATATTTTCTTTTGTGTATGGCTATCTGTCACTGCACTCATTTTTAAATTTATTGAAGAGATCTGTTTTTCCTATGACTACTTGAGGAAGATGTAGGAATGCTTTTCCCTTGATGGCTTTCTTAAAGTTGATACTAGATTATTCCAGTTTTTGCATTATGTATTTTAAACCTTTGTTGTTAATTGCTTTAACTATGGCTGTTTCTTTCAGTTCTCTAATGGACTATACACCTTTTTTGACATAAAAATCCTTAAATCTTTTTGATACTGATATTGCATTACCTATTTTTATTTTGTTAATCTTGTTTCATTTGAGTTTTTCCCATTCCTGTATTTTCAACCTTCATGTGTAAGCTGGTTCTCACTTAAAGAGTATATAAAACTGGGGAACTATGAACATATATTTAATCTGATCCAAATACCTGATATTTCCCTCTCTTTTATGATTTTAACCCATTAACATTTATTAAGTTTACTGACATGTGTAGCTTTGTTCCTGCTACCTTATGTTATCTGTTACTATATCAAGTTTAAAAAAAATTTTTCTCCCTTTCATTGTATGAATCAAATTTTCTTTGTTACATTTTCTTTTATTTTCTGATTTAGAAATTGTATACCTGGGATATAGTCATATAATGGTGACATTTCATTTGTTACATTTAAATATGTGTGTGTGCGCGTGCAAATACATGGGTGCGTTCAGCATCCACTGTTTCCTTTCAACAAAACTAGAAGTTTAGCATGCTTTCACGTTTTATCTGATCTATCATCTGGCCCCAGTCCCACACCCTTCCCCCTTCCTTTCATGTTACAATGATATGTGACTTTAATTCCAGACTTAAAAAAAAGCAAAACATTATGCAGTATATATTGTTTAGACTTAAACATAAAATTTGCCTGATATTTGGTGCACTTTTAAAATTTTGCTTTCTCTATTGTATTAATTTCTTCAGAGATGTCTATGTCCTTTTGTGTTTGAAAATGTGTTAATTTTACCTTTCCCTTAATGCTATATATAGAAGTCTAGGTTCAAAATAACTTCCTCAACCCCTGATAATATTCTTTGATTGTTTTGAGATATCTAATGTTGATGACAAGTCTGATGACAAACCAATTCTCACTCCTTTTTGGGTAAGCTGTTTATTTTCTCTTTTCTTTCTCTTTATTTCTCTACTTTTTGTCTTTTTCTCTGAGTCTGGAAGTTTCTTTGGAAGTGACAATATGTAATTTTTTTCTTTAGAAAATTTCCCAGTGTCTGAAGGATTCTTTTAAAGTTAATTGGTTTTTGTTTTTTCATTCTGCAGATATTTTCTTTTTCTACTGTCACCATCATAATCATCATTATTTCTTAAACATTTATTAGCTTATTTTCTTTCTGGACGTTCTATAAGATAGATATTAGACCTTCTGAATTGTACCTCTGTGTCTCTTAATTTTTCTCCTTCACTTTCCATTGCTTCCTTTCATTTCTTTTTGGTGCTACTTTCAACATTATCTTCCATGTTAGTAATATGGCCTGGACCATGTATATACATTTTTTCAGATCTTCAATTGACTTTTAAAAAATATCTGCAGTTAAAAATTGAATTTCCAGCATCTTTATTTTTTCTTCTCTGATTACTCCGTTTCCTGGCAGTCATTTCTCTCTTAGAGGATGCAGTATTCTCTTTATTTTTTCTAAATATATTAATGAGAATTTTAAGTTCCACTTTTCCTGTTCTCTAGCTTGTTTTTGTTTCTTTCGGGTTTATCTTGATCCTTCGCTTTCTGGGTTTTGAGCTTCTGTCATGTGTCTGGTGAGCACTTTGTCAAGTTCCATTTATAAGAGGAGGACTAGTGACCGTGTGGGCACCAGCAGGTGGTTCTGTAGGCTCTGCTGGTCTGATACTCCACAGGCCTCACCATGGAGCGGGAGGGATGCTTGCTGGCTCCTTAGTGAGGAGGGCTCCAGGGCAATTGGATCTCCCCATAAGGATGTGCACTGGCAGAAAGGGGGAGCAGGCTGTGACTTACCTGCCTTCCTCCCCACCATGTCCCCCATCACTTGGTGTTCATTCATTCAGTGGGAGATTCAGGGTCTTTGCCTTCCGAGCAGGGCAGCATTTCTATTTTCTTCTTCACTCTCTCCGAAATTTCTTCAATCTCTTCTCTGCTTCTCTTCAAGCCTTAGGGCATTTTTCAGGCCAGGAGCATCATGTCTTCATAAGATGGTATTTGGTGCTTGGCTTTGGGGATGCAATTCTCTTCTGCTGCTGTATTTTCCCTCAGAGTCCTG
Organism: Nanger dama; assembly: GCA_917880005.1. Taxonomy (NCBI): domain Eukaryota; kingdom Metazoa; phylum Chordata; class Mammalia; order Artiodactyla; family Bovidae; genus Nanger; species Nanger dama. Next base: position 40,534,425 of record CAKJTW010000012.1, read on the forward strand.
AGTTTCTCCGGATCAATTAATTTCTTCCAAGTTGTTTCCTCATAGTGTGTTTGCTCTCCTCCTATCAATCTGATCCCATCTGTTTTCCATCTTCCAGGAAAACCTCAAATTTTCTGTCATGCTGACAACTTTGACAAAATTGAATCCCCAATTTTGTTAGCGGCCTTTTGGATATCTATCAAAATGTGCATGTGGATCTTGTTCTCTGGCCTATCACAATAGATTTCTGAACATTGTTGTCATCCTTTCTGAAGCCTACGAAGTGTTTCTAGGGGATGACCTTTCCTAAAACGTAGGCACCATCCTCGACCTACTCACCGTGTAATTTCTCCTCTCCTCTGGAGAAGGCAGCCTTTCCTGGTAAGACACGTTCATGCGTTCACATTGTGTCATGGGTATGAATCATGGATGAGCGGAAATCACTCTAAAGCCTTTCACTCTATTGAATCTAAGTGGTGAGCACTTCTTAAATGATTGCTGAACTTAAGGCAACTATTTATTTAGTCTTCTGGGGTTTGTTGTAAAAATCCAAATATTCCAGGAGAGAAAATGCTTTGAAAGTATTTATAACCTATGACTCAGTTTTCCACTCCTGGAGCAAGGCCTACAGCAAAGTGTATCAGACCTACAGAATCACCAAATATCCCAGGAAAAAAAGCTTGTGTCCACTTCTTCATGAGAGTGCATCTTTATCTGTCTACTTCTGTTATGTTTTGGAACATGGCTTTGTGCTAGGCCCTGTGGCTGAGGACTGCCAGAGGTGGGAGGTGGAGGGGGTGCTCCTCTGAGGGGGCTGTGCATGGACCAGCTAGGAAACTACCTGTTCCCTTCACAACCATGCCTAAAGCATCACTTCTGAGACTCACCTTATCATCAAATGTACACAGTTAAAACGCGTCCATCATTATACAGTTTATTATTATTTTAAACTCATTTCTTTCATTCTAATCCAACTAAATATATATAGCCCCCAAATTTAAAAAGAGTGTTGAAGATTGATGTCTGCTGAATGGAGGTGGGTTTCCTTTCATTTCAGCTTTCTCTTCAAAAATAAATTTTATGCTTTTCTGATTAGAAGAAAAACACATACCCATGAAATAACTTGGAAAATAAATAATAGATATTAGAAGACAAATAATCTCACTCCCCCAGTGATAATTGTTTGTTAACATTTTGTTATATTTCCTTTCATTGTTTTATTTCCATATATATAATATATTTTTGTTTCTGTTACAGAATTGGAATCAAACTATAATCAGTTTCCTGTTTCGCTTAAAATTTTGTCCTGAGCATTTTCCTATCCTCTGAAATATTTTTTGAAAGCATGATTTTAATACACCGTGTTCGTAGTGGTGTTAATTTAACCATTCTCCTGCTCTCAGACATTTAGGTCAACTCTGTTTTTTGTTACCAGAAGAAGCATTTCAGCACAGTTTTGTCTTCGTCACTGATAGGATTCTAGGTTTGTTCTAGGAGTGGAAAACTGAGTCATAGGTTATAAATATTTTTGAGACTTTTGATATGTAATGCCAAACTGCTTTCCAAAAGTACTACCAACTTACAGCCTTTCCAATACTCCATATAAGAATATTCTTTATCTGTTGCCAGCAGCAGATATTGTCATGAAAGACACACACATATGTACATATACACGAGTGCTTGTGCATGTGTGGCCTATTTTATAGGCAATAAATGTTGCTTCTGTTGTTCTAAATCAGATTGCACCCAAGACAGACAACATAAAGGAAACTTGGGTGAACAAGATAAGATGAGAACTGGCTGGGTAAATGAGTCCACAGTGTGAGGTCTGGGCAGCAGGAGGCCAGGGCCTTCCTGGAGAAGGCGCCATTGGCCTGGGTCCGAGAAGAAACAACGTGTTCCCTCTCCTAATGTGCTCACATCTGGGGAGGCGTCAGTGTGAGCCCGCTCACCGCAGCTTGCCCCATCCCGCCCCATCCGAGCAGGATTCCCAACGTGCCCTCTGCTCCTCCGTGTCCTTGCCAGGCACGGAGAAGCCATCAGTGGCCCGGGGAGCTCAGTGGAGAGGAAAGAAAGCAGAGCAGAGAGGGGACAGAGTTCTCTCTGGGTGCTTCTTCTTGAGCAGAGGCCAGACTGTGCTGCTGGCCCCAACATGAGTCACAGCCGGGTCCTCGCAGAAGCTAGGCACCTAGGGTGCTGGGCACCCAGGCTGCATGTGACATTACCAGAGATGTCACGGGGAACTGCTTGTGAGTGGCTGAGAACAGAATCTGGCTTAATGCTTCTAACAAGTTAATGTTTGTGCTCATGGGCTCTGTGCACATTTAAGAATTAATTAAATCCTTTAAGGAAGTCATTTATGTTTGAGACCAAAGAAGACACTCAGGGGCCAGAGCTCCCCCAAAGAAGGAGCCCAATCACACAGCTCTGCGCCTTGGCAGGCCCCGCAAGACCAACTTTCCTGCAGTCGGATCCACAGTGCTCTCAGATATCTTTAACCCGTTCTTTCCACAAGGCTCCTGGGGCGGCATATTAAACTCGAGTTATTTTCAATTTCATCTAAGGTGTCTCTATCCAATGCCGTTTCTTCAAAGTCTGCAATGTGGGATTCAAAATCTCTCAGCATCATCAAAGTCTTAGGAAAATATATTACTAGGAAGTGGAGCTGCTACTTGTGTGTTAATTACAACAAGCCCGACTGCTGCACAGATAATCTCCAGCGTCAGAAGCATCACTCAGGCAATATAAGGAAAAACAAAATCTTTTTAAAAACATCCTAAATTCTCTGTTTCACCCTTTGAGGAAAAAAAATGTGGTTCATTGTGCAGCTAAAACTCATCTATTTAGTTGTTCTTATAAAGATTTCACCGATATTTGAAATGTTCGTCTCTTGAAAGAGAAAAACCAAGGTAAATTTTCAGGATCCAGTCTCAGGGCTGCTTTGCTATTTTAAGTCTTTCTCTGCTTTTTCGGAGGAAAGCCTATGGATCACCCATTAGGGCCAGATTCTGGGTGCCAGGAGATTTTGACCGTGCTTAAATTGATCACAGGTATTTGTTTTTTTGATTGTTTCACTGTCTGTCCTTCACCTGTGAGCTGAATCCAGTGTTTACAACACACAGGATTCTTCTCTCCCATGAACTTGAAGGGGAGCAGGCATCTCTCACGATGAGGTTCCCAGGGAAGGGCCTGGAGGCCAGTCACTGACCGAGGCTTCAGGGGAGCCAGGGCACCCTGTCCTCCCAGGAACGGAGAGCAGACCCATGACCCAGATAGCATTCGTGGGCTTTGGAGGCAATACAGGTCAAAGACAGGAATGTGGAGGGCCCAAGAGACAGAGAAGGGAGTATATTTTCAAATTAATTTTTTTTTCTTTAATGGGGAGGAAGTTTATCCCCACTTACTTAGGACTTCTAAAGGGAGTCCTTATCAACTCTGATCTGAAGGTCCTCACTGAATAAAGATGGCCTGTGTGGACCAGGGAGAAGCCAGACATTGAGGTGTCCATGGCAACTTCAGGGGATGCAGGGACTCCCCCATCAACTAGCTGAGGTCACAGGGTGAGAGACCTACTCTTCACTGCCCCTCAGCTCCCCAGGGGAAGCCCCGCTAGCTCCTGTGTGTCCCCAGTACCCTCTACCCTTGTCAGCTCCCTCTGTAAGAGAGAGCAGGCCTCAGGCCAGAGCCTGCTGCAGGCAGCAGTGCTCAGCCAGAATTTAATAACATTGTTCTCATTTTATTTATTTTTATAATTACCTTTAATTTAGAGCAAGCGATACAAATTTCCATTTAGGGTAATGATATAGTTTCTTTTTAAATGCATTAAAGTAAAAAATAGTGAATTAATTAAAAAAATATTAGCAGGGGTACAAAAACACGGCAAAAACGAGAAGGTGGTTTTATTGCAGTGTAGCTCGGTGGTGAAAAGCGTGGGGAAGGGATCTGTGTTGCCTGCAACTGGGACACAGCATTTTTTTTTTTTTTTAATTTTCTGAAACAAGTGAAGGGACCCTGAGCTACTACTGGAGAGTTTAGGATTTTAGGCAGCAGAGTTCTGAAGAAAAACCCATGAAGACAAGACCCATTGACCCGAGAGGTTTAAAAATGGATCCAAGTCTCAGGAAAATGCACCAGAAAGATCCCTGATAGAGCAGTCCCTCTCCTGAATCAGACTGTTAGTTTCCTAGAAATGCTTAAGGGTGCCTGGGCAAACCTATTGCCAGAGAAGAGCTTTACAAGATATCAAGCGATATATGATGGATTCTGATCACCACCCCACCCTCCCACTTCACCTTTCTCTAAACTGACACCTCCTCGCAGTACTACTTCCCTTGGGGCCCTTACTGTGTTTTTCCTGCTCTCAGTATTGATATTAGGCCAAGATTCTCATCTCTTTTAGAGGAGACTTCTTCAGGCTCGTCTTCACAGTCCTCATATTACCTAACACATAAAGATGCTAATTCACTCCATCCATCCTTCCATCTACATATCTATCAATCCATCCAGCTACCCAAATATCCATCCATCATCCATTCATCAGTCCATCCTTGTTTTTGTCCCTCTATCTAGTCAATAAATATTTATTGAGTATCTTGTATATTTCACAAGGTCTGCGGCAGTGCCCCCCAGCATGCACGTGGGCATCAGGGCTATAGCAACAATAGCAGGAGACATTGTTTCTACCCTGACAAAATGTATGGTAATAGGGGAGGCGGAAATTAAAGCAGTGGCTGTTCTGTGCCAGGGTAAATGAATGGATGAGTAAAGAAATGGATCTGGAAGCCCCTTTTCTGTCTCACTGCTGGGCATTGGGGCTTGTGGAGTCCAGGGATCCTGGGGGTGAACAAGCAATTTTGTAGATCAGAGGTTGCACACGCGGGTCCCTGGCCAGCTGGGTTTCTTGGAGTGAGATGACACACACTGTAGAGCTTGCTCATCTGTCCCCAGCCACTGAGGCTTGCCCAGCCTGTGCGAAGGGCAGGCAAGGGCAGGGTTCCCTCCCGGGGGCTCCAGCAGGAGCAGGGCTGGCAGCCACAGCAGCTGTGGCAGGGCATGGGGCAGGGGGAGTGGTCGCTGCAAAGGGCGGCGGGAAGGTGGGGGCAGGTGGGCGAGTGGACAAGCAGGAACATGACGGGTATTCGAGGGGAGGCCAGACTCCCTGCCAGCCGACTGAGTGTGGCCTCTGAAGCCAGACATGGAGCAAGTTTCCCAGGGCCTAGGTGACACATTCTCCACCTGGTCCCATGTACTTTGCTAGGGGGCCTGGGTTACCTCCTTGCTGGCTTGCGTACATGCTGCAGGTGGGGAAGGATTGCTCCTGGTGGGCACCCTGCAGCTTAGCTAAGGCCAGCATAGGGACATTGTCTCCAGGCTGCAGGGATGGCTAGGGACGAGGCCTGGCTGCAGCTCATTTTCATTCTCGCTTTAGTACTCCGCTTGCTCCAGGATGCCCCGCTTCCAGGCCCCATGTGTCCGGATGCCCTTGTATCCCTGGCATGCACACAGGAGGCTGCAGAGGGCCTTGTGGGTGGGAGTCTGGTCTCTCTGGGGCTCCTGCACAGTGAAAAGGAGGCCAGGAATCCTTACAGTGCAGGGTGGGCAGGGAGAGCAAGGGGAATGAGGTAAGTGAGGAGGTGCTCTGTGAACCACAGAAGGCGGAACTCTCCAGGGCTTCACTTTGCTTCAGCAGCCAGCAGACGTCTTTATTGAGTGTACATAGTACAGTAGGTTGAGCACTCAGATTACGGAGCTTCTTTGGAATCTCAGTAAGCTGGGGGTACCCCTGGGGAAAGTGATGTTTGGCTGTAGATCTGCAAGGTGCAGATGCTGGGGGAAGGATTGCTATAGAAAGAATAGCACGTACAAAGTCTCTCTGCTGAGAGAACCAATGAAATCCACACAAACTTTCTGAAGACTTCTGAACTGTCACGAGTAAACAGATAAAATTATTTTTCCTTGAAGCAAACAAGAAAAGCCCTATGGGAAAGACCCAGTGGTGGGATTCCAGATCCCTTGGCAAATGGCAAGTAGACAGCTGGGCAGGGTGAGAAACACATTCTTGGTGCCTGTTGTGGAGGCTTATCTTATGTTCAGGGAAAACAGAAGGCTCAGTCTTCCTCTTCCCTTCACGCTAGACAGTTCTACAAGAGCCCAAGCCAATGTGTGGCTTGGGACTTCAGGGTGTGCATGGAACCTTCTGGACGTTCCAGATCTAGATTTGAAAGAACTCAGTGAAAGAGAGCAAAGATGTGAATAAATTGTCATGATTCTGGGCAGGGGACTGAATGAGCAGAAGAGAAGCTGATGAGGTGAGGTGGCGTGGGGTGGACTGGAAGAGAAGATGGGGTCTGTCATCAGCCAAGACGTATTTGGTTTCAAGTAACAGAAAATCCAATTCAAACCAGCTTAAAGCACCAGGATGCAAAGTATGTAAATGGTTCAGCCTCAGGTGTCATTTGATCCAGGAGCTCAAATTATGTTACTTAGCAGCTGACTTCTCTCTTCTGCCTCCTTGGCACTTGTCCCCAAATGCTACATCTCCACCATCAGCAGTTTCAGACTCTTGGTAGCAAAATGGCTGCTAAAGCTCCAGACTTCTCTGGAGTGTGTCTGAAGCACCTGTAGCTCACTAACAATCCCTAGCTCTCACTGTCATTATTAGGTCATGTGCTAAGCCTTGAATTTATCACCAAGGCCAGGGTTTGGAATATTCTGATTGACTCAAATGAAGCCCACAATCAGGATCTGAGGTTTGGCTGCATCCCACTCAAACCCCAGGACTAAGGAGGAAGAGAGGACTTCCGTCATGCAGGGATAGTGGTGAGCATGGGTGGAAGGAGATGGATGCCTGTCCAAGTGTCTGCAATTGGTGGAGGAGTTTGCACCTGGTTAGCTCTGCTTCCCAGTGGTATGGGCAGGAAACCAGCTCCATGAGTGTGCAAAAGTCCCAGATCCCAATAAAAGTCATGAGCGTGAGAGTGATATTTATGGGAAGCCCCTTCCCAGACAGAAGGCTGGCTTCCCCCCTCCCAGCAGAGCTGTGGTAGTCGGGCCAGTAACACACCCCAGCTGGGCGTGGCTGTGGGAGGCCCCTCAGAGGTGGTCTACCTTGGCAAGATCTTTGTCACACTCCAGGGAGCTACAAACAGGTAATGCTTGGCTTCCCCAGGCCTGTGTTATGAAAAGCTTGAGTTACAAAACACTCTGGCTATTAAAAACCTGCTACTGACTTTAACGGCAATAAAATATCTGCTGTTTATGAGTAATTAGCCACTTCTGAAAAAGAGCTCTATTCCTTTAAATTTATGGGGTGCCTTGATTTATGCATTTCATGGGAGGATGTCTTGTTACATCACATCAACCTGATGTAATTTGATGCAAATCAAACACATGAACGAGCGAATGGAAACATTCTCTCCTGCTTTCTGAAGACTGTTTCTAAATGGGGGTATCTCTGGCCTCTGCTCCATCTTCACTCTTCTTGCTTTCTCAGGAAAGACTTGGGGAGATCCTGAGCTTCTTCCATCCTGGGAGTGCTGGTTGCAGCCCCTGACCGCCTTCCTGGGAGGATATCACACCCGGAGGGTGGCATAGACTCAGCAGCAGCTGGTTCATGAGCTTCACGCCATGCTCCAAGCTCTGCAGAGGCTGGGAAGCCCCAGGCTGCCAGACTTCTTGATTGTACGGACCCCCAAGAATGGTCAAAACACACAAGACATGATATAATCAAGTGTCTAATTTTATATTATATGATTGGAGAAGGAATTATGAAAAAAAAGAGAGATTGATAAGTTTGGAATCTGGTGGTGGAAGGTGTATTATGGAAGTCTTCTGGTAGCTGCTGGCCCCTATTTGGCTGCTGAGGGGGCAGAGGCAAAGACATTCCAGAATTTGTTGGTTGCCCTGCCTATCTATTTATTTATGCATTATTTCTTCTTTCATCCACTCAGTCAGCAAGCCAACATTTACTTGCTGCTGCTGCTGCTGCTGCTGCTGCTAAGTCGCTTCCGTCGTGTCCGACTCTGTGCAACCTCATAGATGGCAGCCCACCAGGCTCCCTGTCCCTGGGATTCTCCAGGCAAGAACACTGGAGTGGGTTGCCATTTCCTTCTCCAATGCATGAAAGTGAAGTCACTCAGTCATGTCTGACTCTTAGCGACCCCATGGACTGCAGCCTACCAGGCTTCTCCATCCATGGGATTTTCAAGGCAAGAGTAACGGAGTGGGTTGCCATTGCCTTCTCCACAACATTTACTTAGCACCTACTAAATTTCTTGATTGCTTTAGGAGGTAACGAAGGGAGGTAAAATACAGACACATATCTACTAATTTGCTATGTAACTTTGGGAGGGGTCATCACTTATCTTCTGGCATCAGTTTACCTATCTGTTAAATGGGCACATCAGGCTAAGTGAGTAAGAGCTGGATGATCTCTGAGGTTTCCTTAGTTTTGCCACCCTGCTATCATCTGTGCATCCCTTCCCTTAAGAAGCACATCTGTGAAAAGAGAGAAGAGATGCCAGAGCTCACGCATGGAGTAGAGACATGCTCCCCAAGCAGTTGAGGAGAAGGTGGGAAGTGAGACTGGATGAGTGGCATGAATTCTTAGTTGTGGCGCAGGGAAAAGAGTGTGGTTTGGTCTTTGCCTTAAGTGGAGAGATCTATGGGAGCGGGAGAGAGCACACTGAGACAGGCTGGTATCAGGCATGGGGTCATGGTCTCCAGTAAGTGGGGCCAGTTGGTTGGGTCCAGCCATACCCACCACACACAAGCCACTGCCCAGCAGACTGGCTTCCTTGTCAGGGCTCAGATGCTTTCTAATCGTTTCCTCTGGGTATAGCAGGAAGTATGAGCTTCGTCTTCTCACGCTGAGGCCTCTTCTTGGGAAAGCACTTTCTAGAAGGCTTACCTTCCCAGGCTGGCTTGCTTGAAGCCACAGTTGATGGTGTTCAAGACTCGCACCGTAGCTCTGAGTCCTTCCTTTGGAAGGAAGCTGTGGTTAGAGCAAGGTGGCCTCCCCATCCTCCATGCTCCGCCTGTGGCTGCACCAAGGTTTCATGGAGAAGGTTGCGGGTTCTCACAAGGCCTGGGCATAGCCTTTCCTGTAACGACATTAAAATGGAGCCTTGCTATTGTTTTGAATCTTTTTTGCTTTCTAGTCAGGAGTGACATTTTTATGGTTATTAGCCAAATTCCATTTCTTCTGTGAATTGCCTGTTTCTCATGCCTTTTGTCCAGATTTCAAATGGGGGTGTTCAACTTTTCCTCATTAACTGCAAACACTTTTTAAAAGAAAAAGATAAGGTGATTAACCCCTTGACTACCACACAGGCCTGGGGAGCATCTGGCTTCTGGTGGCGGGGAGGGTGACTGCCCAGGACTGCTTGGTTGTAGGCATGATGGAGACTGGGTGGTGTGGATATGTGGATGGCTACTGAGGTGGTAGAAGAAGAGGCAGCAGCGGCAGCCTCTACATAGAGCTCTTCCCCGAGCCAGATGCCACTGCAAGGACTTTACATAAATTACTGGGTTCCATCCAAAGAACTGTACACAAAAGATCTTCATGACCCAGATGATCATGATGGTGTGATCACCGACCTAGAGCCAGACATCCTGGAATGCGAAGTCAAGTGGGCCTTAGGAAGCATCACGATGAACAAAGCTAGTGGAGGTGATGGAATTCCAGCTGAGTTATTTCAAATCCTGAAAGATGATGCTATGCGACTGCTACACTCAATATGCTAGCAAATTTGGAAAACTCAGCAGTGGCCACAGGACTGGAAAAGGTCAGTTTTCAATCCAATCCCAAAGAAAGGCAATGCTAAAGAATGCTCAAACTACCACACAATTGCACTCCTCTCACTCATTAGTAAAGTAATGCTCAAAATTCTCCAAGTCAGGCTTCAACAATACGTGAACTGTGAAATTCCAGATGTTCAAGCTGGTTTTAGAAAAGGCAGAGGAACCAAGATCAAATTGCGAACATCTGCTGGATCATGGAAAAAGCAAGAGAGTTCCAGAAAAACGTCTATTTCTGCTGTATTGACTATGCCAAAGCCTTTGTGTGGATCACAACAAATTGTGGAAAATTCTGAAAGAGATGGGAATACCAAACCACCTAACCTGCCTCTTGAGAAATCTTTATGCAGGTCAGGAAGCAACAGTTAGAACTGGACTTGGAACAACAGACTGGTTCCAAATAGGAAAAGGAGTATGTCAAGGCTGTATATTGTCACCCTGCTTATTTAACTTCTATGCAGAGTACATCATGAGAAATGCTGGGCTGGATGAAGCACAAGCTGGAATCAAGATTGCTAGGAGAAATATCAATAACCTCAGATATGCAGATGACACCACCCTTATGGTAGAAAGGGAAGAACGAAAGAGCCTCTTGATGACAGAGAAAGAGGAGAGTGAAAAAGTTGGCTTAAAGATCAACATTCAGAAAACTAAGATAATGGCACCTGGTCCCATCACTTCATGGCAAATAGATGGGGAAACAGTGGAAACAGTGTCAGACTTTATATTTTTGGACTCCAAAATCACTGCAGATGGTGACTGCAGCCATGAAATTAAGACACTTACTCCTTGTAAGAAAAGTTATGACCAACCTAGATAGCATGTTAAAAAGCAGAGACATTACTTTGCCAACAAAGGTCCATCTAGTCAAGGCTATGGTTTTTCCAGTGGTCATGTATGGATGTGAGAGTTGGACTATAAAGAAAGCTGAGCGCCAAAGAATTGATGCTTTTGAACTGTGGTGTTGGAGAAGACTCTTGAGAGTCCCTTGGACTGCAAGGAAATCCAACCAGTCTATCCTAAAGGAAATAAGTCCTGAGTGTTCATTGGAAGGACTGATGATGAAGCTGAAACTCCAATATTTTGGCTACCTGATGTGAAGAGCTGACTCATTTGAAAAGACCCTGATGCTGGAAAAGATTGAAGGCAGGAGGAGAAGGGGATGACAGAGGATGAGATGGTTGGATGGCATCACCAACTCAATGGACATGAGTTTGGGTGAACTCCGGGAGTTGCTGATGGACAGGAAGGCCTGGAGTGCTATAGTCCATGGGGTTACAAAGAGTCAGACATGACTGAGCAACTGAAATGAACTGAGCAGATCCTCCCAATAATCTTATTATTGCCCTGTATCACAGATGGGTAACTGAGGAAGTACCACCTTGGAGCTGGTGGGCCTTCAGGTCTTTTGGAATAAGACACAGTTCACCCTTGACAGTGGAAGGCATGTATCATGTCATACAGAGTCCCAGGAAAGAGATTCCTCCAGGGCCCCAAAGATTTCGCTAGCCATAAGGCCATTGACTGTGGGTGTTTCTGAATGCTGTTTGCTGCTTGTTTAGATAGTACCTCCACACCAAGCTCCTGAAGCTGAAAAATGCCTTGTGCCTTCTGAAAGTCTGTCCTTAGGAAGTAACTCTGGTCTTCCTGAGGCTAGGGTGGGGAGACACTGGTGTCATGATTGTGCTGATCAAGTACAGCCTGTCTAAGGTGGGGGACGGACCAACTGCATTCTGATGGCCCTGGACCCATGCACGCTACTGGCATTTTCTCCCTTGTGAAAAGAGAAACGTTCGTTTTTAACGTTCAGCATCAGTGAAGTTCAATTCCAGCCATTCTGTGATTGGTGAAGATTCAGGCTCGGGCCTTGGCTGGGAGGTGGCTCGTCAGGTGGGCCGCAGGGAGGAGCGGTAGTAGCTGACGATAGTGGTCCAACTGGCTGGCCTCCCTGGGTGATGCTTGGGAAGCTGTGACTCCCAGAGGGGCTAGGGGCCCACCAGGCCAAGAACTGTTGGGCTGAGGTGCAGGTGTGTGGTTTCAGAGAGTGGAGGGAGTGGAGGCTCTGTCCTACCATGTGGGATGGGCTGTTGTCTGGAGTGTCCAGACCTGCTACACAGGAGATGCCCACTGGGAGAGCAGGTGGGTGCCCCTTGCCCTGGGGGAGTCAGCTACATGCACCTCCCCTCCACCCCCGGGCTTGCTGTTCTAGGCCTGGGAAGGTTGCTCTGTGGAGTGCGTGTCCCCAAGAGAAGGCATTCTGTTGTGCTCCAGTGGCTCCTTCGCTCCTAACTAGGGGGTGACAGGTTCCTGGGGTCTGGGAGGGAAGTGTCAACAGAGGTTCAGAGTAGGGACAAGGGGAGTGGCAGTATCTTCCTGACAAGAGATGCACTCTGAGGGAGATGTGATCATTGCCCTCTGAAGCCTCTGGGTCTCCTGACCCTTTTGTGAGTGAACAGTACTCAGATGTTGTGAGTCTCTGTAGCTGATGATTTGGGTCCCTGTGTCCTCTTGCTTGAGAGCAGTCTGAGCCTTTTCTCTGCAGAGCCTGGCACAGTACCCGGCTCATGGTGGGTCATCAGGAAATGCTCAGTGGATGAATGGATGGGTGGATGTTTGCATGAGCAGGTAGACTGAAGGAGGCGGAGCAGTCAGAAGCAATATGGGTTTATAAAGAGCAGGTTGATGAGTTTGGAATCTATTCAGCTGGAATCGGTAGGTACATAGTATGTGCGAAGCCTTCTGTTTGGGTCAAATATTGGTCCCTGGAGGTCTTAGACAGGATGGCAGGGGTGAGACAGGGACCCAGAGAATCCACCATGAGACGGAGTGGAATCAGCTCTTCATAGAAGGTGTGAAGGCTGGGGTTGGAGGTGGCTGCATGGATGGCGACATTTGACATAAGGCTCCATCCATGCAACACACTTCTTACCTGTCTTGTGCCCTGAGGAGCGGAGAGCGTGGCCTGCCCTGGTGTCCCGGGAGTGGCCTGTGGTCTGTCTTTCTCCCCTGGGTCCCCTTCTATCCTCCATGAGAAATGCTGTGCACCAGGCCTGCAGCATTTGTTGCTTGATCTGTTCATTCATTCATTCATTCATTCATTCCCTAATTCAATCATTTATACTTTTGGCAAATATTTATTGAGTGCATCCTCTGTGCCTGGCTCTGTGCCAGTGCTGGAGGTGCCCCAGTGAAGGCGATGGCCATGGTCCTTGTCCTCAGGAGGCTTCTGGTCAAGTGCACAACCCACAGCCACAGTAAGGGGGAAAGAGTCAGCCAGGAGGAGCCCTGTGGAGACAGACACCAGGGTTCCACCTTGGGCCCAGGGCATTGAGGACGGCCTCCTGGGTGAGTTGGCATTTAATTTACCCACAGAGGACAGGGCACAGGGAACAAGTGGACAGGGCAGGGAGAGTGTGCCAGACAGAGGGATTGAGAGGCACATGAAGGCAGGAAGGCCCCTCATCTGCTCGCTCAGAAAGGGAGTTCTCTCTTGCAATTCTGACAGGTTTGAGCAAGAGTTGGCAGAGGGTGCTCCCTCCCAGGTGGTGTTAGTGGTCAAGAATCTGCCTGCCAATGCAGGAGACATAAGAGACACAGGTTCGATCACTGGGTTGGGAAGATCCCTTGGAGGAAAGCATGGCAACCCACTCCAGTACTCTTGCCTGGAGAATCCTGATGAGCTACAGTCCATGGGGTCACACAGGTTTGGATACAATGAGTGACTTGGTATACACACACACGTTCTGTCCTCAAGCACGTGGGAACTGCTGGAAATTCATCCTCTTTCCCGGAGTCTGCCAGCTTGTGGCAGTGACACCCATTGCTGGGATAAGAGCCTGGCCCAGCCTTCCCTCCTCTCCCAGAAGCCTGGCTCGGCAGAAGCAGGCCAGGCAGCCTGGTGACCTATACAGGAGCTGGAGATGTTGAACTGGGGAATCCTAAGGGCCACAAAGGAGTGAGGTCCTGGCTTGGCCTTGGGCCCCGTCTACTGGTCTGAGCCCAGTAGTCGGAGGCAGCAGAGACCCCACTGGTGCGCCTGGATTTTTGCTCAGTAAGGATTGTGTGTACTTAGGAGATGATGTGTATCTGAGCTTATGTCTTCGACAGGTGCCCCTGTGAATGAATCTCCTTGGGCTGGCTCCTATGAATATTTCACAGTCAGGCCCTCTTTGATCACTCTTGCATATGTGCATTCTACATTATATTTAGTTTTGCACTGAATCAAATCTGAGGCTTCTGTGAAATGAAAATAAACTGTTCGACATGATATCATAGTCCAGAAGGGCTCAGACTTAAACGACTTTAATCAGGGGTGAAAGGGTGAATGAGGTGTAGCTGAGCACCCTGCCCTCTGTACAGCATCCTGTGGGTTCCAGTTCCCCAATTGTTCTAGGGCAGAAGCTCTGTGCGGAGGCTGAGCAGGGAGCCAAGGTAGGTTAGTGGGGGGATTAAATATCTAACTTCCTCTCATGATGAAGTCTATTTAAAAAGGAAACGAGAAAGCCAGTGAGAGAGAAATAATCAATACACTTCATGACAACTGCTGGTATCTTTCTCAGTTTTGTGATATTTCAAAGTTAGGGCAATCACTAAAAGCTTATATATATAGTTTTAGTTGCTTTCCCTGATGGGGTGGACACAGTTCAAATAAATCAATTATAGCAAATTAGGGGATCATTTCCTTCCCAAATCATCCCATCTGGGAGGAATGGAAACACCACTTGATGGCTGAGATCCTAGAGGGAGAGGCCTGGGCTGTGGCTCACAACATGCTGTCCATTTTTGTGATACTCCAGGCCATATTTCTTTCCTGCACTGTGATCATCAGAAGCTAGAGGACAGATCTGAGTAGGACTGGATGCTCCAAGAGCTACAGGCAGGCTGGTAATATGCTTACTCTCAGAAAGGCCCACAGCAGAGGAAGTGTGACCTCTGATAACCATGTAGTATGGCACCATCAATGTCTTAACCGTTCCAGAGAGATAGCATGGGAGCTATGGGGATTGAATGATCGCCTGCAGCCTGGGGCAAATCCAGGAAGGCTTCTTGGAGGAGGCAACATCAGGAAGGAGCATGGAAGGTAGATTTGGGCTGCCATCCTTGGAGAGGCTTGGGTGGGCTGCCAGGATTTTGGAGTGGTCCCTCTTCCACTTGTTTTGCTGTTACAAAGAGGAAGAGGGGAGACCAGTGTCTTCTTCCAAACTCTAAGTATCCTTTTCTGTCTCGTGCAGGGATAACCCTCACCGTGGTGAGAGCTTCAGCCCTTACATGTTTGGTTTGTGGTCCGGGAGTTTATTTTCACCTTCTATTTTTCTCAGAAATAGAAGATTTTGAAGAATATGTATCTCCTCTGATCCACATTTGGTAGAAAACTGCTCGTGTGCAGTGCTGTGAGGCATCTGTGTTATTTGATGACTCCAGAGGGGGCTTCTTGCCCCACATATAAACTCCATGCTCCATAGGTTGACACTGAAGTCTGCGCTTGGCCACGCCCTCCTTGTCTTTCCCGGGAACATTCTATGCTGAGGCCTGATGTTGTAGACACTGACCCCTCTGTCCCACACACCCTTCTTCCTCTTCTCTGCTTATTCCAGGCTCTTCCCAGGTGTTCTCCTCACTGATCTTTAGTCCCTTCTCCCCCGTTGCATCCCTTCTCCACCTCTCCCAGCCTCACAGCATGTTGATGAGTCCTTGTTTCAGCACTGGACCCTGCTCTGGGGTTTCCGTTCATTTGTTTCCCTTCCACAAGTTAGCTTCAAAGGCAAGACCTGGTCTTGCTTGTGTATCTCTATGTAGGCATCAAGAAGTGTTACTGAGTGATGTGAGGTCCACTTTACAGATGCACCGAGAAAGTTGGCAATGCGTGAGTCTTTATTAACAACTTTTACGTGCCTTGCTTGTGCCTTAGTTATGTCCTTCAGCTCTCAGCATTTACTCTACTTCCAGATGAAGGTCCTCTCTGGATCTCGAAGGCTGCTATGGTCAGCTCCTGAGAAAGGTTACACAAGGCATAGTCCTCTGTCATTTAAATGCCACTTTCTCTCTCCTGCAAACCCATTTGCCTTCTCAAAATCCTGTGAAGTGTGTAGGACAGTTAATACCAGTCCATTTTACAGACAAAGAAACTGAGGCTCAGGCAGGTGCCCAAGGTCAAACAGATGTCAGTGGAAGAGCTGACAACTAGATGCATGTTAGTCACCTTTCCAGTGCTTTCTCTCTCCTTACTCCAGTCTAGCTGGGAGAATAACCCACCCAACACGGGACAGGAGCAGGTGGCCTAATGTATCCACTCTTAGGGATCTTAAGAAAACAAGATAATATAAATAAGTGGTTGTGTGACCCTCCCCCAACCAGTGATTGACAGACGTGGCATTTCTAGCCCTAACGTGCCCTCTTGCACCCACCCCACCATGCCAGCCCCCAGTGCTTTTCTTGGAATATACTGCCTCTTTCCACTCTGGGCACACGCGGCTGTGACAGCTCGGGTTCCTTAGCTTCCTTTGAGCCTTCCCGTGAGCTGAGGCTTCCTTTGTTTCCACATGTTTCACAAAGGAAGGTGCTGGCATCCGTCAGCATCCAGCCTAGCAAGACTGAACATGGTGTGGACATCAAGGGCCTTCCCTTGATGGGGTCTTCCCCTCCAGCATGTCCTGCTTGGGCTCGGGAGTCAGGCTTCCCAGCTGTGTGACATTCTGAGGCTTACATATTCTGAGCCTCAGTTTCCTCATTTTTCATGTTGGACTAGCATGGTACCTCCCATCCTGGGTTCTGTGAAGCTAAATGAGATAACGGTTTGAAGTAACTAGCGCAGTGCTGGCGCTGATGCACGATGCTGCCATGAAGAGGGGGGACGATGATGAGCGTGCAGAAGATGATAAAGATTCGGATTCTGTGGCTGATGTAAATGGTGGCGATGAGTGGCGGCTGCAGTGACCGTGGTGATGATGGCAATCATTGCTATTTTCTCTGCGAGCTCTCGCTGCCTAACGACTACCCCACACGAGGTTAATTCCATCCCCTGTTTGCCTGGCTTTGTGTGGGGTGGGCAGGTAGAGGACCAGGAGAGCTCTGGGTGGGTGTTTTCCTTTCCCATCTGATGTGTTCATTATCTGTCTTCAGTTCTGGGCTAGTTTCAACCTGTCCAAAAGCCAACATGCTGGAGAGACCTCTTGGCCTTTGAGAATTTTGAAATCATCCAAAGTCTTCAAAGAAAGGTTACTTTTTCTTCTTCTTCTAAGTCCTCCACCTCTTGCCCCACCAATACTGAAACTGCCTGGGCTTCTGTGGGACCACTCGGTTCAACTGAGTCCTGCTCCCCTTTACAAACAGAGACCACCCTGACACCCTGGCCAGCATTCCACCTGGAAGGGAAGGTTGGGGAGTTTGACCATGCTCTCCAACTTGACTCTCCTGGTTACACAGCTGCCATACTCTGCAGCCCTAGTTGAATATCATATTTTCATTAATAAATTCAGCAAGGATTTAACTGTTTCTGGCCCTGTCTCATAGCGTTGCCTACACATCAGTCAAAACAGAACAGGTCACCCGTGCTGCCCTCCTGTTTATCTATTAATCGTCTGGCAAATAAACCACTCAGTACCCTGCCCACCTCAGTAATGTTTGTGATGTAATTTGTTTGGATGCCCAAATGTCACCAGCGTTGATTGTAAGAGATGAAAAAATGTACTTGCTCAGCATCGCAAGCTCTAGGCCAAAATGTAAGCATGAAATCTCTGGTTTATTTTTGTAATAATGTTTACAGCTGTTTAATGACCCTGAAAAGGTTCAGTAGTCTGGTGTTCTGTATTTCAGAACAGGAGTGTATTATGCTTATAACAACCTTGGTTAAACAGTTTGAGCTACAACAATTGGAAGAATGGTATTTAATAAGAAGCCATTGTATTCTAGGTGAAGTTGTCTTAATTACTGCTTATCTCAAGTGTTAAGAAAGCATTGTGCATGTGGGGAAGGGCCAAGGGTCATTTGCACCCCCAGGAAACAGGTCCACCTACTGCCAGAACTGCCTACTGTGACATGATTTGGGGTAAAACCCACAGTGGTGTTTGCAACCCTTGTTGTGAACCCACGCCCCCAACCCCTTGCCTAGCCACTGGGGGTGTTGATCTCCTGCAAGGTTTCTGAGGCAGTGCCTTCACCTCATTGATAAAAAAGGAAATATTTAGCTGTGCTTGGCTAGGCAACAATATTTGATTTTTAAAAATCCAGTTGAAATGGTTATTTTGAAAGTCATTTTATTTCCCAGCTATTCTTTTTCATGGTATAAGGATAAAACTCCTTCATGCAACTTACTGGCAAGATCTATATTTTTTGGGCTATTCATAAGATTACTTTTTTTTTTTCCTGTGCTAGCAAAATGAAACTGTGTTTTTGTGTAAAATTTATTTAGACTCTTAGCAGCTGGCATTTCTGGTGTCCTGATAGTTTCAAATTTCATTCTGAGTGAAAGATACAATTAGGTTTTCTATTGGAAGAGTTAAGTGAAAACTTTTGTCATTGATATCACAGGAAATAGTCTTGAAGGCAGAAATGCAAAATCAAAATAACTATTAGCACCATCAAAGGCAGCTGAATGGCTCACAGTACCTGCAATGACGGGGGTGAGGGAGACAGAATGCATTTTGATAATCTGTGCATCCAATGGTGGGTTTCATATGCTGAGAATACTCTCATCATGAAATTGCGAGCTCAAGTAGAAACCCTCTAGCCTTCAGAAGCTTTCAGCTGGGGACCCTGCCTGTGTTCAGAGGTGAGGAATGCCACAGTGGCCAGGACTCAGGCCCGGGCCTGGGTCTTCCTTAATATAGAAAGTAGGGTTGAGTGCCCCCATGCCCCACCATGGCCCTGGGCTCAGGATAGATCGGGACTAGGGTGGGATGTGCAGCATCTCCATGTTGGAGGGCTGACACATGAATCGACAGTTCACTGGGTCCCCTTCCCAGCCTCATCGGGCTGCCTGTCCACAGTGCAGTAAATTCTGTAGCATTTGGTTCCTTCCATTAGTCAGCCAGGGTTTGCTGATCTTCCTGCTACGCTTTGGGCTGGGGCCACGAGCTGATGGCCGGGTGAGCTGTCCTCCATGTTTGAGTGAGTGAAGTCGCTCAGTCGTGTCTGACTCTTTGCGACCCCGTGGACTGTAGCCTACCAGGCTCCTCTGTCCATGGGATTTTCCAGGCAATAGTACTGGAGTGGATTGCCATTTCCTTCTCCATGGATCTTCCCAACCCAGGGATCGAACCTGGGTCTCCCATTGTAGACAGACGCTTTACCGTCTGAGCCATGCTTTTTGGTTTTGCTAAGGGTTTTCCTATTGAGGTGAGAGGGTTAGATGGGTTATTGTATAGGTTCCTCAGATGGTCCCAGCTGCCCAGGGTCATGGCCTACCCTGCACTGGCTCCTGGCTTCTAAGTGTGGGTTCCTCAATGGCTGGCACACAGGGTGATGGCTCCAGAGCCAGGGCTGGCGAGTGAAGGATGGGTTGGTACTTGGGATAAAGTGCTCCCGGGTTATGAGGGACCATGTGGGGCAGTGTTGCCTGTGGGTGTCTGCCCCTTTTGTCAGGACAGGGAGTGTCTCCTAGGGACACTGACATACATTCCCTGCAGTTCGGAGAGGAAGCACTGTGGTTCCAAAGGGAAGGCGTTCACCTTGTGCTTGCTCCCCGAGGGCTGGGGAAAAGGAGAAATGCCACCTTCTCCCAGAATCACGAGCCCCTGGAGGCAGCTCCACCTCCCAGCTCCCGAGCTCTTAGGGCTGCTTTGGATCCAACCGTTTAGCAGTAGGATAAGTGATCCCTCCGTTTCCCAGGGATTTCTTGTATTTCTTGCTAGAGGAAATTCACTTAGGGGTTTGCTGCCCCTCCCCCAACACAGTCATATTCCTGTACACACACACACACACACACACACACACACACACACCTATATAGCTCAATTGCAATGGTTTCTCCTTTCTTTCAACTTTGAATTCAGTCTCTCTGGGGCCTTTTCATTGCTTCCTCCTTACTGGTGGCTTTGCCTGCATTTGCCTGCATCGGCCCCTTTGACCCAGAAGCCCTTGAGGGCAGTTACATAAAGGCCCTAGGTAAGCATTTACTGAATGAGTGAGATAAGGGGTAAAGGAATTCCGGATTGGTGAAGTGTCAAGGCTGGAGAAATTGGGGCTAACCCAGGTTTTGTGAGTCTCAGGCTGGGCCTGGGGCCAGCTCGTCCTGCCTCGGCTGCTTTGGCCCAGGGACAGCACACCAATTACCCCTTGCTCTTTCCAAGAACTCACACTCCCCTTTCTTGCTCTATCAGCTGGCATTGGTTGTGACTGACCCATGGCTGCGCCTGCACCTGCTCGTGGAATCACAGGATGTCAGGTCTCACAGAGCATTCTGAGATGATGTCTGACCCTGCCACACTGTGGGGCTCAGCACAGTCTTTGCTGGGGCTCATTAGAGGGGCTGAGGGCCATAATCCTCAGAGCATCTCCTCCAGCTCTGCTGAAATTCTGGGTTCTCCCATGGACCCCAGGATGGATGATCAAATTCCGAAGGACGTAACTGCTCTCTGTCTCCTAGTGCCAGCAGCTGGGGTCAGAGGTGATCCAAGCGCAGATGGCCACCCTGAGTACTTACAGTGAAAATGCTGGTGGAGGGGCATGGTTCTCCCGTGGCTTCTTCTAGACCACCAGATCCTGGGTGGAAACCCAGGACCTTTCTGCCCCTGACAGATTCAGATTGTTGGATGTTCAAGGACTTGTGCAAAAGCTGAATTTGATTTCCATGAAGTTGGAGTGAAAGTGTTTCTACTACAGGCTAGCCTTCGTTTATGGGCTGTTCATAAATTATCATCATTCAGTTATAATGATCTGAACTTACAATAATGCAGCTCTGCTCTAGGCTCTGAGGCTTTATTTGTGACCAAGGAAGACCTGATCCTGCCTGCACATCTGCAAGAGGGTCAGTAAGAAAACTGCATCCCCTCCTGTGATAAGTGCCCTGAAGAAGAAAGTAAGATAATGGGGTAGAGAGGCTTTGGGGCTTAAGTTTTCTGTGTTGAGGTGGACATGGAGGGCCTTTGTGAGAAGGGGATATGTAGTTGAGACCTGCATGAGGGGATGGAGCCATTAGTGCCTCAGCATATTCTAGAATATTCTGTGGTCAACAATGGCACCTGAAGACGGGTTGCTTAAAGGGCCTTTAAAAAAGCTTTGTTGACTGTAGGGGGAAAAAATGAACATAATAAAAGAATTCCATATTCAAACCTAACTTGCAAAGTCCTCAAGTTCATTATTTGGCAATTTGAGCTGTTACCTGTGCAGCATGACTGGGGGTGGGGGATGTGGTCTTCAACTTGATGCTGCTCATCCAACCTGATGTGCGGGCTTGCTGTATTGCACATTCAGCCTCCTCTCCCTCCTGCTCAACTAGCGTCAACTCAGCAGCAGTAACCTGAAAATAGCCCGTCTTCCTGGATTCGTGTCTTCTGAGCAGGCCAACTGGGCAGCTTTTGGCAGTGGGCCATCCGTGTTGGCTTTAGACTTTCCAAACTTCCCCAGAGCTGTTGGGTGGAATTTTGAGCACTCCCAAGTGGCTTTGGGGTTATGATCCGTGTTTGCTCAGGAGAGGAGCCAGAGCAGCTGGATGGGGCTTGAAGGTGGTAAAATGGCTCTAGACAGGGCCCTTCTCGGCTCCAGTCCCGCTCCAGCAACTTCTCACACTGGCCCTGCTCCTCCTTGCTGGTCAGCGGGTGCCTTGAGTGCTGGGGCTGGCCAGTCTTATCCACTAGTGCATCTTCAGTGCCAAGGACAGGGCCTGGCACATGGTAGAAACTCAGCAAGTCTACTGAATGAATGCAAGAATCTCCATGAGAAATTACTCCTTTCTGACCAGGCTCCAAAATGAGCTTTTCTCTTCCTTTCTTCTTTTTATTTTGTTTTTGAGTACAGACTGCCACCAGAGACAAATTGAAAGCATTCTTTTACTCCAAGTGACCACGTGCTTGTCTGTGTGTGAGTGTGTGTAGTTGTTCATGGATAGTTAACCCTGCACCATGGTTGCAGTTTCTCTCCCTCCTGGAAATAAACATCATGTCTTTTTCTTCTCCTCTCTTGCAAGACAGACTCACAGCCTCTGTCCTCTTGCCAAGGAAGTCAGGTCTCCTGTTGGAGAACCTCCATCCACACACAGTCTGCCTGGCTGGAAGCCCAGTAGGCAGCCGACCCCACCAGGGCTGAATGTGCTTCCTCCACAGTTGAGTTCTGTCCCCACACGTTCCCCTGGGGAACTGCTTGGCCCAGGAATCAGTCCTGGCTGGGGTTAAGCCGTACTCCTGGACCACCTGGCTGGCCAACACATCTAAACATTGGGATACAAACGGGATGGATGTGCAATAACCGTTCTAGTGGCAGGAAACAAATTTGGACTCCTTCAAGTGGAAGACAGATCTGGAAATAGAAGGACCCCAGGCATGGATTCACTGCCTTTCAAAGCTGAGCTCCCCACATGCTCTGATATAAAGGGGACTATTCCTTCTGCCCCATCCCAGAACGATCTGACTTTAGCAATTCTGCATAGGCTGGAGAGGGGGCAGAGAGGACTATTAAAGACAATTATGCAGACCTACTTTGAGTGTTAGTGTTTAACAAACAGCTTTGAGTTCTAATTTTCTGCAAAACACATACTGCAGGTACAATTTGTACTCATTACTGTATATTGGGAAAGTTATTAAAAACACTCAAACTTGGTCGAGACTTCCTATGGCATCGTCCCTGGATTTTAATTGGTTTTTATCCAGTTCTATAAAAGATCTCTTTAAGCCCAATCAAAGTCTCTGCTGCAGATATCAAGCCAGTTGAAGAACAGGGTAAGCCCACTCTGCGGTGTAAGTCTTTACCCCCCCTACCCAAATGTGAGCAGTCTCAACAATCCACTAAGATTCCATCACGAGATAATTTATACTTCTTTTGATGGGCATGGTTACCAAATAACAAAATAACAGTGTTTCGTAACAGAAGGGTTAAATCTTAATCTCTAAGGTTTGCAAAGCCGCTACTCGCAGTCTCCTTAAAATTTAATATACCTCGTTAATGCTTCCTTGCAAACACTGAAGGATTTTTATGATTATAATCATGTGTTACAGCACCTAGTACTGTTTCTAAGCAGCATACTAATCAGCTTAATGAGATATTACTGCACTTTTTGTTGACTAAAGCAAAATCCCTTTTATTGTTCTAAAGCCTGTCCTTTACTTTATTTTTCCCAAAACATTATCTTGTTTTATTATGTACCAGTAAATATCGTGCCATTGGGTTGGATTTTTTGCCAAATCATAAAATAATCTCTTTCATCTCTGACTGGCGAACGTATTGAATATAGTAACCAGAAACAAAAGTTCCAAGTGAGTCAGTTCGGTGTTTCAGTTAAAGCCATTCTGCTCCTTGACAAACTCTGAACTGAACCAACAGGTGCAGGTGCTAAAGGGGGGGAGAGGAGGAAACGTTTAACACGTAGACCCCTGATTTGTTATTAGGTGTTGAAAGTGGTAAAACATTAATAATTTAAACGTGAATGAATAATTGCAGTCTGTAAATAGAAAATACAAGGAAGACGATCTATCGCCAAAACAAATTGGAGGAGCAATGCCATATTGCATAATTGGCATTTAATAATTCATTTTTATTATTGTTTTTGACTATAATTCCTTAGCATTATTATGTGTAGGTAAGGCATGCAATGCAAATTCCCCACCAGCTGATGCTGTTGATTCACTGTGCCACGGTACCTGGCACAGATCTGAACTCTTTCTTTATTTTCAGGGATGGAAGAAGCCAGTCTGTGCCTTGGAGTGTCCTCGGCGGCGCCGGAAGCAGAGCCCCATCTGAGCGGCCCCGTCCTCAACGGCCAGTATGCCATGAGTCAGAAGTTGCACCAGATCACCTCCCAGCTCAGCCATGCTTTCCCTGAGCTACATCCGCGACCCAACCCCGAGGAGAAGACCCCCGCGCCTCTCGAAGAGAAGGCCCACGTGCCCATGAGTGGCCAGCCCATGGGCAGTCAGATGGCGCTCCTGGCCAACCAGCTGGGCCGGGACGTGGACACCAGCCTCAACGGGCGGGTGGATCTGCAGCAGTTCCTCAACGGTCAGAACCTGGGCATCATGTCCCAGATGAGTGACATCGAGGACGACGCCCGCAAAACCGGAAGTACCCGTGCCCACTGTGTGGCAAGCGCTTCCGCTTCAACAGCATCCTCTCTCTGCACATGCGCACTCACACTGGCGAGAAGCCCTTCAAGTGCCCGTACTGCGACCACCGGGCGGCGCAGAAAGGGAACCTCAAGATCCACCTGCGGACCCACAAGCTGGGCAATCTTGGGAAGGGGCGCGGGCGGGTGCGCGAGGAGAACCGCCTGCTGCACGAGCTGGAGGAGAGGGCCATCTTGCGGGACAAGCAGATGAAGAGCAGCCTGCTGCAGCCCCGTCCCGACCTGAAGCCCCTGGCGCACGCCCAGCAGGCCCCGCTGGCCGCCTGCAACCTGGCCCTGCCCACCAATCACAGCGTGCCCGACGTGGCCAACCCAGTGCCCTCACCCAAGCCGGCCAGCGTGCAGGAGGATGCGGTGGCCCCCCGCCGCTGGCTTCCGCTGCACCTTCTGCAAGGGCAAGTTCAAGAAGCGGGAGGAGCTGGACCGCCACATCCGCATCTTGCACAAGCCCTATAAGTGCACGCTGTGCGACTTCGCCGCCTCGCAGGAGGAGGAGCTCATAAGCCACGTGGAGAAGGCCCACATCACGGCCGAGTCGGCCCAGGGCCAGGGCCCCAACGGCGGCGGGGAGCAGTCGGCCAACGAGTTCCGCTGCGAGGTGTGCGGGCAGGTGTTCAGCCAGGCGTGGTTCCTGAAGGGCCACATGCGGAAGCACAAGGACTCCTTCGAGCACTGCTGCCAGATTTGCGGCCGGCGCTTCAAAGAGCCCTGGTTCCTAAAGAACCACATGAAGGTCCACCTCAACAAGCTGTCCGTGAAGAACAAGTCCCCCAGCGACCCCGAGGTGCCTGTGCCCATGGGCGGCATGTCCCAAGAGGCCCATGCCAACCTGTACTCCAGGTATCTCTCCTGCCTGCAGAGTGGCTTCATGGCCGCAGACAAAGCCAGCCTGAGCGAGCCCAGCCAGCTCTACGGCAAAGGCGAGCTGCCCCTGAAAGAGAAGGAGGTGGTGGGGAAGCTGCTGACCCCCATCTCTAGCATGGCCCACGGTGTCCCTGAGGGCGACAAGCACTCCCTCCTAGGATGCCTCAACCTCGTGCCACCGCTGAAATCCAGCTGCATTGAGCGGTTGCAGGCGGCAGCCAAGGCTGCCGAGATGGACCCCGTGAACAGCTACCAGGCTTGGCAGCTCATGGCCAGGGGCATGGCCATGGAACACGGCTTCTTGTCTAAAGAGCACCAGCTACAGCGCAACCACGAAGACACTTTGGCAAACGCCCGGAGTTCTGTTTGATAAGGAAAAGCGGGAGTACGTGTTAGTGGGAGCAGATGGCTCCAAGCAGAAAATGCCTGCTGATTTGGTTCACAGCACTAAAGTGGGCAATCAGAGAGACCTGCCAAATAAGCTCGACCCTTTAGAAGGCAGTCGGGATTTTTTGTCACACGGGCTCAACCAGGCTCTCGAGTATAACCTGCAGGGTCCCGGGAGCCTGAAGGAGAAGCCCACCGAGTGCCCTGATTGCGGCCGAGTGTTCCGCACCTACCACCAGGTGGTCGTGCACTCCCGTGTGCACAAGAGGGACCGCAAGGGTGACGAGGACGGGCTGCATGGGGGCCCTGACGAGCGGCGCGGCTCAGGCAGCGACCAGGAGTCCCAGTCGGTGAGCCGCTCCACCACGCCCGGCTCCTCCAACGTCACCGAGGAGAGCGGGGTCGGAGGCGGGCTCTCGCAGACCGGGAGCGCCCAGGAGGACAGCCCGCACCCCTCCTCGCCGTCCTCCTCAGGTAGGTTGCTGGGGGAGATGGGGAACGGTGGCCAGAGCCAGGGTTCTCTCTACCCCGGGGCCTGATTCTGTGCTGGCCTCAGTGAGGAGGGGGCCTTGCTGCCCTTCTGGGTCAGCCCTGAGGTCACTGATGTGTGGTCCTGGTGCTGTGTGGACCTTGCCTGCCGGCCCTGCCTTAAGAGAAGGCTGTCGTTTCAACTCTGTGACCTTCCCTTGCGCCCTGGGCACCAGGACAGTCAGTCAGTCCCTCTCCCGTGTGCTGGAGAAGTGGCCAGTTGGTGTGTTTGCCAGCGGGCATGGCCTACCTTGCCCCTAAGATTGCCTGGCCCCATTTCCTTCCCTGATCCCCATCTGCCATTGCCTCAGGAACCCAGGAGCTGCATTTTGGCTCCATCCATGGATGTGATTGTGTAAGTTCAGACCTTCACGATCTGTGCCCCCAACTGTATGCCCATAATTGTCTCATTTGGGCCTTGCACTATCTCTCTTTAGACCTAACCTGTCTCCAGTCCCCTTCCAAAAGTACAGCGCGGTTCACCTGTCATGTGTCTATAACCTGAAGAACCACACCATTCTCCTCTGATGGTTTGGAAAAGCACAGAGGTTTGCAACACAGATGCGCGACTTCATGTCTTAAATTGTACTGTGTTACACGGGCGATACAGCTTTGGGGTCTAAAATAGCAAAGCAGAAAATCTGTCATCAAAATGTCTGTGAAATGCTGAAGCTTCCTGGCCCAGTTTGAGGGGGAAAAAAAAAAAGAAAAAAAAAATCCCACTATCCTAAGACAGCTAAATTAAAATCACTACCTAACAGCAGGTAAGCTTGCTGCCTTCATCCATATTTCCAAAGCCCCTTACTAATGGATAGTAAATTGAAAGTTATATCTCTAGCCCTTTATAAAGAAAGCATCTCGCTAATACTGTAATCATTCTGCAGCCTAACAACAGAGGAAATCATGCCATAACAAATACCCTGTTACTAATGGCAACATTGATTTCTGCAATCAGCCATTAAGTCTAGAAAATGAAAGACAGTTTGAGGCACCTCAAGGCACTGCATTGCCCACTGTTAAAGATGTGGCAACACCCTGGTGAGGGTCATTTTTAAGTTTTTTTCCCCCTTTTCTTTTTTTTCCCTTCTCAGTTTCGATAAATATTTCAGTATTGGAGGCAATTCACTGCTACACTTATTAAGTAGATGCCAGCTTAGCTGTGTTGTTCTTGTCATGCATCAGTATTCCCTTCTTCTAGGACAAAATTAGTATTAAAATAAAGTGTGAGTCCGCTGGCTTATTACGAACCAGTAAAGAATTGTTAAGACACATAAATCTGCGCTGCACATTCCAGAGATTCCGATAGCACTTAATGCCGCTGCTTAAACACCCATGAAACACACTGTCTACTCCTGGAGTCCTAGCCTCGTTTGCAATTCCCTTCTGCTGAGACACTCTGGAAGCGTCTGAGGAGGACTGCAGCACCACGGAGGGCTAGGCCAAGTTGCCGGGAGTGACCACCGCCCAGAGCTTGCAAGGCAGCGGTTCTCCAGTGTCACTCACTGCCTGATGGCAAGCGCTCCGAGGTGGATCTTTGTGCAGGAAGGGAGGAAAGTGCCAGGCGTCCCATTGTCAGGACAGATTACTTCCGGCCTCCTGTGAGGAGGTTCCCTCTCCTGGAGAGTGTCATCTCACGGTTTTTGGATTTGGGGACCTTTTTGGGGCAGAAAGCAGAGCACAAACTGGCTTTCCTAACTTTTTGGAGTGACGTGGAGTTAACACTGACAGATTTTCATCCGTCTCCCAGCCCCGCTGAAATGAAAAGGTCTCAGCAGAATATTCCGACACCAAATGTTCGGCTCTATTAAGGACGTGTTTACCGTGTTTTTCTCACCTTCTGGCCAAGTGATAGCCTCATGCTATTCCTATCTCTGTTGTTTCCAAATCTCTAAATACTCTGTTGAAAGAAGTCCATTTTGCTTAAAAGAACCAACCGGGCTTGGGACTCAAAGGAGAATTGTACTTGAGTTGTGGTTATCTTCTCACTTTTATTTTCCTCATTGAAGTATTGTACAATTGTGAATACTGATTCTTTCATTTCTGGTTGACTTCTTTGTTTTCTTCATATTCAAATTAGACCCTTTCATAATTTTCTGACTAAGTAGGAAAATTGATGGCATACCAATATGCAGCCCTAAATCAGTTGCACGCCTGGGCCATTCAAGTTTTCCTGGGATGAGGACCCTTAACCAAATCGGGTTAGTCTTCCCTCTTATTTCTAACAAGTCTGATTTGTATAAAGTGCGATTAAAATAAGCATTTAAATAAAAATCTTGACACAATAGGTATTTTATTATTACCTGTTAGAGAGAAACCTGCAAGGTGAAGGGGAGAAAAAAATCTTTAAGCCCTTAAGTAAAGAAAGAAGTACTTATTAAGGCTTCTATTAAGAAATAACTGCAAAAACACGGTTTTACAAATTTCTCAGACTGCATAACAATGTCGCAAAACTTAATTTGCATCACTTGATTCTTTTTTTGTTGAAAACTGGGTCAGTAGGGCCTGAGAAACTATTTTTTCAGATCTTAACCAATGAATTCTTCTTTATAAATCGCTGCTCTTAACATGATAGTAGTTCTGAATTCATCATAAAAACCTTTTACAGAGAGCCTCTTAGAACAGATCTCCAGAAGAAGGCTTACAATGAGTGGCAGAGACGTCCTTTGTTATCAGATGTAATTCTTTGCAAAGGAGGATTGGAACGGAGTGGCTGTTTAAAAATGTCTTGCTCAGACCGAGACGAAGAAGGGGTCAAGTTTGCAATCAAACAGTTATTGCCGAGATGGGCGACTGTCACTGGCTAGGCTAATGTGGGATGCAGCTGTTTGTTATGTGAGCAAAAGAATGTTTGAATCAGTGAACATGTGAAAATGATTCCAGTGAACCAGAAAATGTGTTTGTTCTTTGGCTCTCCAAACTGCTGAGAACCAAGCTTAAGATCAACTGCGAAAACTAGGACCTTTGACAAATTGAGAGGTCATATTTTCTAACAGAAAATGGACAAAACTAGTCACACAGATCACTTCCCCATCTTTCCCCTTTGTTTTATTTGTTGTTGTTGTTGTTGATTTGTCTTACCACTAATTTCACACCATAGTAGATGTCATTTCTGCCTCCGTGTACAATGCAAAGGGAGACTGTTTGGAAAGCAGCGGCTTAAAAATTTTACTGTTTTATGACATTTAGAAAGCGGGGCGGGCGTTTTGATGCTCCCCTCATTTCTGGCTCGCGTGCAGACTCTCCGACGACATTAATCTCTGTATCTTTCCCTAAAATCTCATCTAAGGCTGCGCTCCGATTCTAGCCTTAGCCTGAGTCAGAAGACAACCAAAGTTCTGTTTCTTTAGATTTTGCTTTGGAAATCACGCTCAGAATAATTAAAACTTAATGTACTAAGAAACGATACTGTTCATTATATCCAACAGGGCAGTTACCTTCTGCATTCCCCATAATTTTGGAGAGGGGCTAATTGAAGTGTTGATGGTGGGAAAGGGGTAATTGAATGCGCTGACCCTCTGTTCATTAAATAAAGTTGGCTAAGTTACGTGATCAATGGAAAGCCAGGCAGGAAGAGATGCAAAGATAAAAATACTGTTAACCCCTGCTACTTCTGGTATGATATTTTGTGATGGACAAGGATTATTTGATCAGCTGGGCTGGAAGCCTTGCGGGCTCTTCTCTTTGTTGCCCGAGCCGCATTCCTGAGATGCTGGGTCTCCATCCTGTGCTGGCCCACTGACCACAGCATCAAAGGCCTTTATCCAGGGCTCCCCTGCATTTACATCGGGTGTATAGTGATATGATAGATTTTCTTTCTTTTCCACCTCTTTTTCTCATGTGGCTCCTCCTCCCTGCCCCCATTCATGATAACCACTGCCTGCTCCACACAAACAAATCTGGCCACTGAAAGAAAGGAAAAAAGAAAAAAAAATTTAAGTCTGAGGATTAAGATCTTCAATTTTTTTTTTTTTTTTTGCTTGTGCATTCCAATTGTTCTTAAAATATTTGGCAATGTCAATTAGTAACTGAGCAGAGTTAGCTGATGAACACAATTTTCCAGTAGACTGAGCACCCTATTGTTGCCGAGCGAACAGCAGATTTCTGAGGTCATTATCATTCGCTGGTTGCTTGGCCCAGCTGCTTCCTGCTGCAAAAGCCAAACTTTATACTGGAGCTCGGGGATGGCAGGCAGCAACAGGGGGCTGGGAGAGGAGAGGGGGTCTGGCTGCAGAGCGAAGACAGTCATTATCAGCAGAGGAAACAGAAAGTAAAAGTTTCCAGGCGATTCCAGGAAAACTGCCCTGTATCAGGCTTCTCCCTCCCATTCCTCTCCCAGCACCTTCCACCTCCAGGCAGGGAATTAAAAGGACCAGGGGACGCCCCCTGGGCATTGTGGCCACTAATCTCTTCGCTAAGCAGAACTTTGGAAAACAATAATCCCATTTACAAATTTGCTTAAAAATTGTTAACCCAATCTAAGGCATGTGAGTGATTTCTTCATTGATAGACTCCTTCATTTTTATTAAAAGCAGAAAAAAAGAAAAAGTTATTTTTTAAAGGATGAAATTAGTAAACTTGGGGACGACAAACAGGGACTATGATTTCATTTTCCAGAGGGACCTTTGGAGCAGATACTAGTCTGAAATTCCTTATAAAATCAAATTTAGCATGGAAGGCTCCCCTGCCCACTCCAGCTTCTCTCTTTTCCTGCCTCCTCTCTCTCCCTCCCCCACCCTTTAATTTGGGAGCTGGTTCAGTGAGATGAAAAGCTGCACTTTTTAAAGCTCAGCTGTTAAAACCGAGCGCCATATGCAGCTTTTCCGTCCCGACGTGGAAGAGTGTGCAGGCGGCCGCCGTGTTTGTGGAGATTTACAGAGGCTCGGCTGTGTGTGCCGAAGCCATGGCTGGGCAGATGCTGGTGGGCCCTGCCTCCCGGGAGCTGGCCCAGCCTGGGTAGTAGGCTGGCCAGACTTCTGTCCGACGGGGCAGGGGTCAGGGGTCCAGTGGGCTCCCTCTGCTCTCCCGCCTTTCTGCTGGGACTGGAGGTGGTCTGCCCACTTGGCATGGTGCTGGAGCTGGGAACAGGAGCCCTCAGATGCTGCTTCACCTTGCCTGTCTCCTGTAAAGGGGGCCGGACGCCTGGCAGCAGCTCCTTTTTATAAACTTCCAATCACTCTGTGCCCTTTGATTGTCTTGCGCTTGGGAACGCTCAGTACCACTCTGGGGCCTTGGATGCTTCTCTCACCCCTTTGCGTGGAGCTGTAAATCCCACTTCCACAGGGCTGCCCGATGGCGCTGTCACTTAGCATTTCAGAAAGAGAGAAATCATACTGGGTCTAAAAGTCTTCAAATAAGAAGTGTGATATAAAAGATGTGTGACACAAGATCCCAGAAGCAAAGCCTCTTTCCTCTTCGTTCCCAAGGATTCCCAGATTCCCAGGACACCATCCTCTGTCCAGGGGGTTGATTCCTACCGCAGGATCACTGGAGCCCTACTGTTTTTAGCTGCCTCTCCTCATTCTGCCCACCCTCGGGTCCCCTTCCGGTGCTCTTAGGGATGCTGCACTGCTGCCTGAGAACTCAGGAAGCCCCGCGTGTCCATGATGGTGTGCTCCTTCTGTATGTATGTTAATACAAGGAACAAATGTTCATTTAAATCTAAATTTAATGATAATAAGAAAAGCACAGATTAGCTAAGGACAGGTTGCTGCTGCTACTGCTGCTAAGTCGCTTCAGTCGTGTCTGACTCTGTGCGACCCCATAGACGGCAGCCCACCAGGCTCCCTCATCCCTGGGATTCTCCAGGCAAGAACACTGGAGTGGGTTGCCATTTCCTTCTCCAGTGGATGAAAGTGAAGTCGCTCAGTCATGTCCGACTTTTAGCGAAGCCATGGACTGCAGCCCACCAGGCTCCTCCGTTCATGGGATTTTCCAGGCAAAAGGACAGGTTACAGTGAGGCAAAGAATTAAGCAGTTAGTGTTCAAAACGGAGCGTGAAGCATTAGGTGCATGATCGCTGCTAGCTGGAATGGGAGGTTCGCGCTCAGGCTGGCCACCACCTTGGAATTAGAGGTTCGCGCTCAGGCTGGCCACCACCTTGGAATTAGAGGTTTGCTTTGCAAATGGCCACAGCGTGGCCTCTGCTTGTTGGTCCAAAGCATGTGTCGTGAGCTGCCTGGAGCCGCCTTTCACCCACCCACTCTCTTGCTATTCCTTCTCAGGCTCCTGGGAACGTAGGCTCAACGTATCAGCACTGCCAGCAGCTGCTCCTACAGAGTGGGAACTGTCTCTGTTTGGGGAGCACCTTGGGGTCCTCCTGTTCGCCGGATCCCTTCGCCACTGGGCTCTTGTGCCTTCGATCCCCTTCATTGGCATGAAGCTTTGTGCCTGTTGTGAGGCGCGCACTCCTGAGCGGGTAAAGCGGGGGGTAAAGCAGGGAGTCTTCCTTGCTTTCCACCTCAGCCAGTGCCTGGCTCTGCCCTCCTCTGGAGGAGATTTTGGGAGGTATCCTTGATGTCTCCGGGGTGGAGACAGGTACAGGCTTCAGTAAACCTCCTGTTTCACTGGCCCTCAGGATTCCCCTGGATTCTGGGGGAAGCCTCTGGGATACTTGGGATGTTGAGGTGGAAAATGGAGGGAGACCCGGGAGAGACCCATGCTGGGAGCGTTCTGAGCATGTGAGGCCGGAAGAGAAGTGAGCCTTAACTCCCATAACTGTCAGGCTTTTTAGAGCATTGATGGTAGGGGTGGAGAAACACCTGCAGAGATCAGGAGATTGGATTTGTGCAAACGTCCCAAATTCATGATGATTGGGCTGGAACCTTTGCCATCTGCGACCCTTGGGCCTGCTTGCTGCCCTTCTGGGTTCTTCACTTCCCTCTCCTCTGTTGGCATCTGATGGCTCATCCCCCACCCGTGTGGACTGGGCTGGCGTGTAGAAAGGGGCAGTGAAGCTCACAAACGCAGAGGAAAGGGGGCTCTCCAGCAGGGTGCAGGGCAGGTGGTGGGACTCTGTTCTCTCCAGGAAGCAAGCATCGCAGCAGCTGAAAAGAGCCGTGGGTCCCCCTTGCCTTTTCCTGGCAGGACAGGGCGACGGCAACATTTACTTAAGCTGTGGAGTTTGGCACTGCTGCCGCCAGGCGCCATCTGGAAACCCCTTCTCGGAAAGCTGTGAGCCCTTGCAAAGGAGCTCAGGGGAGCAGGTCTTGGGCAGAGTTTTGGGCCTTTTTCTTGGGCAGAACCTGAGCAGCGAGGCACCTGAGCAGGGCTTGGGGGTCCCCTAGGAGCTGGGTAGCTAAAGCAGGTCTTCCTCGCTGTGCACGTGGATTTTCACTCTGCTGGGCCCCTCCACTGAATTCCTGAGCCAGATCTGGTGTAGCTTTTCTTTGTCAGGAGTGCACTCAATTTCCTGGAGCTGTATTTCCATTTATTTATCTTGTATTGCATTTTGCTTACTGTTTTCACCTAAGTCCTGGTATGCTGTGGGTGCAAAGGTGTGGAGCCAGCCAGGATAGTCCTGGTTAGGTACTGAGACAACTCTGTAATAATGGAGCTTGTTAATATAATCTAAGAGGTGAATACTGTGCCTCTAACATGTTCTGGGGAGGCAGAATGAGGAACTGGGGGGCTTGGCTTGTGACAGACAGGGCTGAGCTAAGCACAGAGATTTGCTGCCATCCTCTCCTTGATCCACATCTTCAAAACAGGCCGCAGAACTCCAAAACAGTGCATGTCTGAACACTCCCTCCAGCTCCCTGATGGGTGGGCCGAGGCACAGAGGGAGCTGTGCTGTTCATAGAGGTGGTGGTGGGTGGAATTCGGGTGCCTGAGCCTGTTCTTTCCTACCAAGGGAAGGCTGTCCAGGGCCTGGCTGCTCGTGGGACATGCGTCTTCGTTGCTGTCAGCCTTGGGGTTTTGTGTGACATGTGGCATGTGTCTGCGGGCTATGGGAGGCACAGGACAAGCTGACTCCCTGGCAGGGCCAGCCATCCTTTGGGGATGCCCAGCCAGGTATTGACAGAAGGAAGTGGGTGGTGGGTGGGTTGGCTTTTGATGCTTCGTCACTTGCTTTTAAGGGGTGGGGTCACGTTTCAGCTTTTGCTGGGAGCAGGGCACACCTTGGGGTGACCGTGCTGTTTTACTCTGGACCTTGGGTACCGTGGATGCCAGAGAGGGTCCATTCTCTCCCCCGGGAGGCGTCTTGCTGGGCTGGGACTTGGGTGGACACCAGATTCTTTCCCCTGGTTTGACCTCAGTTCCAAAGCCATTTGGATGTATGATGAGACAGGTCCCCTTCATGGCGCTCTCATCTCTTCATTAAAGTAATGTCCCCAAACTCTTAGCTCAGTGGTTGTCACCGTGGTTTTTGGACACCCTCGGTTGTCTTCAATCATCTTGAGAGGCATTTTGGAAAATTTCCAACTTGCTTATGTTTACTCAACATAAAATGTGTGCAGTGGTTGTTTCCTTGAAGACCAAGACAGATACATGCTTCTCTTTATTGCTAAATATATTTTGTTAAATTTGTTGCTAAAATAGGTGTTTTAGGTTCTTTTTTTAAAAGTAATTTGCCTTGAAAAATTGAAGTGATCCTTCAGCAAAGCTGCTCTGTGACATAAAATAATCCCTGTGTAGGAGAGCATTGGCAGCATGC
This sequence comes from Nanger dama, assembly GCA_917880005.1. Lineage (NCBI taxonomy): Eukaryota > Metazoa > Chordata > Mammalia > Artiodactyla > Bovidae > Nanger > Nanger dama. The sequence continues at coordinate 40,568,903 of CAKJTW010000012.1, forward strand.
ATCCATTCCCAAATGGGGCCTGACCCCCTCTGAAATGTCCTCTTGGAGAGATCTTCAAACCCCAGCCACTTGGTCTCTTCCTAGAGGGCCATTTACTGACTTCTTTGTTGCTATTTTTGTTGTTTAATGACATTATTTTTTTTCTTACTATAAATTAATTCTTGTTTATCTTGGACATTGAGGAAATACAGATAAATACAAATAAAATAATTTAAAAATATATGTGCCCTTACCACTCAGAGATAAAAACTGCAAACATTTTAGTCCATTCTTTCCCAGTCCTTTTTGTGCACTGAAAGATGTATTTCACACACACACAAAATTATTATATTACAGACTTCTATATGATCTAGCTTTTACTTAAATATATGTCACATATTTTTGCAGTTGAATATTCAACACAGAGATCAACAAACTCTTTCTGTAAAGGTCCGAGTAACAAAAAATGTAGGTGTTGTAGGTCCTGCAGGCTCTTTTGTAACTACTCAGTTCTGTCATAAATGCAAGTGCTGATGGTTTCCAATAAAACTTAATTTACAAAGCCAGGTGACAGAAGGATTTGGCCCATGGGCTGTCCTTTGTGTACTCCTGTTCTTCAGTAATAGCTCTACTTTTATAAATGCTTCAGATAAGTACTATGTTCCCTGTTTCCGGAAGTGGACCTCCTCACAGTGGAATCTCAAGTCACAGGATGGCAGCCCGCAGGCTGCAGCTGTGTATTACCCAAGAGGATGCCATGTCTTGAGGCCATTTCTTCCAGTACTGGAGATTTTACTGAATAAGTTCCTCCCAAGGTAATATTGAAATCTGTCTCCTTCAAGCCAGGTAGTTGCCTGTCACCAAGCAACCCTGTGACTCATTTGTTCTTTCATAAATTCATTTGCTTGTTAGTTTGTTAAATCACTTGTTCATTCAAGGACAAATGCTTATTAAGTAGGTTCTGAACTCCTGAGCCATGTGCTAGGTGCTGGGGATGCAAGGGTGAGTATGGACAAGTCGTAGTGTCCAGAGGCTCTGAGCCTGGCAGCCAGCAAATCCTAATCAGAGATGGGTAGGTGCATGGGAGGGCTGCCCCATGCACCTGCCCCTTGATGCCCAAGTGCCTGGAGGAGACCCACATGCCTTGGTGCCCACATTTGTTCCCAAGGGACCTGAAACGGTGGCAGAACCACCCCAGTCACTTCAGTAGCTCCTGTGGCAGGTGACTCTTTCCCTTTGTGGAACCTGGCCAACCCAGTGCCTTCCAGGGAGGCAACCCCAGCTCAGCCACTGTGACTGGCTGTCCTCTCTCTCCCTGGATGTGAATGGCAGTTTTCTTGCTGCCGAAAAGGCCCTGGCAGAGAGTCCAGCCGCTGCTTTTGAGGAGGGCCCCTCAGGCCAAGAAGGGAGCCAGACGGGAGCTCGTGGAGGACTCGCAGCTTTGTGGCCTGTGTGTCCTGGCAGCCGATCACTTGACACGGGGGGGAGGGGGTGAGGGGCTGCCCTGAAGGGGGCAGCAGGAAGAGTCAGGGTGGAGCTCCACACCGGGCAGTGAGAGGCAGGCTCCTTGCTCCAGCTCACCTGCCCCTGACCACCCTGCGGTTCACGGGCAGATGGAGGTCATGAGTCAGGTGTCAGGTGGAGTGTGGGTTCTTGTTGGGACCCTGCAGGTCGAGCCTGTGAGAGCTTGCCAGACCCACACTGGGAAAGATGCTCTCTGCATTTTATCCAAGCTGACCTGACTTCAGAACCATCCGTAGCCGTCCCCACAGAGGACCAGGTGAGTCGTCTGGGGAGCTGTGCCACCTCATATGTTAAAATGTCCAGCATCAGTTGAGGTTGGGCCCTACGGAGAGCGCCCAACCTTGAGGTGGTGGATCATGAACTAAATACAGACCCACTATGAGAATGAGTGGAAACAGTTTCTTCTGGTACACATCAGACCTCAATTGCCCTTTATTTTCTGTGAATTAAAAGGTCACAAGCCTGGCTATTAACCCAGATACAAATGCATTTTCTAATGTTTAAGAAATGACTCCTAGTAGAGCACAGACTTCAGCCAGAGCTTGGCCCCCTACACGGGCAGGCTTTACCCACCCTGCTGGGCTATTCAAGCAGCACGCTCCCCTCCCTGGGGCCTGGGCGTTCTCCTCCTCACGGAGGAGAGGGGGTAGGGAAGTCTAGAAGGCTCTGAGACCCCTTTCATCTTGTTTTTCCCCTCCTCTCCTCTCCCTTCCCAATGTTTCCATGGCCTGTGGGTAACTTTCTAGGCTCTCATCCACTGAGCAGAGAACTAGGGTTTGCACAGTTGGGAACTTGGGGATTTCTTGTTGACATCTGTGTTCGACCCTCGAGCAGGTGGTGAGGCCCTATCATCTCTGAGGGGCCTCGTGTGCCTGGTGGATGGTGGGGCTGGGAAGACCCTCCTAGCTCCTGTCCTCAGGGCGCCTTCCCACCCTGTGTGAGGCCTCCATGCCCTGGAGGAGGGGTTCTGCCACTAGGGGGCGCCTCCCGGGCCTCTCACTCAGTGCAGCTGGGGGTTTGCTCTTCCCATCCTGGGGGCAGACCTCGCAGGGCTGTGGGAGAGCTTGGTGGTCATGGGCATGGCTCTGGTTCTGGCCCTTAGGAGCTGTGTGACCCAGCAAACGCTCCTTAGCCTCTCTGTGCTTCTGTGTCGCGGAGCTTGTGGTCTGGCAGAGGAGAGGGTGTCAGAGATGTAAACTGTATGGAGGAGAGGCTGTATTGAGATACAAAGCTAGGAAGTGGTGGAGCTGAGATTCCAACCTGTGTCTGCCTGACCTCTTGCTTTTAAGTTCCGGGGTCATGCTGGGGATGGGGTGCACATGGCCGAAGGCAGAAGTCTTGCTTGCCAGCTCTGCTCCATACTGGCCGATGGGAGCTTGGCCCTCACACACAGTGGGAAGCTCAGATGAGTACTCCTTCCCTCTCTTTGTATCTTTCCCGAAAAGAATCAAGGAAGAGGATGGCCCAGTGCTTGTTCGGATCTGCTGAGGATCGACTGGGACCCAGCTGGAGTGCCACGCTTAGACTTAAAGTGACTGCCCAAAGCTCTGGTTGCAGGGACCCCCCAACCCCTACTCAAGGTCACATGTAGAGCAAGTCACCAGGGTCCTGTGGCTGTGTCCCCTGGGTGCCCCTGGAGGCCCAAGGCCGAGAGGATGGGCCCCTGGAGCACAGTCTGGTGACCTGGGGGACGTGCTGTCTTCCTGTGCAGCCTGCCTGAGGCTCAGTTTCCACCTCCCTTCCAACTCCACCACACTCACAGCCCGTTTCCATTTCCTTGCTCTCTTTTGCAGGCTGGTGGTGGAACGGGGCCTGGGTGTGGGTGGTGGGCCAGAGAATGGGCTCGGGGTCAGAGGCTCGGGGCTGGCACAGCCAGGACTGTCTAGTGGATGCGTGCTCTCAGCTCTCCCCACCCGCCAACTCTTTCTGGAGAAGAGAGGGCTCCCCCAGGGGTAGAGGAAGAGAAAGAGAGGAGAGCCTCTGCTCTTCCTCCCTGGTCAGCACCGTCCTCCGAGGTGTAAATTAGGAGGCAGCGTTGTCATCTGGGAAACCTTCCAGAGGAGGGGCTGTGGATTCTTTGTTGTTGTTCCTGGTGGCACTAAAAACTGAATCAAGCGGCCCCGTCACACTGGCAGCGCCAAGCGGATGTCCTGGGCTGTCACGCTGCCCTGGACCTACCTAGGGCGGTCCCAGGGAGGGCACAGTTCAGCTGAGTCTGCTGTTGTGGGTGTAGGGGAATTAGCAGGTTCAAACTGCCCATAGCTTCTGGGAATAGAGCGTCCAGCACACAGTTGTGATTTTGTGTGTCTGGAGGCCGGTGTGCTTCTGAACATTTGTTGTCTGCGTTGGGATGTGTGAGCATGGTCATGTTGTCTGGGGCTGGTGTTGCTGTGTGTGTATCTATAAGATGGCTTAATATTTTGGATGTAGTTGCTGAGGGTGGATGTGTTGCTGTATGCGTGTGTGTGTGTGTGTGTGTGTGTGTGTGTGTGCATGCACGCACGTGCATGCATGTACACAATGGGTATGTCTTGGACTGTGGGTGTACTGGGATGGAAGTGGACGTGCACACACTGGGTAGGTGAGGGTGGGTTGGGATATGAAGGTCAGTACATGTGTGGGAGTACGGTGCCGCTAGGGTATGGCATTGGAGAAGGCAGTGGCACCCCACTCCAGTGCTTTTGCCTGGAGAATCCCATGGGTGGAAGAGCCTGGTGGGCTGCAATCCATGGGGTCGCGAAGAGTTGGACACAACTGAGCGACTTCACTTTCACTTTTCATGCACTGGAGAAGGAAATGGCAACCCACTCCAGTGTTCTTGCCTGGAGAATCCCAGGGACAGGGGAGCCTGGTGGGCTGCCGTCTGTGGGGTCGCACAGAGTTGGACACGACTGAAGTGACTTAGCAGTAGCAGCAGCTGGGTATGGCATTAGGGTATGCAAATATGTTGGTGTGGCTGCGTGGTTTGGGGGAGTGCATATTTGTGTGTTGACACATGCTAGTGGAGAGGTGTGTGTTGAGATGTATAGAATGGTGTGTGGTGTGGGTGTTGGTATAGGTGTCAGGCATGTGTCGTATGGTCAAGTGTGTTGGGGAACCACATCAGCATGTTGTTGGAGTGTTGATGCATGTGTTGGTAGAGATGTGTGTGCTGCCTGTGCTGGTGTGGGTGTTGGGGTATGTGTTGTGTAGCTAGGATGTGTGTGGTGGGTAGCTTACTGTGAGACTGGCCTCCTTGAAGCACCGTGACCCTCCAGCCTTCCCTGCAGGACGAGAATCTGGTTCCGAGCCCGGCCCTGCCCCTTCATTGCTGTTTAATCGCTTCAGTTGTGTCTGACCCCGTGGAATGTAGCCCGTCTGGCTCCTCTGTCCATGGGGCTTCGCAGGCAAGAATCCTGGAGCAGGTTGTCATTTCCTTCTCCAGGGAATCTTCCCGATCCAGGGGTTGAACTCATGGCGGCCTGAGTCTGCTGCATTAGCAGGCGGGCTCTTCACCGCTGAGTCACTGGGGAAGCCGGGCCCTGCCCCTTGGAGCTGCTAATGCGGTCTCCCCTCTTGTTGCCACCTCAGCCTCAGGCAGAAGCTCTGGCTCCTGGGATGTGAGTTCTGGCAAATGCAGGGCCCCTGTCTTCCAGCCTCTCACAGCCAAGCCCTCTGTGGCCTCCAGCTCCTCCTGGAAGAAGCTGGGGCTTGAGGATGGGTGTCCTTCCGGGGAACCTCTGTTCTGAGCTCAGCCGGCATGTGCCCTGAGTGGGTGCAAGAGCCCGCGAGGACAGGCTCGTGCTGCCCTCAGGGCGCTCTCCTCGTGGTCCCCTGTGCAGGGTATGGGAGAGAGCAGATGTTCGGGGATCTTGTCGACTTGCACTGAATGAAATGAAAACGTGCTCTCCTGGCCCAAAAGGCGCTTGCCCAGGAGCCAGCCAGGACTCAGGCCTGCCCACCACTGCCCCTTGAGGTGCCAGACCCCCTGAAAGCTCGGCGCAGAGCCTGCACCACAGACCTGCAGTGGCTCTGTGACCTGGCCGGGTCTCCGTCTGCCAGGGTTGGGAGGAGCCAAGGGCATAAGGAGTCTGGGGGTCAGAGAGTTGCCCAGGGCATGTGAATGCCACGCTGGGAGCAAGTCCTCTCGGGGATGCACTTGGCCTGCCCTCAGCACCCAGAGAACCCCCTCTCTGGGGCAGTGGCAACCTGGGCTCCAGGTCCACCTCCTCCTGCCTGGATGACCACCCTTCTCGAGCCTCAGGGCAGCCATCTCTCCTCCTCTGCAGGGTGTTCACGGATGCAGTAGCAGCCTCACTGACAGTGTGCCAGCTGAGGGCCAGGGCAACGAGGTAGGAACGTTGCCGTGGGCACTGCATCCTCCGTCCACAGACTGATTAAAGGCTTCGGCTGTGTTACCACCAGCTTGAAAAGTGATCTTGCAGGTACTCTGGAGTTTAGTTGCCACATTCTAGTTTTGAGGCCACTGTGGGTGATCTGGGGTGCAGGTCTGGGGACTTGGAGGTGAGCCTTACTGAACTCACCACAGGTAGGGTCTTCAGAATGGTGCCCTAAAGAAGCATTTGGCATTGAGGGGTGTCAGTCTGGTCAGAGGCTGAGGGCCAGGAGGACACTGGGCCCTTAGGGAGCTTAGAAGCCACAGGGCATGGGACTCTCCTTTTCCTGAAATTTAAAATAATCTGCTGGTAGCCATTTCATAAAGTCAGAAAGAAAAACTGTCTTGGGACGGCATGTGTCCGGGCAGCCATGGTTTTGATGAAACTTTCCCTGGAAATCACATGGAGCAGAGAGCATGTGTCAGGCCCACTCAGCTGCGACTGGAAGTCTGTGAAGCTAGTGCTTTGGGGTCAAGATGCCCCTGTATGGTTAGTGGTGGGGGCAATGGTAGTATCTCCAAGGTATGAGCCCCCGTGAAGGACGGTGCGAGGCTCCTGGAGGCTCTGGGGAAGGGAGCCGGGAGTGGTGGAGAGGAGGGCGCCCACGAGGGCGGGGCAGATGCCTCCGTGGGCTCCTTCTTAGGAAGGGCAGGGCTCCTGGAGGCTGGCCGCCAGTGTCCACGGCTGTGGTCCTCAGGGGACTGGGTGGAACATACCCGAAGCCCTCAGGGCAGGCAGGCACTGTGGGCATGTAGCTTCGTGGGAGAGGGAGATGTCGGGGTGCGGGGTGAGTGGGAATGCGGCCTCTGGGGTGCCCAGCCAGCCTGCATGTCTTCTGTGCTCAGAACCCTGCGGTGGCTTTCCACCGTGCAGGGAATAAAATCCTTGGTATCAAGGCCCTGGAGTCTCCCCCACCCCTCTGCTCTCTGCCTTCCTCTCTGACCAGCCCCTTGGTGGCCTGTATGTTGTCTGTGGTCTCTGGGGTGAGCTCTGGACACAGGCTCTCACTGGCCAGTTCCATCCCATCATGCAGTGTGTGTCCATTGCTCAGTCGTGTCCGACTCTGTGACCCCACGGACTGTAGCCCGCCAGGCTCCTCTGTCCATGGAATTCTCCAGGCAAGAATAATGGAGTGGGTAGCTATTCCCTTCTTCAGAGGATTTTCCTGACCCAGAGATCGAACCTGCGTCTCCTGCATTGAGTGTGGATTCTGTACCCTCTGAGCCACCAGGGAACCCCCATCATGAAGACCTCACCCCCAAAACAGCACTTCCCCTGGTGGCCCTCCTATGAGCCCCAGCCGCTCGCAGGAAGCATTGTCCTTATTATATCGCCTTTGGGCAGCACCATGGTCTGTGTGCTGATCTAGTACGTGTGACTTGGCGTGTGCGCCGCCGCGCTTTCTTGTGGTTTTGTTTACTCCCTATGTGAGCATCCCGATAGGGGCTCTGACTCACTGCTGTGTCACGAATCAGTGCCCATGACAGTGACCCCACATGGTGGCAGCTCAGTGGGCTGCCAGGGTGGTAAAGACAGGGTGGTAAAAGGCACCTAACACAAAGCTCACCATTGAAGCCACCTTCAGGGGTGTGGTTCAGCGGCATTAAATGCATTCGTATTTTTGTGCAACCATCGCCATCATCTCATCTGGCAGAACTGAAACTCTGTACCTGTTCACCAACGACCCCTTCCCCTGCCCCCCAGCTTGGCAGGAGCCCTTCTGCTCTCTGTCTCTGTGAACTTGATGCTCTGGGTGCCAGTGGAATCACACGGGGGTGTTGTCCTCCTGTGACTGACTTCGTCTCTCAGCATGATGTCCTCCAGGTTCATGTGTGTGGTGAGAGGTGACAAGATTTCCTCTCCTTATAAGGCTGAAAAACACTCTGTTGTATGGATGTACCACATTCCGTCTATCCACTCATCTGTCATTGGACAATGTCTCTATTTCCAGAAGTACTTTTGTGTATGGGAGTGAAGGGTGTGGTCCGGCCTCCCGCTGTCCCCTGCCAGAGAGGAGGGTTGTGGCTTTGGATTTGTTAATTCACAGCATTCCAAGTGACTGCTGTTCAGAAGTCATGGACTGCTTTCCTCAGCAGGTGTGTTTTGGGGTCTGGGTGTTTTGGAGGTCTGCTTGGGTCAGACCTTGGGCCTCTGGGAGAGCTGCAGTGTGCCCCAAGGGGCTGAACCCCTTCCGTAGGGGTGAGCCCAGTGTTTGCTGGCGGGCAGAGTGGGTGGAAGCCCTCGAGCTGATGCTGGGAGAGGAGTGGACACACACGGCAACAGCTCCGTGGCAAGCTGCCTCAGACCGAAAAGGCTGCCTGGCTTTGGTGGAAGCCAGAATTCCCGAGACAGCCAGTGTTGTCCAGTATGGTTCGGCATTCTCCACAAAGCTTGTCCTGAGCCCTTTGGGAGTAGAATCCCTGTCTCACCTGCAAACACGGCCTGGACTGATGCTGACAGCAGGGCAGAGATGAGGCTGGGGGATCTGGGTGGCATGGGGAGGTGCAGTGACTGGCTTGGGTTCTAAGGGGAAGGAGCGGGGTCAGCCAGGCCATCGCCAGACCTGTGCCTAGGAAAGGCCTTGGCTCATCAAGCTGACTGCAAGCAGGCTCTCCAACTCGGCAGGAGCCTTGAAACTGCTGCTGGGTCCCTGTATACCCGGTGCCGCCTGGCCCTTGTGGGGTGTTTCAGGGCACACATCCATCCCTCCCCCTGCCCAGTGAGTCCTAAACTGGGGTTGCCTTGTGTGGTATGGATCCAACATGGTCCATAAAGGCTGACAGCTTCTTGGGCTTCTTGCTGGAGGGAGTGGGAAGGGACCAGCAAGACATGGGTTGGAGAAGATGGTCTTGGGAGGGAAGCTGGGGTGCTGGAGAGAGGTAGGATGCTGTGGATAGCAGGGGGTGGAGCAGGGCCCTGGGGGGTCCTGGCCATGGAGGGGACCTGAATTTTGGGCAGGACAGATGCTGAACGCTCAGATCCACTGAGCGGCCGAGGGCGAGGGTGTGAAGCGGAGGAGGAAGACAAGGATACCTTGGCTTGAAGGTTCAAGGGGATTCAGGCAGAATTCCACTCAGTCAGCTCTCAGCTGAGAACATGGAGAGGCCAGGTGAGGCAGCCTTAAACCTGCCCCAGAAAGGTGAGGCCTCCCCGGGCCTCCTGGGGTCTTGTTCCTGCGCTGGAGCCTGGGAGGCATAGATACCCATGGCTGGGCTACGGGCGGGCTGCCGCAGACTCGCTTCCCGCAGTGAGTGTTACCCTCCCGTCCCAGTCTGCTCCAGCTGCCATCACAGCTTTCCATAGACTGGTGCATACATAGCATCACTGTCTCATGGTTCTGAGGCGGGAAGTCCAAGATCAGGTGCCAACAGATTCAGTGTCTGATCAGGACGTCGTTCCCATAGTGAAGGTGAGGCATGCTCTGGGGTCTCTTTAATAGGGTACCTAATCCGGTTCACGCAGCTCCACCCCCATGACCTAGGCATCTCTCGAGACTGTCACACTGGAGCTTAGGATTTCTTGATATGAGTCTAGAGGGGACAAAGATCCAATCTCTAGAACTTCCTCACTGATACCTCCCTCCCCAAAGCCGTGTTGTTGATCCAGCCGGTTCTTTAAGCAGAGAAGGCTCCAGCAAGCTGGAGCTTGCCCAGTGGTTTACAGGTAGAATGTCCTCATGGGAACATGACAGGCCAGTCCACCTAGCACCTCCTCCGCTTGTGGGGTAACCTATAGTCATTGGCAGATGGAGGCAGGTCCCAAAGGGGGATGAAAAGCAGTCAAGGGCAGGTGTACCCATTCCACACCTGGAGTCCTGCTCCTCTAGGGATGCTCAGCCCTGCTCACAGCTCCCTCGGCCCTCACACAGGGATAGGAGAGGGCTCCTTGGGGAACGAGGATGCCTGAGACAGACAGTGGCTGCTTTGGAATTTCAGTGCAGGTTACAAATGGAATTGAGCAGATTCTGCTTTTCTCAGACTGTCCCCATCCTGCCCCGAATCTTCCCTACATGTTCTTTACTGCTAGACACACAATGTTTAGCTGATGGGAAAACAGCCAGAGAATTCAACAGCACCCAGTGGTCCCCAAGGGAGAGATGTAATTCTTACAATGTAGTGAATGAGTTAAAGTCACGTTTACAGTGTGTTGCCATTTAGAGCTTCCCTCCACATCCCTGTCCTGGGTGAGCAGTGGATGAGGGGGTCCGAGGGGGCAGTACAAGCCGTGAAGAGGGGGAGAGGTGGTCTGCAACCTGTCCTCCAGCCTCCCTCCTATGACCCACTGAAACAGCTTCAGCTGCACTCTTTCTTTGGGGGTGGGTAATAAACTTTTGGGCTCCCCCATAGCTCAGCTAATGAAGAATCTGCCTACAATGCAGGAGACCCTGGTTCAATTCCTGGGTCAGGAAGATCCCTCTGGAGAAGGGATAGGCTACCCACTCCAGCATTGTTGGGCTTCCCTGGTGGCTCATATGGTAAAGAGTCCACCTGCAGTGCTGGAGTCTTGGGTTCGATCCCTGGGTTGGGATTCCCTGGAGGAGGGCGTGGCAATCCACTCTAGTATTCTTGCCTGGAGAATCCCCATGGACAGAGGAGCCTGGCAGGCTATAGTTCATGGGCTGCAAACAGCTGGACACAACTGAGCACAGCACAGTAAACTTTCTATTTTAAAATAGTGTTAGATTTATAGAAAAGTTGCAGGGATAACCTAGAAAGCAGGATTCCCATGTTATCCCACACCGACTTTCCCCATTGCCAACATTTCTAGGGTCCATTTGTCCCAAGGAATCAACCAATATCTGTCCATTATCATTAGCTAAAGACCATACTTTATTCAGAGGTGGCAAGAATACAAAGAAAAATTGTACAAAAAAACTTCATGACCAAGATAATCACGATGGTGTGATCACTCACCTAGAGCCAGACATCCTGGAATGTGAAGTCAAGTGGGCCTTAGAAAGCATCACTACGAACAAAGCTAGTGGACGTGATGGAATTCCAGTTGAGCTGTTTCAAATCTTGAAAGATGATGCTGTGAAAGTGCTGCACTCAATATGCCAGCAAATTTGGAAAACTCAGCAGTGGCCATAGGACTGGAAAAGATCAGTTTTCATTCCAATCCCAAAGAAAGGCAATGCCAAAGAATGCTCAAACTACCGCACAATTGCACTCATCTCACATGCTAGTAAAGTAATGCTCAAAATTCTCCAAGCCAGGCTTCAGCAATACATGAACCGTGAACTTCCAGATGTTCCAGCTGGTTTTAGAAAAGGCAGAGGAACCAGAGATCAAATTGCCAACATCTGCTGGATCATAGAAAAAGGAAGAGAGTTCTGGAAAAACATCTATTTCTGCTTTATTGACTATGCCAAAGCCTTTGACGTGTGGATCACAATACACTGTGGAAAATTCTGAAAGAGATGGGAATACCAGACCACCTGACCTGCCTCTTGAGAAACCTATATGCAGGTTAGGAAGCAACAGTTAGACCTGGACATGAAACAACAGAGTGGTTCCAAATAAGAAAAGGAGTACGTCAATGGTGGTGTGAGAAGACCTTGTCACCCTGCTTATTTAACTTATATGCAGAGTACATCATGAGAAACGCTGGGCTGGAAGAAGCACAAGCTGGAATCAAGATTGCCGGGAGAAATATCAATATCAATACAATATCAATATCAATATCAATAACCTCAGATATGCAGATGACACCACCGTTATGGCAGAAAGTGAAGAGGAACTAGAAAGCCTCTTGATGAAGGTGAAAGAGGAGAGTGCAAAAGTTGGCTTAAAGCTCAACATTCAGAAAACGAAGATCATGGCATCCAGTCCCTTCACTTCATGGGAAATAGATGGGGAAACAATGGAAACAGTGTCAGACTTTATTTTTTTGGGCTCCGAAATCACTGCAGATGGTGACTGCAGCCATGAAATTAAAAGACGCTTACTCCTTGGAAGGAAAGTTATGACCAACCTAGATAGCATATTCAAAAGCAGAGATGTTACTTTGCCAACAAAGGTCTGTCTAGTCAAGGCTATGGGTTTTTCCAGTGATCATGTATGGATGAGAGTTGGACTGTGAAGAAAGCTGAGCGCTGAAGAATTGATGCTTTTGAACTGTGGTGTTGGAGAAGACTCTTGAGAGTCCCTTGGACTACAAGGAGATCTAACCAGTCCATTCTAAAGGAGATTAGTCCTAGGTGTTCTTTGTAAGGACTGATGCTGAAGTTGAAACTCCAATACTTTGGTCCCCTCATGCGAAGAGTTGACTCATTGGAAAAGACTCTGACGTTGGGAGGGATTGGGGCCAGGAGGAGAAGGGGATGACAGAGGATGAGATGGCTGGATGGCATCACTGACTCGATGGACATGAGTTTGAGTGAACTCTGGGAGTTGGTGATGGACAGGGAGGCCTGGTGTGCTGCAATTCATGGGGTCGCAAAGAGTCGGACACAACTGAGTGACTGAACCGAACTGAATACTTTATTCGGATTTCCTTTGTTCTTACCTAATGTTTTGATTCTGTGCCTGGATGACATTCAAGATTACGTGTTACGTTTAGGGTTTTTATAAAACTTTGTCTTCTGGAGCAATTTTAAGTTCACAACAAAATTGAGTGGAAAACACAGACTTTCCACATACCTCCTGATCCCTACAAGTTTCCCCCCACAGTTGACACTAATTGTCATGACACCTTAGATCCCTTTGGCCATGAGAGCCTCTCAGATTTTCCTTGTTTTTGTTGACTGTGACAGTTTTGAGGAATACTGATCAGGTATTTTATAGACTGTCCTTCAATTTGGGTTTGCCTGATGTTTCTCTCAGGGTTAGACTGGAATTTAGGGCTCTTGGAAGGAAGACCCCAGAGGTAAAATGCCCTCATCACATTATATCAAGGACACATGCTCTCAGTCTGACTTATGACAGTTGATGTTGACCTTGGCCACCTGGCTGAGGTCTTGTCTGGTGGATTCGGCCCTTATAAAGCCATGCCCCTTTTAAAGGTAGCTAGGACCAGCTGCATAACCTATAGGACTCAGTACAAAATGGAAAGGTGGAGCCCATTGTTTAACATTACTAAGAATTTAAAGATAATGATAGTGGACCATTAAATCCAAGTTTTACTCCTTCTCGGCACGAGCCCTGTGTGACCTCTGTGGTCTCGTGAAGGTAGTGCTGTTTGAAGGCCTGTGGGCACAGGAGGAGGAGCCTAACACTGGTGGTCACTTATCTCCGAGCAGTTGAAGGAGGCAGAGGGCTGGGGAGGGTCAGAAACACCCAGGGTGGTGTGGGTATCACCGGGTGGACAGAGCATGTCAGCACGTTACAGGTGTCTGCAGAGTTTCTGCTGAGCCACCTGTGGGGGAACCTCCCAGCTCTGTCTGGCAGAGAGAGGATGGTCAGGGGTGTGCCTGAGACAGCAGTTAGTAGCAGACAGAGCAGCTCCATGATGGCTTTAAAAATATGTTGCTTTTACTTTTTTTTTTTTTTAACAATTTTCTCAGTGTGCAGAGTAGCACTTTTCCCCTAGAAGATCTTAGAATATTTTATTTACAAAATGAAATGCAAAATGATCCTGTTTCTGCTGGGCAAACTGGGGAGCCCCGGTGGAGGGATGCATCTGGCTGTGGCAGCCCCTCTCCTGGCTGCTCTCTCATTGGAGAGGGGAGCATGTCTCTTCTCAGGTGCATACCTGTGGAGGCGCAAGGCCCTTGCTGCAGCATCGGTGCAGCAACGAGTACAGCTGCCAACCGGCTCCTCCTTGCTGTTACTCACCCAGCTGTTTAGAGAAGGAGAGAGTATTTCTAATCAGCCATATGGCATGGAGTTTTATTTGCCGTGGTAAGTTAAAAAGTACATTATTGGTCAGCATCTTGCATGCAAATTTTGACACTGCATTCCAGGAGTACCTGCCGAAGAGAGGGATGGCAAGTCGGATCTGTGTAATTACACTGCCGTGCAGGCTTGTAATGTTGCCATCCCTAACTACGCCCAGTATCTCAACCGCGGCGGCTGCCCGGGGATATTGCTGCACGACTCCTGTAGCCCGAGAAAGATTATGTAAACATGGTGTGCGATCTCAAAAGTGAGTAATGAAGTTGAGTACTTGTTGCAAAAATTAATAAATGGCTGAGTTTGCATGTGATGGAGGAGTCTCTTTATGAGAACTGAGTCGCCGGTGTAGTGATGGATAAATACACCTCTAGGCACAGGTGACTTGAGAAAATTCATCCTTTTTTTTTCCTATCGATATGATCAAATGGACAATTCTAGTCCATGCCCTTATCTTTCTACTGGACTAGCATGAAATCATCACAAATAGATCTTTCTCCTCCTCTTTGCCTGTCAGACTCTTCACCCTAGTCTCAGAGGACAGCTAGCAGCGATGTGGGGCTGTTTGCAGTTTCTGGAATGGCCGTGTGGTCCCAGTCCCCGCCTTGCAGACACTCTTCCTATACTTGTATTTAGCAAGTGCCTATGATGTGTCCTGAAGTCATTGTTCCCCTAGAAAGTCTGTTTTGAGCCTTAGTTCAAGTGCCGCTTTCTCTGAGGAGCCTTTCTGTCCATCCCTGTCTACAGTGCTTCCTGTCCCAGAAAATTAACCCACAATCACTGGTGCCCATTCTTCCTTGGTGATACCTAGGTTTCTGCCACTGTCTGTTTCTCTTTAGAAAGGGATCCATGGAACCAGACAGATTGAGGTCCAGACCTCAGTTCCAACAAGTATCAGCTCATGTGACCTGGAGCACAGAACCTCTGAACCTCAAGTGTCCCATCTGTAAAATGGGAAATGTGCATTTCTAGTTTGTAAGGTTGTTAAGAGTTAGATATTAGATCGTGTGTTTGGCACATAGTAGTTGTTATTAAATATGTGTTAAAAGATGGATGGAGACTGGAGAGGAGGCGGCATTGGGGAAGAAGGCAGAGCAGGGGCCACAGTGACGTGTGTGTCGAGGACAGCCACCCCATCTGGCTGGGAATGTGGTGGGGACCGGAGGAGGTGACTCTGGAAAGGGAAACTGCTGCCCAGTTGTAGACGGACTTGGAGACTTTACCCTGCAGGCACTGGGCGTCGTGGACTGTGTGTGTGTGAAACAGCTGAGGTTTGTGGTGGGGCTATGCTGGAAGTAGTGTATGGGGTTCCACATTGTTTCATGTGTCCTGGTTCCTCACAGACCTCCTTTCCTCTGACCCCTCACGCCCGCAGAGACATTCTTGGAGCCCAGGGCCCTGGGCAATGGCTTGGACTGGTCCTGGGAGAACTTCTCTTTGCCCTTCTCCTCTCTCTCCGTCAGTCAGCTCCTTCAAAGCGCCAGTGTGCTGCCAGGAGAGGATATTACATGAAGCCCCTGAAGTGGTGCATTAAAGCAGTTTGGATTTTCTCTTACTGCTAACATTGATTACTATTAATTAAGGTTGATATTTACAATCAGAGGGAGTACAGGAGCAGATCATTTTTATTAATCACTATTCTAGATTCATCATTAGTCATCATTATCAAAATATGTAGACAGTGGACAGTGGCTGAGTTTTTAAAGCCAAGTGAATGATTAAATTATACTACATTATAGAGAGGCTGTGTTTTCTGTCACCTCTCCCTTTCTGGGTTGTCCCTATTGTCCCCCAAGTGGTCTCAGCCCCCTGCCATTTATCTTCTCCCCTGCCCCTTCTCTCCCCGTCGCCCCCTCCTTCTCTTCCTCCCACTCTCCCTTCCTTTCTTTTCCTCACCATAAATGGTGCCATCCTGACATCCTGCAACCTGCCTTTTTCTTACAGTGATGTGGCTTAAAGGTCACCTTGTGTTATGACTGAGCCCTGACTTGCTCCTTTCATGTCACCGTAGCATGATCATGGAATGGATATGCCACGATATTGCTTACTTTTATAGGCATTCCCCCACTGGCAGACACAGGTTATTGCCCGTTCCTTCCCTTCCTTTTCTCGTCTTGGTCAGTGACACAGTGGGAATCCTGTGTGTATCCCGCAGCCGCCAGGGTAGCTCTGGAGAGGTGGGGTTACTGCAGTTCCCCGCCGCCCCTGCCCCCAGGCTGCCTAGCTCCTTTCACTTGATCCCCTGAACCTTGGCTGGCCCAAACCCTACCTGGATCCCCAGCATGGCCCAGCTGTGCTTTTGATGGGGTCCCCTTCCTGGATTGCTTCTTTGCCATCTTGCCACATGCAAATCCTGCCATGTCCTGAGAAGCATCGCTAGGGCTGCGTCCACTCTTGGAGAGGTTTAGAACTCTCTGCTTCCTTTGTCTGAAATTTTCCTAGGGGCTTGTCACTTTATAGTGAAGTTTGTTCGGTGACTTAATTCTGAATTTCTGAGCCCTATGAGGACAGGGATAGAATCTTTCTGGATCCTCCTAGGCGCTTACTGAGCTTGTGGGTCTTTCCCATGTTTTAGAGAGGAACGTGGCTATTGGAAGTCTCAGACCTTTCCTTCCTGGGTTTGCAGAGATAGGCCCAAGGCACCAGCTGCTTCCTTCCTTCTGTAGTGACTCGTCTCCCCTCCCCTTGTTCCAAATGGGCCCTGAATGTGTTCTTGGAATGAGAAAAATGGAATTTAGGGGATCATGGTTTTCCACTTTGGATTTTTTTTTTTCCAGTAGATAAACAATTGTAGGTGATTTAATTTATCTGTAATGGTGCACATGGATTTACCTAAGCGGGAGAATGTCGCTAAGTTGTGGACACATACTGCATCCAATTCAATGAGAATCGGCCTCTGATGGGTAGCAATAAATGTCAAACTGTTCAACATTGATTGTTCTGGAAGGAATATTGCCTTACAAAGAATAAAGTATCTTTCTGAGATTATTCAATTGGACTGACTTTAAATCTAACAAGAAGTAGGAATACAGAATCTCTCTGTGGCTCCTTGCCCCTGTGGTTGAAGTCAGGGGACACAATGGGAATGGGGGAAAAACCGCTTGGGCCTCTGTTCTCTTAATGGTTCCTTCAACCCCCAGAGAGGAGGGAAGAATATCTCAAAGACTGCAGTGGCTTCCTACAGCCCTGCCAACTTCTTCCTCTGCTTTGCCTGCCTCTGGGACTTCAGGTCCCACAGCTCTGCTCTCACTTGCTACACTCCAGTTATGCTGGTCTTCTTAGTTCTCTTCAAAACACTCCAGTATGGACCTTCCACAGGGCTTTGCACTTCTGTTTTCTCTGCATAAAATTCCATCCTTCTCTGCTTTTCTGTGACCATTCATCCAAGGTCAAAGCTCACCTCCTTTATGGCCCACACTCCACTGGTGGTTCCTAACCATTCCATCACTCTTATATGTGTAACTATTTGAAATTGTCTTATTTATGGTTTTTTTTTTTTTTAGCATATTATCTATCTCCCCACTAGAACTGTGAGCTTCATGAGGGCAGGAATGGTGTCTGTCTCATCTGCGCAGGTCGTCCAGTGCTTGCAGCATTTCATGAGACAGGATATTTGTGATACAATAATATGGTGATAAGTACTTAGCAGCAGTAGCAGCAGCAAGTACCGATAGAACAAGTGTGTTGAGTGACGCTCTGCAAAGTGATAGGACATGCATGCATTCATATAATAGCAACCACCCAAGGCATGAAAAAGATCTTTTGGCTTCCTTTCAAATGAATCTTCCTTTGGTAGAATTGCTCTGTTTTATGACTTGAAGAAAGCGGGGTTTTAGCAGTTGGTTCCTGCTACTTTCTAGACAACCTGGTAATTTGTTTGGAGAGCTAGGGCAGAGGGCTCGCGCTGCCGGTGGCCGCGTCTCTCCCCGCCGGAAACTGAGCTCTTTACTGTGCTTTGCCGAGGATGCAGAGTCAGGCACAATAGCTGCAGACTCTCGAGTTTAGCTGATGAATGAAAGGACTTAAGTGAAGTGGAGATTCATGGTAGTTATCATCGTCTAGAATTTGTAAAAATGTTCTTTCCCTTTGTCTCAGGGATCTTCTTTTGCTGTAGGAGACTTAGGTCAGGAGATAGAGTTCTTTTACTCTGTAGAAATAAAAACCTGTGTATTTCCTTTAACCCTGAATAAAAATAGCCATCTTTATTAAAAAAAAAAGAAAGCAAGCCACTGTGTGACTTCTCTGTACCGACTTCCTTGCACCCACTTTCCAGACCTCAGAAGGGCTGAAGAAGGAGGTCAGAGTGTGTGGGTCTGTGTGCTGACTGATCGTGTCCCAAGAGCTGGTTTGTGGATAATCCTGTGGTGTTTTCTTTTCCCCCAGGAGAAAGTTTGACCCTGAAAATCAGATATTAAGAAATATATGCTATGAAGTCATTTTGGCTGATTTAATATAAACTTCCGGTCTGCTCCTGGGCAGAGGGGTCCAGGTTGGGAGGGTCTTGTGGTCTAACTGCCTACTCACATAAGCAGCCGAGGTTTCTTGCCTGCTTACATACCTCCTGGTAGGCCACTCCCCGCCTCAACCCCCAGGCCTGAGTAAGGTCTGGGAAAGCCTCCACTGCGCCGCGCACACAGCAGCAGCTGGACTGGACTCTCCATCTCCCCATGTGTACCCTGGGGAGGAACACGCCTTCCTCTCATAGCTGTTGTGCCAATGAATGGTCCTCCTGGTCCTCCTTCTGTAAGTCAGGCACTCAGGAAACGTTCTCTTTCTTACTGTGTTGTTCCCCCCTCCTCCCTTTTTAAAATTATCTTGAAACTGCTCCCCAATCTGGTCTTAGGCTTCCCAGGTCTGGCTCTCCCAGGGCCAGGAGACAAATATCCTGTTGCTTTGAGCCCTGCCTACCATCTTATTCCTCACTGGTCCGAGCCTGTGTGCTAAGTGCATATAGCCTGTTGGTATGGCCTGCTCGGAGAAGCTCCTCCCATTTTTGTTGCCCTGTTTCTGAGGCTGGATTTGCTTGTCTGGGATCACTGATTCTCTGTTGCCCTAGTAGCTTTTCCCTGGCTGATCCCCAAAGTCCTTCTCAGGGATGGGGCTAAAGCCCTGTCCTCTCCAGAGTCCTACATTGATGCTCTGGGGTTTGGACCCTGTTACTAGTTAGGATAGTGCTAGCTGATGTTGTAGATATTCCTTAAAGTTACAGTGTCAGGACACAATGATTTATCTGTTTTCTCACAGAATATCCAACCAGTGTTGGACATAAGCAGCTTTCATTTGGGGACAAGTGGACTCTCAGCATTTCTAGTATGTGGTTTCCAAGATCATGAAAGGCACTGAAATCTGCTGTTGGGAAAGGTGGGAATGAGAGGACGACAGGTAGGGGGCGATGGGTAGACCTGCCGATGGGGTACTGTGTGCAGATTCCATTGGCTGCAACTTGGTCACATGACCCCAGTGGGCTGGTTAAGCCTGAGACATGTCCCTGGCTGGGGTTCCACTTCCGGCAACCACTCCATGTGTGGAAGGAGACACAGATGGTTGGTTGGCAGGCGCCTCTACTACAGACTGGATGTGAAAAAGACCAGCAACTGCTTAATGGCATCACTGAGCTTAGTACCTTGGCTTAGTGATCAGGGTGCTTTCAGAGCGTCTCATCTTCATTCAGGGTGTCTCGTGCCCAGCACCCCACTTGCCCAGCACCGGCCACCTGCACTTGTGCTACTCACACCTCCTGGTCATTCATAAAACCGTCCATAGTGCAGCCCTGCTCATCACCCGGGGCTTTTCACGGTGCCTTCAGGACGTCTTGTTACTCTGCACCGTTTGGCATGGCTGGTTATCCAGCCACTTAGCCACGTCTGTGTCTTGCTCAGGCTCACATTTCTCCCCTTTATCCCCACGGAAATCAGAGCGCCCTGCAGAAATGCAGATGCCCCATGTCTCATGCAGCTCTCTGTCCTGCCAGCCTGTGGGCTGGGCTGATGCAGCTGGTCTTGGGGGCCCACACTGCGCTCCTCATCTTGGTTTTCCCCAACTGCTTTTAAAAAGTAACATCTAGGCTGAAATCATACTTGGGATCAATTGTCTGTGACCTGAAGGGTTTAGCTTCCCCTTCTCCACAGTTCCTCAAATATCACCACCAAAGCATTCAGCACTTGCTTTACAGGCTCTTTCAGTACCACAGTGTGCAATTCCCAGAGTCTGGAGATGGGAATTCTGGCCAAGCACACAGGGTCTCTCTGAAGATCTTTTACCTGTCTCAAGCCCCCTTTGGTCAACGAGTCCCTCTAGGACCTTCTTGTTGCTGAGAAGACATAAAACAATCCTGTCTTCTCCATCACTTGCTTGACTTGGTGTCATTGCTCCTTACAGCAGAGCTACAGTTCCTTCCTCTGTCTGTTTCTTCCTCTGAATTGAGCTTTTAAGAGAGATTTTTTGGCTATACTTAATAATGTTTTGATTCCTTCAGCCTTTGCCAAAGAGAAGGTCATTGCAAGTCCCAGCCACTTATGGCTAATATTCTCTGATAACATGTTCCTTCCTCTTCTCATATTTTATCCAAATCATCAATCAATTACTTGATTCACTCAACAAATATATATCAGTTTGGTTCAGTCACTCAGTCATGTCCGACTCTTTGTGACCCCATGGACTACAGCATGCCATGCCTCCTTGTCCATTGCCAACTCCCAGAGTTTACTCAAACTCATGTCCATTGAGTCGGTGATGCCATCCAACCATCTCATCCTCTGCCATCCACTTCTCCTCCTGCCTTCAATCTTTCCCAGCATCAAGGTCTTTTCAAATGAGTCAGTTCTCCGCATCAGGTGGACAAAGTATTGGAGTTTCAGCTTCAGCATCAGTCCTTCCAATGAATATTCAGGACTGATTTCCTTTAGGATGGACTGGTTGGATCTCCTTGCAGTCCAAGGGAGACTCTCAAGAGTCTTCTCCAACACCACAGTTTAAAGCATCAATTCTTCTGTGCTCAGCTTTCTTTATAGTCTAAGTCTCACATCCATACATGACTACTGGAAAAACCATAGCTTTGACTAGATGGACCTTTGTTCACAAAGTAATGTCTCTGCTTTTAATATGCTGTCTAGGTTGGTCATAACTTTTCTTCCAAGGAGCAAGCGTCTTATAATTTCATGGCTGCAGTCACCATCTGCAGTAATTTTGGGAGCCCTACCCCAAAATAAAGTCTGTCATTGTTTCCACTGTTTCCCATCTATTTCCCATGAAGCGATGGGACCAGATGCCATGATCTTCGTTTTCTGAATGTTGAACTTTAAGCCAGCTTTTTTACTCTCCTCTTTCACTTTCATCAAGAAGCTCTTTACTTCCTCTTCACTTTCTGCCATAAGGGTGGTGTCATCTGCATATCTGAGGTTATTGATATTTCTCCCACCAATCTTGATTCATCCAGCCCAGTGTTTCTCATGATGTACTCTGCATATAAGTTAAATAAGCAGGGTGACAACATAGAGCCTTGATGTACTCCTTTCCCTATTTGGAACCAGTCTGTTGTTCCATGTTCAGTTCTACTGTTGTTTCTTGACCTGCATAAAGATTTCTCAAGAGGCAGGTCAGGTGGTCTGGTAGTCCCATCTCTTTAAGAATTTTCCAGAATTTCTTGTGGTCCACATAGTCAAAGGCTTTGGCATAGTCAATAAAGCAGAAGTAGATATTTTTCTGGGACTCTCTTGCTTTTTTTGATGATCCAACAGATGTTGGCAATTTATTTCTGGCTCCTCTGCCTTTTCTAAAACCAGCTTGAACATCTGGAAGTTCACAGTTCATGTACTGTTGAAGCCTGGCTTGGAGAATTTTGAGTATTACTTTACTAGCATGGAAGATGAGTGCAATTGTGCAGTAGTTTGAGCATTCTTTGACATTGCTTTTCTTTGGGATTGGAATGAAAAGGGACCTTTTCCAGTCCTGTGGCCACTGCTGAGTTTTCCAAATTTGCTGGCTTGTTGACTGAAGCACTTTCACAGCATCATCTCTTAAGATTTGAAATAGCTCCACTGGGATTCCATCACCTCCACTAGCTTTGTTTGTAGTGATGCTTCCTATGGCCCACTTGAATTCACATTCCAGGATGACTGGCTCTAGGTTGGTGATCACACCATTGTGATTATCGGAGATGTGAAGATCTTTTTTGTATAATTTTTCTGTGTATTCTTGCCACCTCTTCTTAATATCTTCTGCTTCTGTTAGGTCCATACCATTTCTGTCCTTTATTGTGCCCATTTTTGCATGAAATGTTCCCTTGGTATTTCTGATTTTCTTGAAGAGATCTCTAGACCTTCCCATTCTATTGTTTTCCTCTATTTCTTTGCATTGATCACTGAGGAAGGCTTTCTTATCTCTCCTTGCTTTTCTTTGGAACTCTGCATTCATATGGGTATATCTCTCCTTTTCTCCTTTGCCTTTTGCTTCTCTTCTATTCACAGCTATTTGTAAGGCCTCCTCTGACAACAGTTTTGCCTTTTTTCATTTCTTTCCTTGGGGATGGCCTTCATCCCTGCCTCCTGTACAATGTCACAAACCTCCATCCATAGTTCTTCAGGCATTTTGTCTATCAGATCCAGTCCCTTGAATCTATTTCTCATTTCCACTGGATAATTGTAAGGGATTTGATTTAGGTCATACCTGAATGGTCTAGAAGTTTTCCTTACTTTCTTCAATTTAAGTCTGAGTTTGGCAATAAGGAGCTCATGATCTGAGCCACAGTCAGCTCCCGGTCTTGTTTTTGCTGACTGTATAGAACTTCTCCATCTTTGCCTGCAAAGAATATAATCAATCTGATTTTGGTATTGACCAACTGTTGATGTCCATGTGAAGAGTCTTCTCTTATGTTGTTGGAAGAGGGTGTTTGCTGTGACTAGTGCGTTCTCTTGGTAAACCTCTTTTACCCTTAGCCCTGCTTCATTCTGTACTCCAAGGCCAAATTTGCCTGTTCCTCCAGGTATTTCTTGACTCCTTTCTTTTGCATTCCAGTCCCCTATAATGAAAAGCACATCTTTTTTGGGTTTTAATTCTAGAAGGTCTTGTAGGTCATCATAGAACCATTTAACTTCAGCTTCTTCAGCATTACTGGTCGGGGCATAGACTTGGATTACTGTAATATTAAATGGTTTGCCTTGGAAACGAACAGAGATCATTGTGTCATTTTTGAGATTGCATCCAAGTACTGCATTTTGGACTCTTTTGTTGACTATTTTGGCTACTCCATTTCTTCTAAGGGATTCTTGCCCACAGTCATAGATATAATGGTCATCTGAGTTAAATTCACCCATTCCAGTCCATTTTAGTTTGCTGATTCCTAAAATGTTGATGTTCACTCTTGACATCTCCTGTTTGACCACTACCAATTTGCCTTGATTCATGGACCCAACATTCCAGGTTCCTATGCAATATTGCTCTTTACAGCATCAAATTTTACTTCCATCACAAGTCACATCCACAACTGGGTGTTTTGTTTTTGATTTTGTTTTTGTTTTGACTCCCTCTCTTCATTCTTTCTGAAGTTATTTCTCCACTGATATCCAGTAGCATATCTGGCACCTACTGACCTGGGGAGTTCCTCTTTCAGTGTCCTATCATTTTGCCTTTTCATACTGTTCATGGGGTTCTCAAGGCAAGAATACTGAAGTGGTTTGCCATTACCTTCTCCAGTGGGCCAGATTTTGTCAGCCCTCTCCACCATGACCCATCCGTTTTGGGTGGCTCTACACGGCATGGCTCATAGTTTCACTGAGTTAGACAAGGCTGTGGTCCATGGAATCAGATTAGTTAGTTTCCTGAGACTGATTTCCAGTCTGTCTGCCCCCTGATGGAGAAGGCTAAGAGGCTTATGGAAGCTTCCTGATGGGAGAGACTGACTGAGGGGGAAATTGGGTCTTGTTCTGATGGGCAAGGCCATGTTCAGTAAATCTTTAATCAAATTTTCTGTTGGTGGGTGGAGCTGTGTTCCTCCCTGGTATTTACCTGGGGCCAAGGTGGCTCAGGGGTTAAAGCGTTTGCCTCCGATGCGGGAGACCTGGGTTTGATCCCTGGGTTTGATCCCTGGGTTGGGAAGATCCCCTAGAGAAGGAAATGGTAACCCACTCCAGTATTCTTGCCTAGAGAATCTCATGGACAGAGAAGCCTGATAGGGGTCGCAAAGAGTCGGACATGACTGAGTGACTTCACTTTCACTTTCACTTTTCAAACTATGGTGGAGGTAATGGAGATAATGATCTCCTTCAAAAGGCCCCATGCAATCAGTGATACACTCAGTGAACCCAACTCTGCAGCAGGCCACCACTGACCCATGCCTCTGCTGGAGACTTCTGGACACTCCTGGGCAAGTCTGGTTCAGTCTATTGTGGGGTCATTGCTCCTTTCTCCTGGGTCCTGGTGTGTACAAGGTTCTGTTTGTGCCCACCAAGAGCTTGTTTCCCAGTCCTGTGTAAGTTTTGGTGGCCCGATGGTGGGGTCAGTGGCGATCTCCTCCAAGAGGGCTTGTGCCGTACCCAGGTCTGCTGCACCCAGAGCCCTTGTCCCTCTGGTAGGCCACTGCTGACCATTTCCTCCACAGGAGATGCTGAGACACAGTTCTGTCTCAGTCTCTGTGGGGTCTCTGGGTCCTGGTCTGCACAAGGTTTGTTTGAGCCCTCTGAGCATTTCTGGCGGCTGTGAGGTTTGATTCTAAATGCGATTCCGTCCCTCCTACGGTCCTGCTGGGGCTTCTCCTTTGAACTTCAAGTATCTCCTCACAGTCGCTCGAGCGCCGTGCAGCCACCGCTCCAGCACCTACAAATATATATGTATATGTGTAAATATGTGTATGTGTACATTTACGTGTATATGCATGCATGTGAATGTACATGAATATGTGTACATGCACATGTATATGGGTGTGTAAACTGCTCTGTTCTTTTCAGATCTATCTTTGAAGATCATACCGGCTTCCCTGGATGCTACCCGCTCTTTCCTGACTGGGACCTTTCTGGTTACACAGGCCTCATGGCATGTTTGAGAACATCGGTGTCTTTTACTGAGCTATCTGCTTGCCTAGCCTCTTATGCCCTGGAATTCTACATCTCTTTACTCCAAGTGTTTTGAACTCTGACGTCCTAAAATTTAGAATACATGTTGGTTAAGGATGACTTATAAACATTTATTGAGTTTTTTTGAACAAATGTCATTTAGTATGCTAACTTGTTAAGTGGGTTTAGCCTTTATAATGTCTTATAGGTACTGATTTTATTCTCTAGGGATTCAGGGGGATCTGAGGTTCAGTGATGTTAAGTAACTCCTCCAGTGTTGTACAGGAAGGGCTGGAGCCTGAATTTGAAATTATGTGCATCTTACTCCAACTTTGCCCCATCCTTGTGATCCTGTCCTGCTCAGCCTACCCCACCCAGTGAATTGAGAACCTTAAGATGACATAACTGTAGTTGTCCAGGACTTGTCTTTTCTGCATTAACTGGTTCCTCCTCATTAGTTAGAACTAAATCTAGAGTAAAAAAAATAAAACTCCCCTAATTATGTTCTTTGCAGTCTGGAAAATGAAGTTATCATCAAGTTAGGCCAAGCTCTTGTCCATGAATGAAGATGACGGTGATAATAGTCAATGTTTGATGCCCAGCTGTTTGGCCAGCTAATAGGGTGATTGGGTAGTCAGAAAGTGAAAGTCCCTATCAGTTCCTTCTCCAGTCTCCTGACCGGTTGAACTGGAAAATTTGAGTACAGAGTAAGTCCCCTATTTCTTCCATCTCCCTGGGTGGCCTGTGGCAAGGCCACCGTTTCTGCACCTCCTCTTCCATGTTCCCCTACAACCCCCGCCGTGTGCTTTCACCTGGTGCCTACGAGCACCATGAAGGGAGGGGGGAGACCCCCTCCTTCACCGTTTGGACTAGGTCTGTTCTCCGCGGTAGGGAAGGCCCTGCGTTTGCCTCACATCCTGAAGATTTCAGCCCTGACCTGACCAGGTCAGTGTGCTGTGTTTGTCCTACGTCTAGCCCCCGGTGACCTTGTGGACTACCCTCTTCTTTGAGGGCAGCTCTGTGCCCCTCCCATATCCCTCCTCGTCTCTGGGTTGTCTCTGCCATGCTTGTGGGTCCCAGGGTGCCAGAATATGGGGTGAGGTCAGCTGGCCCCCAGGAGGATGTGGCCTGTTCCCTCTGCAAAATGCTTCAGAGCCCAGACAGGACCTACTCCAGGGTCTCCAGACAGGGCCAATTCCCTCCTACTTCCCCTGCCCCTCACTCTCAGCAGATCCCAAACACCCCACCCCCAAAGGGGCCCCTCCTCCTATGCCCTTGGCTTGGTGAACAGTACCCTACCCACCTGTTGGTGGCCAGAAGCCCAGGAGATAGCCAAGATACCTCCCTCCCAAACCCCCATGGGTCCTGTGCTTTCACTTCTTAAAGAATTCTTGAATGAACCCCATAGTCTCCACAACAAGCCCTTATTTCACATCCCCAAGGTTTTCCCTCTTAATCACAGCCTGTCTCTGGGCTTTCTTCTTGGAGCCTACTCTCTGTCCAAACCAGCTCCAAACCAAAACCCCAAGAATCTGATCACGCCCGTTATTCCCAGTCTAGAGGCGCTCAGGGGTTTCTCATTGTCCCCTAGAAAAAGGCCTCCCATCTGAAGAGAGCCTTTGGGTTGGAGCCCTTGTCTGTTTCTGCAGCCGCTTCCCTTTATCCCCAGTCTGGCTTCTGGCTGGCCTGACTTCTCTGATCTCCAGTGAGTGAACATTCATTCATCTTTCAGGGTCTTTGCCTGCTCCACCCCTTTTACCTGGAATAGCGCTTCCCCATCTCTTTGCTTGGCTAACTCCAACCTCCCTTTGAAGACTTCTTTACTTGGGGTTGAGGGTGATGCCTGGGGTGATGCCTGGGATACCCAGCCATCCATCTACCACAGTACATCCAGTGCACCCTCCAGACCACATCACAGTTATCTGTCTTTCTCTTTTCATACCTAATCACCCAGGAGACACTCCATATACTTTGTTGAATGTTGAATGAATGTTGCAGAAACCTAAATTCAGCTATGCAGGATATTTCCTCTCTTTCTGGTTCTTAAATATGTCACATAACTGTTGCTCCTCATTGTTTTTCTTTCTCTTGGCTAGCAGTATTCTCCTGCACTTTTTCCTCATGACATTCCCCTCATTCCTCTAAGCCTCTAGATGTTGTTGCTGTTCAGTCGCTCAGTCGTGTCTGACACTCTGTGACCCCTTGAACTGCGGCACACCGGGCTTCCCTGTCCTTCACCATCTCCCCGGAGCTTGCTCAAACTCATGTTCATTGAGTCGGTGAGGCCGTCCAACCACCTTTTCCTCTGTTGTCGCCTTCTTCTCCTGCCTTCAATCTTTCCCAGCATCAGGGTCTTTTCCAATGAGTTGGCTCTTCACATCAGGTGGCCAAATTACTGGAGCTTCAGCATCGGTCCCTCCAAAGAATATTCAGGGTTGATTTCTTTTAGGATTGACTGATTTGATCTCCTTGAAGTCCTAGGGACTCTCAAGAGAATCTAAGTATCTAAGCCTCTAGATACTTATATTTTGTAATAGCTTTATTGAGATATAATTCACACTGCATACATTTCACTCATGTAAAGTGTATATATAATTCATTGATTTTCAGTGTAATCAGAGTTGTAAACCATCAGCAAAATCAACTTTAGAACATTTTTATCACCTCAGAAAGAAGCCCTGTACCCTTTAACTGTGAGCCCCTACTCCCTTTCCCCCAACCCTAGAAAACCATTCATCGACTTTCTTTATCTATTTGCTGCTTCAAGGCATCTTCTAGACATTCTTAAGGCTCACCTCTGTGCAGAACCCATGCATGCCTTGTTTTCAAGCAGTAGACTTTCTTTGCTACTCTTTTCTCTCCCTCCCTCCTTTCTTTCTTCTTATTTTTTGTAGGGTGGGGGTCTATTCTTGGTCTCTTTAGCAAAGACTCTGAAACTGAGTGTTTGGAACAGCTCTTTATTTTCCTGGAACTCAGGTAAAAGGGGGTGGTATCTCTTCTTTGTTATAGGATTAATTACTTTGTAAAGTGCTGTAAGAGTGCAAAATCAAACTATTTTGCATTTGTTGGTGTTGTTTAGTTGTTCCAAATGAATGTCACTTTCTCAGGTTTTTTTTTTTTTCTTAATTTAGTCTACCTCCTTAGCAAAATTGAATTTCAGAGGAAGTTATAAACCTTCTTTTATCATATTGCCAGTCTAGAGAAGGCACGGTGTGGGGAGATGAGCTCCCGGAAGCCATGGCCTTGGGGGCTCATCTCAGCCCAGTAGAGGCACACTCTCACCATGGGGTGGCTGGCAGGACGCTGATGCAACAGGAACGCGAGAGGCTCAGTCTGCTCCTGGTGTCTGCGTTTTCTGTAATCACTTATCTGGTTTTGGTCCACTTGGGCCAAATGCTCTGCAAACATTTTCTTGGTTCAGCTAAAGGGCACGTATGGATAATTTGCCTAAGAGGAAATAAAAGTACCAAATATAAGGAACACAGGTCATCTGTCCTAGTATTTAAAAATCGCAAACTTAAATAATCAGTTGCCACTTTTGGTCTATTATTTAAAGCCAAGTCTCCTGGCTGCTGAGGATGCAGGGGATTGGGACTTCCAGTAATGCTGGTGGCTTTCTAGACAGTTGACATCCCTGTAGAAGACAATTTGTCAATACCTATCAGGAGTAATAACATGTTAAACTCGTTGACCCAGTAATTCTGCTTCTGAGGATCTATTTTAAGGAATTTATCCAAAGTATGAAAAAGCTATATGCGTGAAAATGTTCATGATAGCATCATTTAAGATGTCAAAAATTAAAACGAGAATTAAGCTAAATGTATGGCACTGGAGTGTTCCATGGAACCAGATCTCCTTGATGGACAGTTGCGCAGTCAGTTAAAATGATGGTTTTTCAGGACTGTGCACAAGAACAAAAGAAGGAAGCAGAACCGAGTGTGGACCAGGAGTGTGAACAGATGAAAAGACGTGCGCAGGACAGCACTGGAAGAGAAATGCTGGAATGATTACTGTGAGGGGCTTTCAGGCACAAAAACTGTAGAGTCTTCTTGGTTTCTCTCTCTCACACATACATACTTTATAATGCATGACATTCCTTTTCTAATAATAAAAAGGTTCAGGAGAGCCAACCCTCTGGTGACTCTTAGGAAGGACAGACTTACTCTTTTGTTCTTGGAGAGTTTTTCATGAGGACCAAAGACATGGTAGTAAACCAGCATGATGATCATATTCCCTGGCATTCCGTTGAAAATGACAATTTTTTCCCATTCCCTGAAACAAATCTTGACTAACTTTGATAGTTCAGCAATTAGAACTTTGGCATACAATCTTTCTTCTTCAACTCCTATAATTAGTGGTCTCCAATTATATGAATCAATTTCAATTTCTATAAATCAGATGATTTAGAGAGAAGGCTGTTCAATTTCCTTTTCAACTGTATGGTTTCAGCAGCAATAAAACTCTCAGCTTAAAATATCAGGATGCAACTCGCTCCAGAAATATTACCCAGTGCACTAAGGGCTTTTGCTGGGAGCTGGGCATCTCCCAGGTAGCTGTTTTCGGTCACATCTCTTGTATGTCTGCGGCAGAGTCCTGTTCAGTTCTTCTTCATGGGATCTGATGTCTACTTACAGATTCCTTTCCAGTCTGGGTGAATATCACTTGACCCACCTGGTCTTCCAATGGATCAGACCTGGCTTGGTCCCAGATAGGTCTGTAGAATGCTAGCTACCAGGTACCTTGAGTGTCTCCTTTACTTTTAATCTTGGTCTTGACAACATCAGTGGCCTTCAAAGTTTTCTCAGAGGCCTGCCACCCACAGTGTGATCTGGATGGCGGCTGAACTCCCCTCAGCCCAGCTCCGGAAAGTGTCCATTATATCCAGCTACTCTGTGGAGCTCTTCTTGAATTAATTCCTCATCACTGGAATTTGGAAGTGTTTTCTTTTTCTCCCTTAGTCCTTTCATGATGAGATGTGATCTCTTTCATTCCACATGGAGAAGTCTTCTTATTAATTTTAAAGATTCAAAATAAAGGAAAACCATTTAGCTGTTTTTTTTAATCCAAGATTCTCAGCAGACTCTTACCAGCGTGGAATCACATAGACACTTCCACATGGAGTTCACTCTACCCCTGTCTGAAAGGAAGAATGCAGAGGCAGAGGGCGGGGTGGGGATGTGTGCACGGAATTGGTGCCGGCAGGAGCTCTGGGGCTCTGGGCTACAGATGTGCAGCCTCTGAGTTCCCTGCTCCCCTTGGAAGAGAGCAGTGGCCAGGGCTTGTCTTTGCTGCTAATATGGTTTTTAGCAAGATCTCTCTTTTTTGTTGGAGATTGGCCTCTGGCTTGTACCTTAAATTCACCTTATGTTGAATAATTGTTGTTCTTTGTTTTATCTATTTCTTTCAGTTTCCACAGCACTTGAGTCTCATTAAGTGTCAGGGCTGCTCACTGAGGTTTCTTGACAAACAGATCATGGAAAATCAGGACGGTGCCCACTGGTCTCCCAAGGTATCACCCAGGCCAGCCCTCTCAGAGCAGAGAACCTCAAAACCAAGCTGAATTTCTCTTTGGGAACCTGAGATTGCTAAGAAATGTGGCAGCAAGACTGACTCCCAAACATGAAGGAGGACAAGGCCCATCTCTCATGGGGGGTGGGGGCTCCAATAAAGAAATAATTTAAAACAAAACCCAGAAATATGAAGGAAGTTACAGCCATATGATATAGCCTTCTATAGCCGTTAACAATCAGGTGTTGAAGAGTAACTTCAAAATATAATGGTAACATTATGTTAAGAGGAAACATGGAATATGAAACTATATGGAATCTCTATTTTGTTTATATTTGAAAGTGAACGTTAGTCACTCAGTTGTGTCTGACTCTTTGTGATCCCATGGACTGTAGCCCACCAGACTCCTCTGTCCATGGAATTCTCTAGGCAAGAATACTGGAGTGGGTTGCCGTTTCCTTCTCCAGGGGATCTTCCCAACCCCGGGATCGAACTTGGGTTTCTCACATTGCAGACAGACTCTTTACTGACTGAACCACCAGGGAAATCACTGTTTATATTTAAATAAGATCAATTGTATTTAAGAGCTTCCCCTGTGGCTTAGCTCTCTAGGGCTCTGTGACCAGCCACTTGCCCCCAAGCCCCCATGCTTCTCTTGAGATCGTCCCTCCTATATACATACCTTGAATGTGTTTTAACTAAGTTAGAAGGTTTTGTAAGGATCCTGCTTGGCTTACGTGTGTGTGAGCCAGCAAGAGCAACCCTGATTATGGGAGAATAAAGCCATTGCTGATGATTTTTCTTTTAACCAAGTTAACGGCTTCTTAGACCAGCAAATAGGTTTTTTTGTTGTTGAATAACCTAAACCTTTTTGTTCATCCTTTCTTGATAATGGGTGACTGGAGAGAAGATCCTATTAAGCAAGTTTCCTTACATCAGGATAGAAGAGTCATAAATATGCAACAGTAGCATTTGACTGTATACAGACCCTTTCGCCTCTGGGAGGGATCTGTATCACTGGGCAGGTCTCCATTTTACAGATGGAAAATAGTGGTCACATCCCTTGCTGAACCCATGGTGGAAGCGGAACTGGGACCACTGGTTTCAAAATTGCTTTGTGTGGCAACTTTGTAGGGTCACTGTGGGTGCCCCTTGCCAGCAGATAACTTTGAACACGGAGGTGAAGCTTCTGTGCTGGCCAGCCATGGGCGTTTCCTTCCTCCTCCCACGTGGTCTTCCTGTAAAGCAGAAATAAGGCACCATTGTTACCCAAAGGCCACTCACTCCTAAGTATGTCCTAAGGCCCCCAAGTCGATGTGTCTCTTGCTGTGGTACAATACCAGGAAATGTCAAGTATTTGGGATTGCCCACTGAAGAGTTATTATTTTGGTGTAAGAAAAAGGAGGACTTTTAAATTTTAAAGTGAGAAATTTGGATTTGGAAGAAAAAAAATGTGGAAGTTGATAATAATGAAGACTTTGTTTGCCAGACACCCCAGCCCAGTGACTAATGGTCCAGCTGGTTGCAGGGCAGCACTGTGCTTGGGGGCGTTAGCAGGGAACAGAAGTGAGCAGGCGCTGGGGACCTTGGGGTTGGGCCCCTAGGGGTGGGCAAAGAGGCGACATCCAGTCAGAAGAGTGTTTAACTATGGCTTAAACGTTTGCCAGGGCGTTTCAGAGAATCTCAGGTGATGTGGCTTAAAGGTGATGATGCTTATCTTCCTGAGAATAAATGGTCAGCCGTGTCCTGGCTCAAGGGGCAGGGTATTTTGGATAATTACCTCCCATAATAATTTTCCTCCCCATAAACTTCTTTAAGATGTCTTCTAAGAGAAGCAACTTTCAGAAAGAATAGCACTCTGGAGGTATTGTTCCTTCAATGGCACAAGGTGAGCAAAGTAAGCCAGGAGGCCTCCCGTCTCCTGTTTAGTAAATTTTTCTGGGTTAAGACCATTCTTCCAAGTTTGCTTTCCTGGGGCTTGTGAGCTCCTGCTGTAAATGGCACTGTCGTGCTTGTCGAGGGGGGAGCTCTGAGCCCTCTCCTGTTATCAGGTCGATACACGTACCTGGTAATACAATGCCAATCGTAGCTAAAAATAGCCTCTCTTTGTTGCGCTCTCCCAGAACAAAGGGAGGGGATGCACAGATCAGACCCACTTCATCTGTGTCTCCTGCCCTCTCCCTCCCAGCATTCCGAAGTCAGATGGTTTGTCTTCTCTCTCAAATGGATTTTTCATTTAAAAACGGGGGAGGCTGGAAACCGGATACTGTTGAGGCCTATATAGTAAGAAGAATTCTCTTGAATGATAGGTGCTGGAAATCTCAGTGTCAGCCTCGCGTGTCCCCCAGATTGTGCCAAACAGGAGCACGCTGTAGTGTCCAAGTGTAGGGGCCTCCTCTCGCAGGTCTGTTGGGGAGCCCCCAGTTTTTTTTTAATGAGTGCTCTTCAAAGATATACAAGACATTATTTTTTAAAAATCTCGTTAGCCCTAGTTCAACTTTGTAGTCCTTGATCAGTCTTGTTTCTTCGTTCTGACTTTCACTACCATTTATTGCCCTGGATTAAGCCCCAGAGCACAAGGTTTTATTTCCTTTTGTCCAGCTCACTTTCCTTTGCCTTGCCCACTCATGGGCTGGATGAACGCAGGGGGTGGGGGGGCACAGAGTGCTGGTTGCGTTTTGGGTGAGAGTAAGGGTGGGAAGGGTGGGAAGGTTGGACCATGGAGGGACACAGAATATCAATTAGACAGAAAGTGCTCTCTGTGTCTTATCTGCATAAAGAAAGATAAAGCCCATGTAAATAATATGTGTGTTTCCCATAATGAATGTACCCTTTCTCTCCATTTCTGCATAGTATTAGAAATTGCGTTTTTATTATAGGAGACATTGGACGCATGCCAACAAGTTTTTCTTTTAACTTGATATTTTGGGCTCTGATCTTTGTTAGAACTACAATGGCAGGGATCTCGTACAGTCAGAGGTCATTTCTATAGCGCCTTCCCCTTCCCATCATTTCTGGGGAATGTTTGTTTTCAAAACAAAGAATTGGGTTAAAGCTTAGGTATCATATATCAGAACATATTTCAAGCTGAAATTAAGAACACTCAAACCTTCCTTTTAAAGGTCAGATATTATTTATTATTATTATAAAAATGATCTGTGATTTATGAATTTAACTTCTCATAAACCTCCTTTGTAACAGAATATGCAGTCAGAGGCTTAACATTACATTGTTTTCTTTTGACAACGTATCCACGAGACCACTGCAGCTGTTCCTTTACTCACAATAGCAGATTAATTAACACAATCATATGCTGTTGGCTCTTACTCAATGAGTGGGTCTGCAGCAGGATAGATAGGTAAATCCTTTAAATGTGGTGGAGATAAAGCATATACTATGGTAGTTTCATAACTAGCCAGTTTTGCTTCTGACTAGCCAGCCCTGTCAGGACTGGTTCACAGACCACAGGCACTGCTGTGAGCCTGAATTTCAGAGTCAGCCACACCTATTTCAGCGCCATAACGCCCAACATTTGCAAGACGCAAATATGTAAAAGCAGAAGACCTCTCAGAAATCAGCAGCTTTGGTTAAAATAGCAGTCAGTCTGCCGCCAGCATTTTGAGTCTGCAGTATTTTTTAAAGTTCAATCATTGCTTTCCTTAAATATCTCCCTTGCTATTTACTTTTTTTTTCTTTCTTTCTTTTTTTTTTTTTGCCCATCTCTCAGTGCAAATAGTTTTGGGCAGCCGTCATGACTTTGGTTTCTAAGTACTAGAAGATTTTTTTCTTCTGTATATGTACTAATGAAAATGTGTGTAACTAAACCTCCCTCCCTGCCTAGTCACCAGCCGTGAGTAAGTATTTATTGGCAACTTTAGCTGACATTTTAGTGAACGTCAAAGCTTTGTTGGAGAAAATGTAAGGCTTTGCTTTAGAAATAGGCATGCCCCTGTTAAGAACGAGGTAACCAGGCAGTGGGCTTAATAGAATTTCCTTCAGACTTTTTTCTAATGTCCATTACATATGCAACACTAATTTACTTTTTGTTGTTTTACTTAGCACAGAGATTGAAAATGTGACAAGCTTTGCTGGATTAAAAGGCTCATTTTATAGACACATAGAGCAAGAGAAGAGAAAGAAGAAAAACAAATCCATAATTTGGAACCTTTAGAGCATCCAGGTGGTAGAAATTCAAACTTTCACATCACTGGCTGCATTTATGGAAGGACTGAGTTCTTTGAAAGCATCCTTGTCCTTCAGAAATAGATCAGAGTTTGGCCATGTTTGGTCATAGAAGTCCTGAATTTGCTGAGAAAAACAACACATCATGGTGGGGAAGCCTGTTAAGCTCCTCTTAGCCGTTGTTCCTGAGCACTAAGCCTGGCTGAGCGGGCCCTCCTGGCTCCGTGAAATTCTGGATGCTGTGCATTAGGCAGAAGTGAGGTACTAGGCATCTCTGTTAAGGGATGAGCTCAGGTTTCCTGTGATTCTTCTCATACCTGGGGAGTTTGTAGCTCTTCTCAGATACACGGAGGGAACAGTCATTGCACAGAAAGAAGGCATTTGATTGAGCTGCTGTGTCTTTCTCCCATCCTCACTCTTTCCCTCTATTTAGATTTTTGTTGCTAAGATAAAAAGCTCTTTTAAAAAGGTCTGGTACACTTGAATAATTAGTTGTATATAGAAGCATTGTTTAGAAAAATCTGAGTATTTGATTCTGAATTGAGGACCGATTTGGCTTGGAAATCTGCATAGACAGACAGAGGGCAGACAGAGAAGCAGGGATGGTTGGTAGACTTCTGGGAGGAGCAGTTGTGACTGGACCATTAGAGCTGAATGTCAGGATCCCAGCAAATGCACAGTTCGGCCCATGGAGCTGATGTCGTCCCCAGGTGCACTGGAGTCCTCGCAGCCACAGGCCACCTCCTCTGCCTTGAAGTTTCATGCAGGCCTTTCTGTTTTTCAAGTTGGGTTTTGAAATCTTCTGGGCCAGACTGGAATGACTCTGCCCTCTGAAGAGAGTAGCAGTTGACCTGGTGGCTTCCAAGGTGCAGGCCAACTTTGGACTCAGTTTCTGGGAGTGGAATGGACTCCAGCTGACTCCCCAGCCTTTCTTCCTTCCATCCTTCCATCAGCCCCATAGCACAAAAGCAGGCATAGCCCAGAGTAACTCCAGGGGCCCATTTAAGGGCCTTCTGTCAGAGCTTAGAGACTTCTTCAACCATACCCAACTAAACACGTGGGAATGGGTTTCATGAGGTTTTATGAATGTTTCCTGTGATTACACATTATGGTCAAAAACTGTTCAGCAGGTGACAGTGAGTTAGGCCAAAATCCAGAAGATATTGGTCCTGACTCAGCCTTTTTTTTTTTTTTTTTTTTTTTTTTGTTTTTGTGGTACATTGGGTAAGTCATGCAAATTCTTTGTACTTCCTATATGTCATAACTTAATTGAGCTTACTATTTATCCTGCTTCCTCACAGAAGGAGTTGAGAATCAAGTGAGAGCTTGGCCATGTTGTGTAGATAATGGTGTGTAAGATGCCGAGTGAAGACTTTCTGGTCGTTCAAAGAAGGTGATGGGCTCTAGGAAGAGGAGGAAGTTTTGTCTGCTTGCTGTGTCCCTGATAGCTCTTAGTGTTCAGTAAACATTTGTTGGACAAATGAACAAATAATGGTTCCTGTGCTGAACTAGGAAAGGAGGACGGGAGAAGGGGGGCCTGGAAGGCAACATGCTGGTCTCTGGACACACAAGTATATGCACTAGCGTACCAAGCAGAGAGAGATGCCGTTGTTTATGAAGTCATAGACTCATGATGGGGAGATGCTGTGCAAATTCCGTCTTCCGTAGGTGGGGCAGAAGGGACCCGCTTGATGATGCAGAGCCAAGAAAAACTTGGGACCAGCCACCTGACTCGGTCTCAGCCCAGAGCACATTTCATGGAGGTCTCTGACTGAATAAAATCCTCTTGGCTCCTGGGTCCAGTCAGACTGGGGTTCACAGTTGAGGCAGTGGACTGGGTCATCATAAAGAAGGAAATATGTGCACTCATGGAAGCAAGATACGAAGCAGAAGTTGCCACCAGAGATTCCTGTCGAGGTAGAGCAGGGAGGCCTGTCTGTGTTGAGGATGGCGTTAGCAGTGGGTAGTGTGCTTTACCTTTGGAAGGGCGGTCAAAAGCCTCAGGATTCAAAAACATCAGGATCCAGTCGCAGCAGTAATTTTGTTATTATTGGCAAGCTGTTGACTGACGACAGCTGCCTTAAAGATGCAAGATGCCACCGGTGCAGGGACTCAATAAATATTTGGTGGATGAACTTCTTGAGGGTAGGAACGTGCACTTTCCCAAGGCTCCTGGGGATCTAGTCTCCAGGAGTAAGGAGACCTTGGGCCTTAGATCGCTTTTCCTGCAGTTTCTTCTTCCTTTTACTCTCTACCACGTGAAGGGCCCTGGGCCAACCTGGGAATGCATTAGTCCTTTTATATCCTCTTTCCCTTCTGTCTGGGATGCCCTCTGCCTTGACTTGTTAAACTTCTACCCATTGTTTAAGACTCAGCTGAAGTGCCATCTCTTCCATGAAGTTCTCCTTTATTGCCCCACTCCCCACCAGGCTACCTGTCACTCCTGGGAATGCCCACGGTTCTTCCCAAGCATCTCTTTAGGCTCTTAATGTTTCCTCCTGGAGATGAGTGGGAGGACATCTAATGATCTGTATACTTGCTTGTCCTGTGACACACAGTGGACTGGACAGGGAGCTGGGGTTGGGTTAATACCAGCATGGGAGCTCTGCACAGAAAGGGTATGAGTGAACATTTTTATTGACTGGATGAACCAGACCCTCACTGTGTTGCTCTGGGAACAGAAGGTTTGGGGAAGGCAGCCAGGGCGGTTAGGGGAGTGGAAATAACATTTGGAGCTAAAAGAGTCGAGATGGGGGCTCAGTTCCAGGCCTTCTGAATGCATTAGGTGCTCAAGGTTTCTGTGGATACATGTGGCAGAGACTGTGTCAGGCTAGCCCCAGAGCAGGTAAGCTGGGTCACCATGGCATAGGGGGCTGTCCTGCCTTTATTCTGAGTCCCATGATGCTGGTGGAGCCTCCTTCCATACTAAGGCATGGGTGAGGTTGTTCTGCCCCAAAAGGCACAGCCTCGGCCCCAGAGCAGTAGACCAGGAGCCCTCTAGGGGAACTCAGCTCAGAGGCTTAAATGCCCTTTCCGAGGTGGGGATTATTGGCCAAATATGTAGACACAGTGGCAGTCCTCCTCTCCCCTTTAGCTCTCCTTAAATGCCAGGGAAGGAGTGTCTGCAGGTGTTGACACACACACACCGAGGGACACCGACAGCCACAATGCCCATCAGTCGTGGGTGTGCCCCGGGTGTGTGTCTTTAAGAGGCACGGTGAATGGCTTGAGTCATCGATGATGCTCTTGAATGGCAAATTGGTCCGAGTTGCACAATGGTAATGATCACTCTGCCAGTGACCTTTCTAGTGCATTTACATTTTATCACAACATGCATAAGCCACCCATAGACTTCCCATTGGCTGGGTCATTCCTTACGCACAATAACCCAGCAGGCAGGGGACGCATCCCGCGTGGATGAGAGAGGGGCAGCTTCTGACACATCTCGCTCTATTGTCGCATGGTAATCTTTATCACCAAAGGAGACTTTTGACTTAAGCCCACTTTTTTTTTTTTTTTTTTTAACCGTGAAGGCACTCCAGTGTGACTTTGCATCCCTCATTTTCACGGAGCTGTAGATGAAGCCTTGGGCTCAGGGCTGCCCCTGCCCTTCGGCCCTGTGCTTGTGTGGGGCTCAGCCCGGGTGGCCTGAAACAGGAAAACCAGAGGATGCTCCCAGAGAGGCCACAGGACGCGTTAGGCATTGCATTGTTAGGCATTATATTTTAAGACATTGCTGTCCATGAGGAGGCCGCTTAAGTGGGTTTGAGGGTGGGGTTGTGGTTGTGTGTGTGTGCAGTCCCATGTTTGTTATGCAAGAACTGGACACAGGAGATCTAAGCAGGGTCAGAGTCCATGGACACCCCGAGAAGCCTCATTTACTGAGTTTGCAGCTGTATCCCCATCCGCCATAGGTAGTCCATTAGGTGGGTGCCCCCATTTCTCTTTCCTTTGTGCATTTTGAGTGACTGAGGAATCGCGTTCCTCTTCAGCTTATAGGAAACCATGAACTACAGAGGAGAGAAATGAGTGCATAAGAAATAGGAAGTTAGCAGCTGCTGTGTCCCAGGGCTGGGTCCTGTCGATGAAGTGGGTGCCAGGTGCCGTGTCACAGAGAGGAGCACAAGGCTCAGGGAGGTCGGGTCCCACAGCCAGACCCCCAGGTCCGCCGCTACTGCCCCGCGGCACTCTGCTTCCCGGGGGTGCGCACCGAGAGCCGCCGCTCAGAATCCGGCTCCATCCTGTTCAGCTGAGTTGTCACTCCTGCTTTCACTGGCGCCTTTAGGTTACAGTGCCAAGAATAAAAATAAGCCTGGCTATTTTCACTCATATTGGTACTTCTTTTTCTTCTTCTTTTTATCTCAAATGCTGTTGAAACAGAATTCTAATTTTTCCTTAAAATGTGTAATCTTAATAAATTGCTACATTATTGAATGTTGCTTGATGTATTTAAAGACCACCTCTTTTCCCAGAAGAGCGCATCTCCAATAATATAATCACAATCAATAGAAAAACATGTTTCTATATACAGGATCTGTGCTTTTTGAGGGACTGTTAGATAAAAGACACATATACGTACATGTATATATGTGTGGACTGCTAACTCCAGGCCTCAAAGGAGAAGGGTCTTAAAGGCTCAGATTCTTCTTGGCCTTGGATACTGCACACCCAGCAAGAGCTTGGTGGAGGTCTCTGCTCAGGGGCTGCAGTGGGCAGGCATAAAGAAAGGGTGGCAGGCAGAGTGAAGGTGAGGTGAAGCGTCCCTCCTGTGGCTGACCTCAGGTGTACTCTTGGGTCAAAGTGTGCAGGCCCCTCACCATGGGGCTTCAGAATCCAAAGCCAGATTTCCTCCCAGAACTGCTCCCGAGTCCACATTTTGGGGCCAGCTGATTTTTTCTCAAGCAACTAAGCTTATGGACGTTTGGCTAACCTTAAGTTCCATATGTTGAAATCTAGCCTCCAATATGATGGTATCTGGAGGTGGGGCCTTTGGGAGGTAGGGGTGAGGTCATGAGGGTGGCACCCTCATGCATGGGAGACCCATGCCCTTTTAAGACCTCCCAAAGCTGGATCGCTCCCTTTCTGTCACTTGAGGATACGGCAAGAAGGCAGCCCTCTGCAGGCCAGGAAGCAAGCTCTCACCAGAGCCTGACTGTGTGCTGAGACCTGGTCTTGGACTTCCAGCCTTCAGAACTGTGAGAAATAAATTCCTATTGTTGATAAGCTGCCCAGTATTTTGATATAGCAGCCCCAGCCAAGACAGTTTTTTTTTTTTTTTTTTCCTACAGTTTCTTAGATTATTTAAAATTGTTTCCCTTGGAGCAGATGTTTTCTTGGGTGAACTTAAATTCCAGTTGATACCACAGCTTCAGGAAAGACCGCTTCTTATATTTCTAGTCATGCCTCCAGCAACCCAAGACTTCCCTGCTCTGGGGATCTGGGAGAGACTCAGAGTGGGTTAGCTCTCAGAGGATGGCACCTGTCATAACCCAGCAGTGCCACCACCTTACTGGGGCCCCATTCTCGCTCAGCCCTCGATTTTTCCCCCTGCCCAACAAGAGGTGGGCAACTGCCCTGGCTTTGAGCCTCGTTGCCCCTCCTCTTGGTGCTACTGGGCCTCTCTTCATCCTCTGTCACCAGAGGTCCAGTCTTTCACCCTGGATTACATCTCAGATGGCAAAAGTGAGTATTGGGGGCAAATTGTTTACTTTGTGAAAAATTTCCCACCCTCCCTCATGCCTTACTCAAGGGATTATCCACAGAATACCAAGAGCAGCACAGCCACTCTTCATATTTTCTGAAGGCTTAATACGTGCCAGATCCATGCCAAGCTCTATAGGCGTTTTGTCTCATGGGCTCCACAAAGCATCCCTAAGTGGTAAGCATCACTGTTGTCACTCCCAGTTCATAGGAAACGAAGCCGAGGCTTTGAGAAGTTAAAAGAAGCTGAACGTTAAAAGCAAATGGCAGATACTCAATTCAGCCTAGGGTTATCTGACTTCAGGCTCATAACCAGTGCACACACTGTACAGAGCTTCCTAGTGTTTGCCCCTGGGTCCCCGTGGATCAGGAACTCGCCTTCCTGTCTTTATGGGCACTGCGGGTTACATTTCATCTGTTTATGTGTTGGTCTGCCCTGTCATCCTTAAACCCTTCCTGTGGTCATGGACCCTGTCTCCTCTATCAGCTGGGGAATCAGGAGCTCATTTTATAAAAGTAAAGTGATTGAAGAGCTTGCTTCTTGAAGACCAGTCAGTACTGAGAATAACACATCCTTGAGATGATCACATCAGTCAGTGGGAAAATAAAATTTGATTCATAATAATTCTGTATCTATCTTCTGGAGGACCACTCCGATAGCATCTAATCTGGTTCTAGGTCATTCAGGGAAGTCATTTGTGCACTGGGCTCACAAGGGTGTGGGTCCAGGGGAGGTACCTTGAGATTGTTAGGGATTTGGCAGTGGTGAAAGGTGGTGGTGGGGAGAGTGAAATCTAGAGGGGTTGAATTTATCTAGTAACTCGAAAATAATATTTCCGCTCCTGTTGACCTCTCCAGATCTTCCCTGAAGGATCCACCCAGCCAAATGCCTTGGGTGTTAAGTCTGCTCCAGGGAGAAGAGAGCCACTTTCCTTGAGAAGTGGGAGGCTAACCTAGAAGGGGCTGCAAGTTAAGTCTCAGCACAGAGAGCCAGCTCTAGGTGGTGGAGGGGTCTGCATCCTTTGGTGTGAGGGCTGGCTGATGTGAATGCAGGTGGCAAGAGTTTTCTTTAGCATCGAGAGAGCGTAGATACCCTTAAACTTGAGGGTGGCCAGGGGATGACCTTCCCCCATGAGACATGGTAAGAGAGATCAAACCGTGAACAGCCAGGTCATGGCCGTGGAGGGTTGAAAGGGCAAACTTGGCTGGACCCTCTCTGGAGAGCAGCCCCGAGGTCTTCATGGGAGAGACTCTCTCATCGTATCACTGTTAGCCCGCATGGACCCAGGTCTTCTCAAGATATTTTATTTTCTTGGGAAAAAAGACATAGGAGATGAAATGCACTTACTGACCCTTCAGCAAATGGAGAGGCTGTAGGCTGAACAGCAGAGTTCTGTTTCTATGAGTATCACCCAGCAAAGGAGTAAAAGAAATTGGTGTCAAATTTCTGGGATGAGTGAATGAGTTTAGGGATGTGAAACACTCTTTTTTAAAAAATTGGACTTCTAACTCACTCTACAGGCCAAGAAGAAAATGAAAAGTATTTTTGTAATCGTGGAGAAGGGGATGCCATTACTAATCATAACCTCAGAGCTAGAGTCTCTAAGAATAAAGACTGGCAGATTTTACTCCTTCTTCACTGAGCATAGTAGTGACGAACTGTTGTACTCAATAAATATTTGCTAAATGAATTTAAATGCATAAAAATTAAATAAGTCTAAGTAGTGTGCATACCCCGTGCATGTGTGGACACACACATACACAAACATCTCTCGACCACAAAGTGCAAAAGGCAATATGAGAAAAATATTTGCTGCATATGTGATAGACAAAGGGTTAATATTCCTGGTACAAAGGAAAAAGCTCTTGCAAATCAATATGGTAAAGACAAATTCTCCAATAGAAAAGTGGTCAAAGGACATGAGCAGGCAATTCAGAGAAGAAGAAATACAAACGGTCAATAATCAAAGAACAGTAAAGGAAATCTTTGTAGCTGTTAAATACATGAGGCTGACCTGTATTTACTGACTTGGAAAGATGCCCATGACATATTGTTGAATGAAAAAAGTGGGCTACAAAACAGCAGGTAGACTATGATTCCATTTATGGAAAATTATGAGAGTATCTTCATCCACATCCTTTGTGCAAATAATAGAAATGTTCTCCAAGTTGCGTTCATAGAAAAGGAGCATTTGAGGAAAACAAGTGCCCCTCATCACCCCCCTTGTGAGGACAGTGGAGCGTGGCCTCGCCGAGTGTGGTTTGGCACCTGTGAGCATCCCTAGGCAGCGAGACAGCCACTGTCCCATCCCCCACTCCCTGGGCTGAAGGATCCCACACCTCTCATCTCTGGTTTTTTGGCTTCTGTTTCTTTCTCTGCAGGCCAAATGGGCAGCGAGATTGAGGATAATTTGTATTAATTTAAAAATTTATTTCTGCATTATTGGGATTTTTTTTGTGTGATGAACACATATTATTTTTAAATTTAGAGGGAAAAAGAGGACTAAAGAAAAACCAGATGGACTATTTGACTGATGGTAAATTAATATTCTTTGTATGGAGAAAGTTCTTACAAATCAATAACAAAGATAATACCCCAACCAAGAGAAAAAAATCGCCCACCTAAGAGCGCTTCAGTTCAGTTCAGTTCAGTCACTCAGTTGTGTCTGACTCTTTGAGACCCCATGAATTGCAGCACTCCAGGCCTTCCTGTTCATCACCAACTCCCAGAATTCACCCAAACCCACGTGCATCGAGTTGGTGATGCCATCCAGCATCTCATCCTCTGTTGTCCCCTTTTCCTCCTGCCCCCAATCCCTCCCAGCATCAGAGTCTTTTCCAATGAGTCAACTCTTTGCATGAGGTGGCCAAAGTACTGGAGTTTCAGCTTTAGCACCATTCCTTCCAAAGAACATCCAGGACTAATCTCCTTTAGAATGGACTGGCTGGATCTCCTTGCAATCCAAGGGACTCTCAAGAGTCTTCTCCAACACCACAGTTCAAAAGCATCAATTCTTCGGCACTCAGCCTTCTTCACAGTCCAACTCTCACATCCATACATACCACAGGAAAAACCATAGCCTTGACTAGATGGACCTTTGTTGGCAAAGTAATGTCTCTGCTTTTGAATATGCTATTTAGATTGGTCGTAACTTTTCTTACAAGGAGTTCAGTTCAGTTCAGTTCAGTTGCTCAGTCATGTCCGACTCTTTGCAAC
Organism: Nanger dama; assembly: GCA_917880005.1. Classification (NCBI taxonomy): domain Eukaryota; kingdom Metazoa; phylum Chordata; class Mammalia; order Artiodactyla; family Bovidae; genus Nanger; species Nanger dama. Next base: position 40,612,266 of record CAKJTW010000012.1, read on the forward strand.
CCCATGAATCGCAGCATGCCAGGCCTCCCTGTCCATCACCAACTCCCAGAGTTCACTCAGACTCACGTCCATCGAGTCCGTGATGCCATCCAGCCATCTCATCCTCTGTCGTCCCCTTCTCCTCCTGCCCTCAATCCCTTCCAGCATCAGAGTCTTTTCCAGTGAGTCAACTCTTCGCATGTGGTGGCCAAAGTACTGGAGTTTCAGCTTTAGCATCATTCCTTCCAAAGAAATCCCAGGGTTGATCTCCTTCAGAATGCACTGGTTGGATCTCCTTGCAGTCCAAGGGACTCTCAAGAGTCTTCTCCAACACCACAGTTCAAAAGCATCAATTCTTCAGCGCTCAGCTTTCTTCACAGTCCAACTCTCATATCCATACATGATCATAGGAAAAACCATAGCCTTGACTAGATGGACCTTAGTCGGCAAAGTAATGTCTCTGCTTTTGAATGTACTATCTAGGTTGGTCATAACTTTTCTTCCAAGGAGTAAGTGTCTTTTAATTTCATGGCTGCAGTCACCATCTGCAGTGATTTTGGAGCCCCCAAAAATAAAGTCTGACACTGTTTCCACTGTTTCCCCATCTATTTCCCATGAAGTGATGGGACCTGTTGCCATGATCTTCATTTTCTGAATGTTGAGCTTTAAGCCAACTTTTTCACTCTCCTCTTTTAATTTCATCAAGAGGCTTTTTAGCTCCTCTTCACTTTCTGCCATAAGGGTGGTGTCATCTGCATATCTGAGGTTATTGATATTTCTCCCGGCAATCTTGATTCCAGCTTGTGCTTCTTCCAGCCCAGCGTTTCTCATGATGTACTCTGCATATAAGTTAAATAAACAGGGTGACAGTATACAGCCTTGACATACTCCTTTTCTTATCTGGAACCAGTCTGTTGTTCCATGTCCAGTTCTAACTGTTGCTTCCTGACCTGCATACAGATTTCTCAAGAGGCAGGTCAGGTGGTCTGGTATTCCCATCTCTTTCAGAATTTTCCACAGTGTATTGTGATCCACACAGTCAAAGGCTTTGGTGTAGTCAATAAAGCTGAAATAGATGTTTTTCTGGAACTCTCTTCCTTTTTCCATGATCCAGCAGATGTTGGCAATTTGATCTCTGGTTCCTCTGCCTTTTCTAAAACCAGCTGGAACATCTGGAAGTTCACGGTTCATGTATTGCTGAAGCCTGGCTTGGAGAATTTTGAGCATTACTTTACTCGCATGTGAGATGAGTGCAATTGTGCGGTAGTTTGAGCATTCTTTGGCATTGCCTTTCTTTGGGATTGGAATGAAAACTGACCTTTTCCAGTCCTGTGGCCACTGCTGAGTTTTCCAAATTTGCTGGCATATTGAGTGCAGCACTTTCACAGCATCATCTTTCAGGATTTGAAACAGCTCAACTGGAATTCCATCACCTTCACTAGCTTTGTTCGTAGTGATGCTTTCTAAGGCCCACTTGACTTCACATTCCAGGATGTCTGGCTCTAGATGAGTGATCACATCATCATGATTATCTGCGTCATGAAGATCTTTCTTGTACAGTTCTTCTGTGTATTCTTGCAACCTCTTCTTAATATCTTCTGCTTCTGTTAGGTCCATACAATCTGTCCTTTATCGAGCCCATCTTTGCATGAAATGTTCCCTTGGTATCTCTAATTTTCTTGAAGAGATCTCTAGTCTTTCCCATTCTGTTCTTTTTCCTCTATTTCTTTGCATAGATTGCTGAAGAAGGCTTTCTTATCTCTTCTTGCTATTTTTGGAACTCTGCATTCAAATGCTTATATCTTTCCTTTTCTCCTTTGCTTTTCGCCTCTCTTCTTTTCACAGCTATTTGTAAGGCCTCCCCAGAGAGCCATTTTGCTTCTTTGCATTTCTTTTCCATGGGGATGGTCTTGATCCCTGTCTCCCGTACCATGTCATGAACCTCATTCCATAGTTCATCAGGCAGTCTATCTATCAGATCTAGGCCCTTACATCTATTTCTCACTTCCACTGTATAATCATAAGGAATTTGATTTAGGTCATACCTGAATGGTCTAGCGGTTTTCCCTACTTTCTTCAGTTTAAGTGTGAATTTGGCAATAAGGAGTTCATCATCTGAGCCACAGTCAGCTCCTGGTCTTGTTTTTGTTGACTGTATAGAGCTTCTCCATCTTTGGCTGCATAGAATACAATCGATCTGATTTCGGTGTTGACCATCTGGTGATGTCCATGTGTAGTCTTCTTTTGTGTTGTTGGAAGAGGGTGTTTGCTATGACCAGTGCAACTCTTAGTCTTTGCCCTGCTTCATTCCACATTCCAAGGCCAAATATGCTTGTTACTCCAGGTGTTTCTTGACTTCATACTTTTGCATTCCAGTCCTCTATAATGAAAAGGATATCTTTTTTGGGTGTTAGTTCTAGAAGGTCTTGTAGGTCTTCATAAAATCATTCAACTTCAGCTTCTTCAGCATTACTGGTTGGGGCATATACTTGGATAACTGTGATATTGAATGGTTTGCCTTGGAAATGAACAGAGATCATTCTGTCATTTTTGAGATTGCATCCAAATACTGCATTTCGGACTCTTTTGTTGACCATAATGGCTACTCCATTTCTTCTGAGGTATTCCTGCCTGTAGTAGTAAGCGTCTTTTAATTTTATGGCTGCAGTCACCATCTGCAGTGATTTTGGAGCCCCCAAAAATAAAGTCTAACACTGTTTCCACTATTTCCCCATCTATTTCCCATGAAGTGATGGGACCAGATACCATGATCTTCGTTTTCTGAATGTTGAGCTTTAAGCCAACTTTTTCACTCTCCTCTTTCACCTTCATCAAGAGGCTTTCTAGTTCCTCTTCACTTTCTGCCATAAGGGTGGTGTCATCTGCATATCTCAGGTTATTGATATTTCTCCCGGCAATCTTGATTCCAGCTTGTGCTTCTCCCAGCCCAGCATTTCTCCTGATGTACTCTGCATAGAAGTTAAATAAGCAGTGACAATATACAGCCTTGATGTACTCTTTTTCCTATTTGGAACCAGTCTGTTGTTCCATGTCCAGTTCTAACTGTTGCTTCCTGACCTGTATATAAGTTTCTCAAGAGGCAGGTCAGATGGTCTGGTATTTCCATCTCTTTCAGAATTTTCCACAGTTTATTGTGATCCACATAGTCAAAGGCTTTGGCATAGTCAATAAAGCAGAAATAGTTGTTTTTCTGGAACTCTCTTGCTTTTTTGATGATCCAGTGGATGTTGGCAATTTGATCTCTGGTTCCCCTGCCTTTTCTAAAACCAGTTTGAACATGTGGAAATTCACGGTTCATGTATTGCTAAAGCCTGGCTTGGAGAATTTTGAGCATTACTTTGCTAGCATGTGAGAAGAGTGCAATTGCGTGGTAGTTTGAGCATTCCTTGCATTGCCTTTCTTTGGGATTGAAATGAAAACTGACCTTTTCCAGTCCTATGGCCACTGCTGAGTTTTCCAAATGTGCTGACATACTGAGTGCAGCACTATGTGTCAGGAAGTGAACAGAAGATTCTACAAACATTCCCTTTCTGCAGCTTTATAAGAGAGGACTGTCTCTTCCTCGGACTTCACTAGTGGCTCAGACGGTAAAACATCTGTCTATAATGCGGGAGACCCGGGTTCGAGCTTCCCCTCCCTCCCTCTTTTCTTTCAGTAAACATCCACCGGGTACCTGTGTAGTGTCAGGCATGTTCAGGCTCCACAGGTACGGATGCTGCTGTCATGGATGTTGCATCCACGTTGTTATCTCCACTTTGTTGCTGAGGTTGGGACTTAAAGAAGCCTTAACCAGCATGCCTCTTTCTAACCAGGATGTTACAGGATCCTCAAAATAGGAACGTGCAAGTCCCAGAGAAGAAAACAAATGGCCAGTAAACACATGAAAATATTTTAACCTGATTAACAATCAAATGAAACAATTTAAAATAGTTTTGGTTTATTTGTTTATGCCTTTGCTCCTCAGACTGTCAAAGATTTATGAGACTGATAACAATGAGTGTTTTCCGTAGGATTGGGAGAAATCACTCTTTAGTCTGCCGGTAGGTGTTTATATTTACACAAAGTTTTTGGAGAGTGATTAGGAACACATGTCAAAGTCCTTAAATAGATATCTACTCATTCTCTTAGCAATTCTTCTCTTATGAAAGAATTACTATATATATCTGCAAAGATTGTCTATCATCTATCTATCTATATCTCAAATAATAGATAATCAAAGATGTTTGAGCAAGTATATTTTTTTCCTTTGGTCATGCCGTGCAGCTTGGAGGATCTCAGTGCTCCAACCAGGGACTGAGCCACGGCAGGGAAAGTTGGGAGTCCTAACCAACCATTAGGTCACCAGGGACCTCCCTGGCCAACTTTATTTATTGCAGCTTAGTCTATAAGGGTAAAATTTTGGAACCAATTTAAATGCACTTGAAAAAGGAATTGACTAAGGAAACTAAGATTCTCTCCATATGAAGTTCTGTGCAGTTGTTGAAAATGATAGTGCAGGCTTATATTTTTGACTTTCAAGGATATTTGTAATATATTATGAAGGGACGACAGCAGATTACAAAGTCAGTTTGTATAACATGATCTTCTGAGTTTGTTTTTTCTTTTTGTAAAAATGACACTGTATTTAAATATGCATATTTTTCATAGAAAAATCTGAACAAATGTAAGACAAGATGGTTGTCTCAGGGTAGCAGTGTTTAAGACGGACATTTTCCTTCTTTGTGTATATCTTTGTTTGTGTGTGTGCGTGTGTTGAGTTGCTTCCGTCATGTCCAGCTCCTTGTGAACCTGTGGACTGTGGCCCGCCAGGAGCTTTTGTCCGTTGGGATTCTCAGGGCAAGAATACTGGAGTGGGTTCCCATGCCCTCCTCCAGAGGATCTGCTGACCCAGGGATGGAACCTGCGTCTCCTGTATCTCGTGCATTGGCAAGCAGGCTCTTTACCCTTAGGGCTATCTGGGAAGCCCATCTTTGGTTTGCAGCCTTTTGCAGTTATCATGTATTAGATTATAATCAGGTAAAAGCAAGCCCAAACATGGAAGCTGCTCCTGTTGTAGAGAGAGAGACCACAACAAAGCCCGGTTGTGGATGACCCACGGCCATCTCTGCGGACCAGCCCCAGGGCGGGGCCCACCTCTACCACTGTGGTCCCTGTTTCTGGGCTCCGCACCTCTCCAGCGTTGAGTTGCAGCTCTTCAGACGCCTTCAAAGGCAGGTCTCTGCCCAGTGGGACCTTTCCCTCACATCAGCCAACTAGGGACTGAGAACTCTGCTAAAGAGAGTAAAATGAACATGAATCTGGGGAAGGCCGCCATGTCAAAGGGTTTGCTGCCTGTGACCTCTGCTAGGTAACTAGCCTCAGAGGTGTTTGTTCAAGAATCTTTATCAAAGGAGACGGGCATCCTTTGAAGGGAACTGGACAGGCGACTTCTGGGACACTGGGAGGAAAAAGGCATCAGGCAACCTGGGGGAAGGGACCCTCCTGGGGCGGGGGGCATGCTCCTATGCCAGCTTCTCCTCTGCTTACAGAGCAAATAAGATATATACAACACAGCATCTTATAGAATGTAAATAGAAAATAAAATGAAAAATTGAGAACAGGTTAGAAGTTGAAGTAGGGGAAGTTAGAAAGATAAGATGAAAAGTAACAGGATTTAAGATAACTAGTTAGTAAGACAATAAATATTTTTAAAAACAAAATACCCAACTTAGAGTGGAAAGAGCCAGAAACTAGAGATTTGAAAAATAAAACTAACAGAGCTAAAGTTTTAAAGTGCAAAGAACAGTGACCAAGGGTTTAAGAAAACATATAGGAAAGGTACTACAAAGAAAAAGAAAAGATTAGAAAGAGGAAAGTTAAAAGATTAATAGGAGATAAGACAAAGAAAAACCACTTAAGCACCTTCAGACAGAGGAAGGTAAAATTATACCAAATATGAATATTTACGGAGAAGGCGATGGCACCCCACTCCAGTACTCTTGCCTGGCAAATCCCATGGACAGAGGAGCCTGGTAGGCTGCGGTCCATGGGGTCGCCAAGAGTCAGACACGACTGAGCGACTTCCCTTTCACTTTTCACTTTCATGCACTGGAGAAGGAAATGGCAACCCACCCCAGTGTTCTTGCCTAGAGAATCCTAGGGATGGGGGAGCCTGGTGGGCTGCTGTCTATGGGGTCACAGAGAGTCGGACACAACTGAAGTGACTTAGCAGCATGAATATTTAAGGCTAAAGAGTTATGACTGTTTTTACCCAATCGATGAAGATAACAAGAGAAGACCAGGCAGGTAGCCCTAGTGTTTAATGGGGTCATTTGCTTTATGACCCCAGAATTGTTTTGCTTTTCCCCCTCACAGATATCATTATCACCTCCTTCAGTTATCGGGGTAATTTGGGGTTAATGTCTTTCTTTCTCCATGAGACTGTAAGATCCCCGAGGGCAGGGACCCTGTCTGTCTGGCTTTCCAATAACTTCTTAACCACTGGAGGGTGAGAAATGGAACATACTTCCCAATTAGGTGAATGAAAGGGCGAAGCCTCTCCCATAACTTGTCCTTGGGGAAGAGGGCCTACAGCTCTACACCCCAACTGTCTGGGCGGGAAAGTGCCCAGCAAAGGTGCCGGTCTTCAGCTCCCCCTGCAAACTGAACCTCCTCAGCCTGCAGACCTAGCCAAGCCCCAGGTGGCTGCTGGCATCAGAGCCCTTTGCTCACCATTCACTGACAGCCTACAAGAGTCAAGCGTATTAGATAAGGCTCCCAGCTTCCAGAAGCTTGTGGTGAGAAGGGGCGCTGCAGGCAGACAGCCACAGTCTGGGTGTGGAGTGGCACCCTTGGACTACAGGTGTAGGCCCATGGGTGGCCTGGGAAGCTTCTGGAATGGTGGCCCATCCAGGACGGAGAGCAGAGCTGAGCTCCTGAGGACGGGTACCAGGGCCTTTCTCCCCATCACTCTGCTTACCTTTTATGCTGAAGAGTCTAGCAGCCTGGGGTGTGACTGGGAGCTGGGAGAAGCACTGGGGCCCCATTCTGCTGAAAGAAAACTGAATTCCAAATGCAGTTTTCCCAAGGAAGTTTCACTGGGTATCCCACAACATGGTGGCAGACCACGAGTGTGAGTCTGGTTTAATTATACAGGACGTGAGGCTGCGTGAGCCTCTGCAGCCCTCAGAGAGAACCAGAGGTGACTGAGAGAACTGGGGGTGGAGGGAACACTGGTGTGTGTTCAGTGCATAAGTGGTGTGTGAGAAGCAGTAGTCCCCCTGGCTTTGAAAGGATAAGACACCCTCGCCGAAAGAGAGAGAGGTGAGGCTGGCTTGAAGAACCAGCTCCTATCAATCCATTTTTAATATTTTGTCATAACACTCAGCAAACAAGAAAATAATTGTGCCCTTCCTCAGTGACTGGATTTGTGGATGTGGGGCTGTGTGCTGTGATCTTTAATGACTGGATTATAGTTCCTTCCCAAATAACTGAGCCCAGATGGGCAAAACCTGCCAGGTGAGTTCCTGATCTGAAGTCCGACCACTGGTAAAGGCTTGGTTGGGGGCAGAAGCAGAAATTGGTAGAAACTGTTGATTGGTGAATTTTTACTTTTATCACTGCTGAAATTGTGTTTTCCTGTGGTGGGTCGTGCATGGCAGAGCCTTGGGGCCTGATATATCAAGGTGAGTCGGCTTCACCAACAATTCTTTCTGTTTCAAGGCATTATCACTATATCTGACTTGACAATATTGGG